>CM054057.1:299736358-300178261 GCA_028641055.1 Alopecurus myosuroides | reverse complement strand
TAAATATCACGAGGCAAATGAAATGGTATATGGAATATCAAAGTGGTTCAACCGAGAAAGATCTCTGTTGAATATGTGGAAGACGTCCTGGGCATCTAGGTCTCACTGATGATTATTGATCGGAGAGAAGCCTCATTCAGGTTTGCATGTTCTCGAACCCGTAGGGTCACACACTTATGGATTATGAAAAGTTGTTCGACCGAGAAAGATCTCCTTTTAATATGTGGGAGTCATCATGGTCATCCAAGTCCTCCTGCTGATTATTTATCGGAGAGAAGCCTCGTTTAGGTCTGCATGTTCTCTGATACGTCATAAACGTATCCTTAATTTCTGATGCTCCATGTTGTTTTTATGCCATATGCTACATGTTTTCCTTACACTTTATGTTATTTTTATCGATTTCCCGGGACTAACTTATTGACAAGATGCCATAGAGCCAGTTCCTGTTTTCTGTTGTTTTTAGTTTCAGAAAAGTTGTTCTGGAAATATTCTCGGAATTGGAAGATTCGAAGCCCGAAAGTCTTAGAATTCCCGAAGCTTCCACGGAGTCCCGAAGAGGCCCGGAGGGGGGCCACAAGGGGGACTGATCCCTGCGATGGTGTGTTGGAAACCCCAAGAGGAGGGTTTGATGAGAAAGCGGTAAGAATTTCCCTCAGTTAAGAACCAAGGTTATCAATCCACTAGGAGGAAGAGGATCTCGGGAAGGTTGATGCCACTAACGGTGGTGATGGCGCCTCACCGGTGTCAACAACAACGTGGAACCTGCACACAACACAACAAAAATACTTTGTCCCAACGGTAGAATGAGGTTGTCAATCTCACCGGTCTTGCTGAAAACAAAGATTAGACGTATAGTGTGGAAAATGGTGTATGCTTGCAGTAAGTAAAGAAAGCAGGAAATTGTTGTGGTTTGTTTAACAGTGTGGAAAATGGATCGGGGTTCATAGGTTCACTAGTGGTGTCTCTCCATAAAGATAACATGATGGGTGAACAAATTATAGCTGGGCAATTGAAAAATAGAGGTTGCACAGTAGTGCACATTATAACATGATGACTACTATGATATTTAGTGCGGGCATTACAACAAAATACATAGACCGAAATCCATCTGCATCTATGACTAATAATCCACCCTCAGGTTATCATCCGAACCCCTTAGGTATTAAGTTGCAAGCAACAGATAACTGCATTAAATGATGTGTGTAATGTAAGCAATGGTTGTACACGCGGGCACTCACACCGCTGTTTTCCCCCTAGTGGCAACATCACATCCTCCCCCGTCACGTTTCTATCACTCGAGCACATGCGAAAAGGAGGCATGAACCCACTATCTAGCATAAATACTCCCTCTTGGAGTCACTAGAAACTACTTGGCCAGAGCAACCACTAGCAACGGAAAGCATGAAAGATCACAAATAACATATGCAATAAATACTATAATCAACTTGGCATAAGTTTAATATTAATAGGATCCCAGCAAACACAGCATACAGAATTACATAAGATCAATCTAGATCATGATAGGCAGCTCAAGAGATCTAAACATGGAGGCATATGAGGAGAAGACGGCCATCTAGCTACTCCTATGGACCCGTAGTCTAGGGATGAACTACTCACGCATCACTCCGGAGGAAGGCATGGTGATGTAGAAGCCTCCGGTGATGATTTGCTCTCCAGCAGGGTGTTGGGAGACAGCTCCAGAACCCCCCGATCTAGGGTTGACGACGACGGCGGCTGCGGAACTTTTCAGGGATTTTTTATCAGGTCTTTAGGGTTTTCCATCCGGGGGGAATAAATAGGCGAAAGGGCAAAGGTGGTGGAGGCCTGGGGGCCCCACACCACCAGCTGGCATGGCCAGGGGGTAGGCCATGCCACCCTATGGTGTGGCCCCCTGGTGCCCGTCTTCGACTGTCCTTTTCTCTTCTGGATGCTTCCTGGGAAAATAGGCACTTCGGGCTTTGTGGGGTCCAATTCCGAGAATGTTTCCAGAACAAATTTTCTGAAACAAAAAACAATAGAAAACATGGAACTGACACTTGGCATCTTGTTAATACGTTAGTCCCGGAACACGTATAAAAATGCTATAAATCAGGGAGAAAACATGTAGCATTTGGCATAATATGATCATGGAGCATCATAAATTATATATACGTTCGAGACGTACCAAGCATCTCCAAGCTTAGTTTCTACTCGATCATAGAACTTCAAACACAAACATGATAATAGAACTTTAATAATAAAGCATACCAATCACTTTGCATCACAAGAGTATCTTAAATAAAGGATCATGGATAATAATGCAAAGAAAGATAAGTGTTTGTTTCAGGTATAGAGAAAGCATGGCAAAGTGGTATTTCGCTAGTCCTTAAGAGTGGGACAAAACATAAATGCTAGGACACTTTCAAAGTTCATGAGGGACACTAGAGAATATAATTTAAGAACAAATAATATCACATTATGAAGTAATTGTTGATGTTTATGGGACAAATGCATATAGAACTCAGAATGGCAAAAATGCTCTCTCAACTTTGCATAAAGTTAGAAGATGGAGACTCAACATAAAAGTAAAAGAAAGGTCCTTCGCAGAGGGAAGCATGGATCACTCATGTGCTAGAGCTTTTTATTTTATTAAAAAGAGGTATTAAAAGTTCGACACTCCTCCCATCCATCTTTCACAAACCATGGCTAACCGAATCCTCGGGTGCCTGCCAACAATCACATATCGTGGAGGAGTGTCTATATTTTAGGAGAGGTGTATGTTAATGTCAACGAATGGTAAACAGAAAATACAATACGTCACAAGCTAACTAGATTCTCAAGGACGGAACTGTTGTAGAAGGTCATCCGTCTTTCTCTTTTGTTTACATAATTATGCTTTCACTGATAAATCATGGGCAAAAATAGTGAAGAGAATTTGTTTGTATTAATTTGGAGCTGGGCACCCCGCTGCCAGCTCTTCTCTCATTTGGATGAGAGGATGAAGCCACTAGTCCAGGGTGTGAAATCCAATCAACAAGTGAGATAAAAATTCTCTATTGACGTCCTCATGAGAAAAAAACAAGAACACAAAACAGGAGCAATTTTAAAGGTTTTAAAGGTAACACATGAGGAATTTACTTGGAGTGGCAGTGAAATACCACATGTAGGTAGGTATGGTGTACACAATGGAAAAACTTTGGTTTAAGGAGTTTGGATGCACGAGTAGAATTCCATACTCAGTACAGGTGGAGGCTAGCAAAAGACTCGGAGCGACAAATCAAGACAGCATAAGAGCCGTAATCATGCACATCGACACAAGCATCATTAATTAAAGCATAAGCGGTATCACAAGTTCAAAAACTAAGTGTCATGGAGGCTATTCATGACTGGTTCGTAGTCATAAACATGGTGTGAGCATGCGCCAAGTCAACCAAATAAAACATTCTAAAGAGAATACCATATATTGATGCTTTACTATGACAAGAACAACTCATGAATCTTTCAAGACATATTAAACACTCTCAGCTATTTAAGGCTATTCATGATACTCGATAACCACAAGGAATTAAAACTAAAATAACATTTAGCATGGCATGAATAAGTTCTAGCCACAGTCTATACAAACTTCTAGTTGCACTGTTATAGATTCTACATCAAGAAGCAGTTTCTTTTCCCAACAAGCACCATACAAGATATGTTTTAACAAAAAAATACTCTTTATGATATAGCAAGCAAAAATGAGAGTACTCATATAACACTACTAAAACTAATAGCTCTGATAAGAGATGCATGCAAAACATGAGCTAAATAAATGCAGCAGCCAAACAGAGATTAAGAATACAACATATTCTCGTGAAAAAGCGGAGCGTGTCACTCTCCCATAAAATAATGTTGGGTTCCAACCAAGCTTATTGCATAAATAAAAACAAACTAAAAGAAAAAAAAGACGCTCCAAGTAAAGCACATAAGGTGTGACCAAATAAAAATATAATTTCACTAGAAGTGACCTGATAATTTGTTGATGAAGAAGGGGATTCCTTGGCCATCCCCAAGCTTAGACGCTTGAGTCTTCTTGGAATTCGCTGGTATGTACCACCGGGGCATCCCCAAGCTTAGGCTCTTCACTCTTCTTGATCACATCATATCATCCTCCTCTTTTGACCCTTGAAAACTTCCTTCACACCAAGCTTCTCACAATCTTCATTAGCAACGTTAGTGCAATCGAAATAATAAATTCACATGGTTCAGTTTCAATACAAGCCTAACACTCAAAAAAACATTATCTACTGTCACAACGCATTTTAAAACTCTTCTCAAAAGAACACCAAAAGAAAGAGATTAAGATGCAAATGCAATAATTGGCGAAATCTGTCAAAACAGAACAACGGGTAAAGATCATATTTTCGAAAATCTTCTATTGCTCAAATAAAAAAGTGGTAAACTAAGAAAAGTTGCGTATATAGCCCAGTATTAAGCACAAAAAAGCTCAGGTCATTTTGAATTTTCTGTGATTTTATACGTATTTAACAGTGGACAACACAAATCTATTTCCGGCGTAGAAATCCGAAATATAGTCTCAACTTTCTACTAGAGGATTTACTTGGCTCAACAAAAACGCAAAAGAAAATATACAGTGGGGTTTCTAAGGAAATATACAACACCCAGGTGCAAGGCACCCAAAATAAAACAAAGGAAAACTGGTTCAAAACAGAGAAATAAAACGGGTTGTCTCCCGGTAGCGCTTTTCTTTAACGCCTTTCAGCTAGGCATAGAAAGCAACTCAAGTGTTTGCAAGTGAAGAAGCAACCTCTATAACTTCCTCTAAACCATTATTTGCATCCATAGGCACTCTACATGTTTCTTAAGATTCAACATGAAGGTCACTCTTAGTTTCACTAATTATTTTAGCAATTTTCAGCACATATTGAGATTTGGGTTTAGTTATCTTGGAAACATACATGAATCTTTGCTCCTTTCCCACAAAGGCTTTCTACTTTTTGAATTTAAGATATGAAAAGGTTGAGCTTAAAGTTCCATAGAATACTCTAGTTTACCAATCCTAAAATTTTGATTATCATGAGTGTTGCTAGACTCTAGAGCAGTGATTCTTTTATCAATAGTAATTATTGATTCATTAACTTTGCTAACATTATCAAGGAAAATTGGTAAGTTCATTTCCAAAGAGTTTAGTTTATTAATAACATCCTCCAAAGTGATCTCAGTTTTAACAGTTGTAATGGGAGGGGGTGCTCCTACTAAACTTTCAATCAAATTGCAGGATTCCAAGGCAGGAGTTCCTAAAAAAATTACACCCGTAAGAGTATCTAACACATGCCTATACCAGCCAGAAATACCAACATAAAAGTTCCTCAGGAGTATTAAGGTAGAATATTTTTTTGTACATTTATTATGAGCATCATTTATTCTATACCAAGCATCTTTTAAACTCTCTCCCCCCTGTTGCCTAAAAGAACGAACCTCAACTTCAGGAATACTCATTCTAGTGAAATAAAAGCAAGCAAATAAATAACATCTATAAAGTATACTATTTTTTTTTGTGTTTTTAATATAGAGAAGAAAAACAAGAAAAAAAGTAAAAACAAAACAATAAACAAAATAAAGAGGTTGAGGGTGAGAGACTCCCCTTTCCAGAAGACTTCTTCCTCCCCGGCAACGGCGCCAGAAATTCCTTGATGCTTGCGATGGTGTGCTGGAAACCCAAAGAGGAGGGTTTGATGAGCAAGCTGTAAGAATTTCCCTCAGTTAAGAACCAAGGTTATCAATCCAGTAGGAGGAAGAGGATCTCGGGAAGGTTGATGCCACTGACGGTGGTGATGGCGCCTCACCGGTGTCAGCAACAACGTGGAACCTGCACACAACACAACCAAAATACTTTGTCCCAACGGTACAGTGAGGTTGTCAATCTCACCGGTCTTGCTGAAAACAAAGATTAGACGTATAGTGTGGAAAATGGTGTATGCTTGCAGTAAGTAAAGAAAGCAGGAAATTGTTGTGGTTTGTTTAACAGCGTGGAAAATGAACCGGGGTTCATAGGTTCACTAGTGGTGTCTCTCCATAAAGATAACATGTTGGGTGAACAAATTATAGCTGGGAAATTGACAAATAGAGGTTGCACCATAGTGCACATTATAACATGATGACTACTATGACATTTAGTGCGGGCATTACAACAAAATACATAGACCGAAATCCATCTGGATCTATGACTAATAATCCACCCTCAGGTTATCATCTGAACCCCCTTAGGTATTAAGTTGCAAGCAACAGATAACTGCATTAAACAATGTGTGTAATGTAAGCAATGATTTTACACATGGGCACTCACACCTCTGTTTTCTCCCTAGTGGCAACAACACACATCCTCCCCTGTCACGTTTCTGTCACTCGAGCACGGGCGAAAAAGAGGCATGAACCCACTATCTAGCATAAATACTCCCTCTTGGAGTCACTAGAAAACTACTTGGCCAGAGCAACCACTAGCAAATGCAAGATCACAAATAACATATGCAATAAAGACTATAATCAACTTGGCATAAGTTCAATATTCATCGGATCCCAGCAAATACAACATATAGAATTACATAAGATCAATCTTGATCATGATAGGAAGCTCACGAGATCTAAACATGGAAGCATATGAGGAGAAGGCAACCATCTAGCTACTTCTATGGACCCGTAGTCTAGGGATGAACTACTCACACATCACTCCGAAGGCAGGCATGGTGATGTAGAAGCTTCCGGTGATGATTTCCTCTCCGGAAGGGTGCCCGGAGACAGCTCCAGGCCCCCTGATATAGGGTTGACGACGACGGCGACTGCGGAACTTTTCGGGGATTTTTTATCAAGTCTTTAGAGTTTTCCATCCGGGGGGAATAAATAGGCGAAAGGGCAAAGGCGGTGGAGGCTTGGGGAGAAAACATGTAGCAATTGGCATAATATGATCATGGAGCATAAAAATTATAGATACGTTGGAGACGTATCAGGGACCACACCATAGGGCAGCGCGCCTGGGGCTATTGTGGGCCCCTCGAGCGCCCACCGCTGTCGCCCTTTCGCCCATATATTCTTCCCGATGCGTGAACCCTAAAAATAGACACACTTTTCCATGAAAAACACCCGAGGCCATGATACGTCATAAACGTATCCCTAAGTTCTGATGCTCCATTATGATATTTTGCCAATTGCTACATGTTTTCTCCCTTCTTTATGTCATTTTTATCGATTTTCCGGACTAACATATTGAGAAGATGCCACAGAGCCAGTTCCCTGTTTTCTGTTGTTTTTAATTTTTAGAAAAGTTGTTCTGGAAATATTCTCGGAATTGGAAAGTTCGAATCCCGAAAGTCCTATTTTCCCGGAAGCATCCAGAAGACCGAAGAGGAGATGAAGAGGGGCATCAGGGGGCCCACACCATAGGGTGGCCTGCCACCCTTGGCCACGCCAGGGGGTGGTGTCGGGCCCCTGGACCTCCACCGCCTCTGCCCTTTCGCCTATTTAATCCCCCGGATGGAAAATCCTAAGCACATGATCAAAATCCCCGAAAAAGTTCCGCAACCGCCGTCACAGTCAACCCTAGATTAGGAGGGTTCTGGAGCTGTTTTCTGGCACCCTACGGGAAAGGAAATCATCACCGGAGGCTTCTACATCACCATGCCAGCCTCCGGAGTGATGTGTGAGTAGTTCATCCCTGGACTACGGGTCCATAGAAGTAGCTAGATGGTTGTCTGCTCCTCATATGCCTCCATGTTTAGATCTCGTGAGCTGCCTATCATGATCGAGATTGATCTTATGTAATTCTATGTGCTGTGTTTGCTGGGATCCGATGAATATTGACCTTATGCCAAGTTGATTATAGTCTTTATTGCATATGCTATTTGTGATCTTGCATGCTTTCTGTTGCTAGTGGTTGCTCTGGCCAAGTAGTTGCTAGTGACTCCAAGAGGGAGTATTATATGCTTGATAGTGGGTTCATGCCTCCTTCTTGCCTTGCTAACGTTAAAGGGGAGGATGTGATGTTGCCATTAGGGAGAAAACAGCGGGTGAGAGTGCCTGTGTGATAATCATTTCTTATATTAACACACTTTGTTTAATGCAATTCTCTGTTGCTTGCAAACTTAATACCTAAGGGGGTTCAGATGATAACCTGAGGGTGGATTATTAGTCATAGATGCAGATGGATGTCGGTCTATGTATCTTGTTGTAATGCCCACACTAAATATCGTATTAATCATCATGTTATAATGTGCACTATGGTGCAACCTCTATTTGTCAATTGCGCGGCTGTAATTTGTTCACCCAGCATGTTATTTTTATGGAGAGACACCACTAGTGAACCTATGAACCCCGGTCCATTTTCCACACTGTTAAACAAACCACAACGATTTCCTGCTCTCTCTACTTACTGCAAGCATACACTATTTTTCCACACTATACGTCTAATCTTTGTTTTCAGCAAGACCGGTGAGATTGATAACCTCACTGTACCGTTTTTGGTTGTGTTGTGTGCATGTTCCACGTGTTATTGACACCGGTGAAGCGCCAGCACCACCGTTAGTGGCATCAACCTTCCGAAGGTCCTCTTTCTCCTACTGGATTGATAACCCTGGTTCTTAACTGAGGGGAAAATTCCTACTGTTGTGCTCATCACACCCTCCTCTTGGGGTATCCCAACGCAAGCATCAAGGACATTTTCTGGCGCCGTTGCCGGGGATAAGGAAGTCTTCTGGCAAGGGGAGTCTCTCACTCTCAACCTCTTTATTTTGTTTATTGTCTTGTTTTTATTTTTGTCTTTTTTTTATTCTCTATATTGAAAACACAAAAAAAATAGTTTATTTTATAGCTGTTATTTATTTGCTTGCTTTTATGTCTAGTTTTGTTTCTGTCACTATGTCACCGGAAAAAACAATCTTCACTTTCAAGCAAGAGAGTTAGGAGAGTTTCAAGGAAGCTTGGTCTAGGATTCTTGATTCCTATAGTAAAACTGAACCCATGATGACCTTGAATTTATTTCTTAGTAGTTTTTACTTTGGTCTTGTTCTCTGCTATAGATATGCTTTAGACTCTGCAGTAGGAGGATACTTCCTACGTAGTGATGGGGATCGAGCTCTTAATGCCATAAAAAAGTTGATTGCAACTTCTAGCTCAACTAGTAAAATTGATTCATCCCTAGTTAGTTTTCAGGCTAGATTAAATACTCTTGAAACAGATGTATCATGTTTAAAAGAAGCCTATAACCAGATTCGTGCTCGTTATGATTATGTGCCAATAAACTCTGAACCTTCCATGTGGATCCCCGCAGTAAAAGTAGTTATAAATGATGAAACTTTGTATGCTCATTGTGATATTATGACTGAATTTTGTCTCATGCCTAGAAAAAATTACGAGTCTTTGAATCTTTGGAAACTTTCTGAAGGGGAGAAGAAATACCCCACCACTTTTCCCCATTGGGACAGCTGAGGGAGTGTTTACAAAAATCATGGGAAGTACCGTATTCACTGACTATCTAGTTATTGAATGTGTAGGAGAAGGAAGAATTACGCTTGGAAGGTCCTTGCTCAACTCCTGGGGGCAGTAATAGAGTGTGGGGAATGGTACATTAAAATTTACCTTCACACGTGTGACCACAACATTCCCCAAACCAAACCCAAGAAGGGGTAAAAGGAGTAAAAAGAGAGTTATTGGTATTGATATTCATGCTTCTTGACTTGAATACTTGAGTTCATCTTTTTATGCCTATCTTAAAGGCGTTAAGAAAGCGCTGCCGGAGAGACAACCCATTTTATTTCTCTGTTTCATTCAGTTTTCCTTTGTTTTCTTTGGTGTGCTTTGCACCGTGTTGTCTATTTCCTTAGCAACCCCACTGTATTTTCTTTGTGTTTTTGTTGAGCCAAGTAAAGCCTCTAGTGGAAAGTTACACATATTTTGGATTTCTGCGAAGAAAACAGATTTCTGCTGTCCATTGTTAATTCCGTTAAAAATCAGAGATAAATTCAAAATGACCTGAGCCTTTTTGTGCATAATCCTGAGTTATATACGCAACTTTTCTTAGTTGACCACTTTTTGATTTGAGAAACAGAAAGCTTTTCAAAAAAATCGATCTCTGCCTACTGTTCTGTTTTGACAGATTTCTACCAATTATTGCATTTGCATCTTAATCTATTTCTTTTGGTATTCTTTTGTTAAAAAGAGTTTTAAAATAAGTTTGTGACAGTAGCTAATGTGTTTTTGATTGCTAAGTCTTGTGTTGAAACTGAGCCAATGTGAGTTTATTATTTCGATTGCAACTAACGTTTCTAATGAAGATTGTGAGAATTTTGATGTGAAGGAAAGTTTTGAAGGGTCAAGAGAAGAGAATGATATGATGTGATTCAAGACGAGTGAAAAGCCTAAGCTCGGGGATGCCCCGGTGGTACATCCAGAAAATTCCAGGAATACTCAAGCGTCTAAGCTTTGGGATGCCCAAGGCATCCCCTTCTTCATCAAACAATTTATCAGGTCTATATTTTTATTCGGTCACATCTTATGTGCTTTACTTGGAGCGTCTTTTATTTTTGTTTTCAGTTTGTTTTATTCTTTCATAATAATCTTGGTTGGACCCCAGCATTCTTTTATTGGAGAGTGACACGCTTCGCTCTTTCATGAGAATACGTTGTATTCTTATCTCTGTCTAGCTGCTGCTATTAATTAACTCCTATTTTTGCATGCATTTATTATCAGAGCTGGTTAGTTTTAGTAGTGTTATTTGAGTACTCTCATGTTTTCGTGATGTATAATAAAGAGTATTTTGTTGTAGCATGTTTTGTATGGTTCTTGTTGGGAGAAATAAAACTGCTGCTTGAAGTAGAGTTTATAACTTACTAGTAGAAGCTTGTATAGACTGTGGTGCTAGAACTTTTTCATGCCATGCTAAAGTTATTTTAGTTTTAAAGCTTGTGGTTATTGAGTAGCAATGAATATCCTCAAATACTGAGAGTGTTTAATATGTATTGAAAGATTCTTCTTGTCATAGTAAATGCATCAATATAATGGTATTCTCTTTGGAATGTTTTATTTGGTTGACTTGGCGCATGCTCACACCATGTTTATGACTACAAACCAGCAACGAATAGCCTCCACAACCACTTAGTTTTTGAAACTTGTGATACTGCTATGTTTAATTAATGATGCTTATGTCGCTATGCATGATTATGGCTCTTATGCTCTCTTGATTTTGTCGCTCCCAGTCTTTTGCTAACCTTCAATTGTACTGAGTATGAGCTCTACTCGTGCATCCAAACTCCTTAAACCAAAGTTTTTACCATTGTGTCCACCATACCTACCTACATGTGGTATATAACTGCCGTTCCAAAAGTAAATTGCTCATGTGTTACCTTTAAAACCTTCAAAATTATTCTGCTTTGTGTTCTTGTTTTACTCATGAGGACGTCAATAGAGAATCATTATCTCACTTGTTGATTGATTTCACACCCTGTACTAGTGGCTTCATCCGCTTATCAAAGAAGAGATTGGCAGTGGGGTGCCCAGCCCCAAATTAATACAAACAAATTATCTTCACTATTTTTTTCCCTGATCATATCAGTCAAAGCATAATTGTGTAAACAAAAGAGAAAGAGGGATGACCTTCTACACCAGTTGCGTCCTTCACCATGGGAGTCGCTCTTGTGAATCCAGTTGGCTTGTGACGTACTGTATCTGATTACCATTCGTTGACACTAGCATACACCCCTCCTAAAATATAAACATTCATCCACAAATGTCAAGCTTTTAATACATCTGTTTAATAAACTAAAAAGCTCTAGCACATGAGTGATCCCTGCTTCCCTCTGCGAAGGGCCTTTCTTTTACTTTTATGTTGAGTCTCCATCCTCTAACTTTATGCACAGTTGAGAGAGAATTTTTGCCATTCTGAGTTCTATGTGCATCTGTCTCATAAACATCAATAATTAGTTCATGATGTAATATTATTTGTTCTTAAATCATTTGTTCTAGTCTTCCTCTTGAACTTTGAAAGTGTCCTGGCATTTATGTTTTGCCCCACTCTTAAGGACTATTGAAATATCACTTTGCCATGCTTTCTCTATACCTGAAACAAACTTTTACCTTTCTTTGCATTATTATTCATGATCCTTTATTTGAGTTACTCTTCGTGATGCAAAGCAATTGCTATGCTTTATTATTAAAGTTTTATTTATCATGCATGTGTTTAAAGTTTTATGACCTCAGCGTGCATATGCTTTTACATTAGATTGATCAAGTTTATGTTTGTAGCATGTCACCTCAGAAATTATTGTTTTATCGTTTACCTACTCGAGGACGAGTAGGAACTAAGCTTGGGGATGCTTGATACGTCATAAACGTATCCCTAATTTCTGATGCTCCATGATGATATTATGCCAATTGCTACATGTCTTCTCCCTTCTTTATGTCATTTTTATCGATTTTCCGGACTAACCTATTGACAAGATGCCACAGAGCCAGTTCCCTATTTTCTCCTGTTTTTTAGTTTCAGAAAAGTTGTTCTGAAAATATTCTCGGAATTGGAAAGTTCGAAGCCCAAAAGTCCTATTTTCCCCGGAAGCATCCAGAAGACCGAAGAGGAGACGAAAAGGGGCATCAGGGGGCCCACACCATAGGGTGGCGCCCCCCTTGGCCGCGCCAAGGGGTGGTGTGGGGCCCCTGGACGTCCATCGCCTCTACCCTTTCTCCTATTTAATCCCCCCGGATGGAAAACCCTAAGCACCTGGTCAAAGTCCCCGAAAAAGTTCCGCAGCCGCCGTCACCGTCAACCCTAGATCAGGAGGGTTCTGGAGCTGTTTTCCGGCACCCTGCCAGAGAGGAAATCATCACCAGAGGCTTCTACATCACCAAGCCTGCCTCCGGAGTGATGCGTGAGTAGTTCATCCCTGGACTACGTGTCCATAGCAGTAGCTAGATGGTTGTCTCCTCCTCATATGCCTCCATGTTTAGATCTCGTGAGCTGCCTATCATGATCGAGATTGATCTTATGTAATTCTATATGCTGTGTTTGCTGGGATCCGATGAATATTGACCTTATGCCAAGTTGATTATAGTCTTTATTGCATATGCTATTTGTGATCTTGCATGCTTTCCGTTGCTAGTGGTTGCTCTGGCCAAGTAGTTGCTAGTGACTCCAAAAGGGAGTATTTATGCTTGATAGTGGGTTCATGCCTCCTTGTTGCCTTGCTCGAGTGACAGAAACATGAAGGGGGAGGATGTGTTGTTGCCATTCGGGAGAAAACAGCGGTGAGAGTTCCCGCGTGCATAATCATTGCTTACATCACACACTTTGTTTAATGCAATTATCTGTTGCTTGCAACTTAATACCTAAGGGGGTTCGGATGATAACCTGAGGGTGGATTATTAGTCATAGATGCAGATGGATGTCGGTCTATGTATCTTGTTGTAATGCTCGTACTAAATATCATAGTAATCATCATGTTATAATGTGCACTACGGTGCAACCTCTATTTGTCAATTGCCCAGCTGTAATTTGTTCACCCAACATGTTATTTTTATGGAGAGACACCACTAGTGAACCTATGAACCCCGGACCATTTTTCACACTGTTAAACAAACCACAACAATTTCCTCCTCTCTCTGCTTACTGCAAACATACACTGTTTTTCCACACTATACGTCTAATCTTTGTTTTCAGCAAGACCGATGAGATTGACAACCTCACTGTACCGTTGGGCCAAAGTATTTTGGTTGTGTTGTGTGGAGGTTCCACGTTGTTGCTGACACCGGTGAAGCACCAACACCACCGTTAGTGGCATCAACCTTCTGAAGGTCCTCTTTCTCCTGCTGGATTGATAACCCTGGTTCTTAACTAAGGGGAAAATTCCTACCGTTGTTCTCATCACACCCTCCTCTTGGGTATCCCAACGCAAGCATCGGGCCACTGTCATCGTCAACCCGAGATTGGGAGGGTTCTGGAGTTCTCCTCGACACCTTGCCCGGAGAGAAAATCATCACCGGAGGGCTCTACACCACCATGCCCTCCTCCGGAATGACGCGTGAGTAGTTCATCCTTGGACTACGGCTCCATAGCAGTAGCTAGATGGTTGTCCCCTCCTCTTTATGCCTCATGTTTATATGCCGTGAGCTGCCTTACATGATCGAGATCATCTCATTGTAATGTTACATGTTGTGTTGCTGGGATCTGATGATTATTGAATGTTATGTCTCTTTATTATCAATATATCATGTTGTCTTCATGTGAATGTTATTTATGATCTTGCATGCTCTCCGTCTTTAATAGATGCTCTAGCCAAGTAGATACTAGTGACTCCAAGAGGGAGTATTTATGCTCGATAGTGGGTTGATGCCTCCTTTGCATATGTGCTCGAGTGACGGAAACGTGTCGGGGGCCCCTCGCCCTCTACTAACTCTCTCCCCTGCCAAAGATTCCTCTCTCACCCCACAAACTCAAAAAAATTCCTGGAACCCGTGTTCTTTGTTGTTCTTCCTCGGGATTTTTCGTTCTCTTTGCTCAGCCCACCATTGTTGCTAAAATTTGGTGCACTCCGGCATATGACTCCTCCAATTATCCAAGTAGAATTTTGTTTGGTGGAGTATTTCTTGAGTATTTTGGTACTGTAAGTGAAAACTTATGTGAGTTTTCATGCTTGATTTGAGTAGAAATAATATAGTTTTGATGCATGTTTAGCTCTCCTATAAGTCTCTATGGTAGTTTCCACCTTATAGTTGCTTGAAATCAGATTTTGTGACGATTGTTGAAAAATTTCAGAAATGGACTGCCACAACTTTGGAGAAATATTTAGGAGTGATGCTCCTAAATGAACAAGGCCCTCACGTTCATCCACCTTATTGAGGCCATCTTATAACGAAGACCTTATTGCACCGAACATCGATGATGCGAGAGGTGATGGAATTGCTAATCCATCTAGCTTCCCATGTTATACATTTTTTAGAAGTGACGATCTAATGGATGACTTCTTGATGCGGATTTAAAGAGTTGGTTTAGCCAACTACATGGAGGATGAAGGTCTCCAGTATGCTAGTCTCACGAATTTTTTTGTTGAGAGCTTTAAATTTCATAACTCACAATAT
Organism: Alopecurus myosuroides; assembly: GCA_028641055.1. NCBI lineage: Eukaryota > Viridiplantae > Streptophyta > Magnoliopsida > Poales > Poaceae > Alopecurus > Alopecurus myosuroides. The sequence goes on along the minus strand of CM054057.1, from coordinate 300,163,168 downwards.
AGCCCCACTGTTAGTTTTAAGATATATGGTAGTTCTTTTTCTTTGACCTTGGAGACTTTTTTGTAACATTATAGGTATCAACACTTCCGGGATAGCATGCAAGATTCAGGAGAGACCCGCTGATCTTATGGATCTCTATCGAGAAATTACAAATGATGATGGACGCTCGTCCTAGCGCTGGAAGATAAGAAACATCCAACTTCCTGCCATCAGATATTTCACTTATTATCTTGCTACTAGTATCCTTGGCAGGGAGAACACTAGAAAAATTTCTAGCTATCACCTTGCTTTTATTGATGCGGCACTTAACCGTAGCAACAAGTATAACCTTGGTTCTCTCATTGCTCGCTGCCTAGCTGCTAAAGGACCCATTTATGGGGCCAATATTGCTACACGTATAGTAACTGGTCTAGGCCTTCCTGTTGCTCCTGATGATGAATTGATTGCTCCTTATAGACTTAATCTTGCTGCCATGAAGGCTCATCATTTTATTACTGCTAACTCTACTGCTGGTCATTTAGTATATAGAGTTTTATTTGTTGATGGAGATGAGCGGGAAGTTATTTTGCTCCAACCTGTTTTGTTCAAAGTTGACAGGGCACCATGGTCGCGCCCCCAGGGAGAGATAGATGAGCAGTTTCGCTTGATGCAGTTCCATAGGCAGCAGATGAGTCGAGATGCGCCTTCTGAGGACTACACCATGCAGTACACCGGTGCGTCCTCGAGCACATATCAGGAGGAGGGCTCCTCCTTGTCACACTACGGGGGCGCCACCTCATGGTCCCCTTGGGATTGATATCCACTTAGGCCAAAAGCCTAAGCTCGGGGGAGGTATACTGACATCACACTCATCTCTATATCATGTTTCCTTTGGTTCTTTGTATATCCTTGTTTTCGTTTTCTTCGTTTGTTTTTGTTTGCTTTTGCTTCTTTTGCTTCCTTTTGTTTTTATTGTTTTGTTCTTGATTTCCAAAACACAAAAAGACCAAAACTATTTCCGGTGTTTCTCTTTATTTGCTTCTTTAATTTCTTTTGTTTATTTGCTTTCTTTTCTCATTTCGGTTTAATATTCAAAAATCCAAAAATATTTTGCTTTGTTTGCTTGTTTCCTTCTGATCTTGTCTTAAATTCGAAAATCCAAAAATATTTGTTGTTCTTGTTTGGTTTTGTAAAGTTTGTTGCAGAGTTCCGTGTCTCCTTTGGAGCTTGGTTATCATTCTATATTATTCAATCCACAAGTGAAGAGCAATAATGACGATTTACGACGATTCAAGGTGTGAACTATATTTGTTTTATTTTTGTACGTATACTCATCCATGTGAACATGCTTAGTTCGTTCATGTAAGGTGTATGTTATTTAATTGATGCTTAGTAGTTCGAGCGCCTTGGTCCTAGGGATGGTGTCCATCCCCTTTGTGCGGTCCTTGAGACTGGGACCCACATTATTTTTTCGTGCTCTGCTGCTCGCTTTCTCTGGAGCTTTATCGCTGAGGCCCTCGGGCTGGACTGGCAGGCCTTGGACCTCGGCGAGTTCCTAGAAGTGCAGGCGAACCGTACTGCTAGGAGGAGGCGCCTCTTTTGGTTACTGTTTGCAGCGATGACCAGGACCCTTTGGACTATTCGTAATAAAATGGTTATCGAGCGTGTCTTTTTGAGACGGGCCTCGGATTCTGTGTTTAAATTCTTGGCATTCTTGCAGCAGCGGTGCCCTCTCTATAGAAAGCGGGACAGGATTCGACTGGAGGGCATGATTGATGACCTGATGGGGGCGACTCTCCATATCTCTGCGCTCTCTAGTCGCTGAGCTCGGTTCCTTTCAGGAGTTGTATCATTTTTACCGTGCTTTTTCGCTTTCGTTTTCACACTCTTGTTGGGCTTACTTGTGATGTTGCCCCAGCATCATTATTTTGGGTCGTGTACTTTGACTTTGTACCATTTGGTCGATAATTGGTTGCTTTATTTATAAAGTGGGGCAAAAGCCTGTTTCAAGAGACAAAAGAGTCTAAAATGTTGGTCCATGTAACATTAGGATTATTTACGACCGAACACTTTTTTTGGTAACCACCTATTTCATTAATCAAAAATCTAAGTTTCAATAAGTCACATATGTGGAAACTAAAAGAAAGACGGATAAAATGATTATCCTGGATTTGCAGATAAATATCTAAAAGATTGATAAATACAAAATGATCCTTAGAATTTCCTGCAACCACCCAAGCGAGCCATCGCCACCCAACTCCAGCATCGCTGAGACGAACACCACAAGAGTCACTATTGTAAGACCCAAAAAAGAAACATCGCCAATGAGGCTTTATGAGTCGATGAACAGGCATGCTGCATGCAACGAGGCACATGTCGATGTGGCACATCGACTGGGAACGTCCCCGTGTTGTCTTGAACCAAGATCTGTCGCCTCCCATCGACAAAGTCGGAGAGCAATGATAGATCCACTACCACTGGACCAGCATTTTTGCCATAGAAGAACCGCCTCACCTCGGCCGCCAATGCCGTCGCCAATAACCACGGATGCCAGTGACACACCAAGAAACTGATCTCGTCGGATCTAAAGAACGACAAGAAGACCAAGCTGACAATCTAGAGGACCGAGCAGCACACGTTGCCATCAAACCCGAGACGCCGCCGTGAAAGCCGTCGCCAGTGTAGGACTAGAGTTGGCGTGGATTTATTTTCCCTTGCGCCGCTCCCACAACCCCAGCGACACACCATGGCAGATAGACCCAAACCCTAGCAACTAGACCAGAACGATGGGACGAGGTCCCTCTCCCTCCCGTTGCCGGGGCGGCAAGCGGAGAGTGAAGATCGGGGAGATCTTTTCCTCAGCCTGCTCCCCGCGGGAGGAGTTAATTACGACCCAACATTATCATGTGGTAAATGGGACGCTCATGCTATTTTTAGAGCACCTCCAATAGGCGCCGAAAAAGTACCCAGCGCGCTAAAAGTCGTCATTTTTGGGCGTTGGAGGGAAAAAATGGTGCTCCTGCACACGCCCTAAAATAGAACGCACGAAAAAAATAGCGCGGACGGTAAAAAGCCGTATCCTACGCAGCGAATTTTGGGCATCGGCTCGCGCGCGCTGCAAAATCTGAAAAAGGCGCGTGATGGCCAACTTCTCCCGGAAGTTTCCCTGCACGCACGCAGCCGCCCTACTCCTGCCTCCTTCGTGCTCCTCCCCGCACGGACGGCCGACCACGACGCCGCCTCCCTCTCCGACCTCCCGCCCGCACCGTCCTCTGCACAGCGGCCACGAACACTTCTCCTCCTTGTCTCGCGTGTCCCATACCTCCTTCGTCTGGCTACACCGCATCCAGCCATCCGCTCCGGGAGCTCAGCGCGTCATGCTCCTTCCTTCCATGCTGCTTGAGGCTCGCGTCTCCCTCATCCTCCCCGACTCCTCGCTCCCACCTTCTGGCCCCTGCCCGTCTCTCCATCCTTGGTGTCGGCAGCTTCGAGTCCTCCCCCGCCCCACGCCTCAAGCTCACGCTCGGCGCCCTCTCTGCTGCGACGTCATCCCGGATATGTCCGCTCGGCGACCTCTTCGACCCCGTCGTCTCCACCGTTGTGTGTGCCACTGCTGTTTCCCTCGGCTTCACTATTTTGAGCGTCAACGTTGAGTGCGCTGCCGCGTTGCCCTCGGCTTCGTCGTTCCGAGCGCCTCCTTCTCCCTGCCTCCTCGCTCCACCGCGCCGGGGAGCCCACACTCTTCTACATTCCGCACAACGAGGCATCGATCTACGACCCACTCCCCTCTACCAACTGGTAGCCCCGCGTGCATCGACTAATCCTCACAGTCTCGTCAGACCTATTCATCGTCCCAGACTCGTTTTTGTTATTTTTTTTAAATTATTTAGATGTGTATGTTCTTGTTTGTTACGCATATGTAGGGAAAAGTTATTTGTGATGCCCTATTTTACGGCTTCGGAAAAACCTGCTGCCGGTCACAAGCGCTATTTTCGTGCATCTTGAATTGTTGCAGCTGGCTCCGCACCCGAAAATGCAAAAGCGGCGCCCAAAAAGAATTTTAGCGCGCGAGATTAAAAGGCATTTTTTGTGGATGCTCTTAAGGATCTCCATCAGCACCAGTTTTATAACTAGGTCTTTACATCAAAAATGGCGTCCATCGATGTGCTCGATCGATCCAGTCTAAAAATGTGCTCGGCATCTTTGATTCTAAACTTTCGGTGCTGACTTAAGTTGTCGTACACGTCCGTCACGTAGTGTCAGACATGCGGGTCCATCTTGTCATATGCATCGTCACGTCGGTTTAACAGGAATAGGCCAGCTTTCTCGGTTCCCGTGGCAACATTTTCACCATTGACACGGCGGTGGTATGGCTTACACACGATTTAATTCGACGACTCCCAGCTACCCGTCAGTTACCGTATGCGCCACAATTTTTGTGACCATCTCCAACCAAAGCTCCCCAATAAATTTGTTTGTCGTTCCGCCGTCTCCAACCATACCCACAACTTTTGTCGTTGTTTGGAAAATGGTCCGCCAGAGAAGGATAATGAGTTGTCGACCTTTCTAGAAAAGACCGCCCGACTAGCCTAGTACCCGACCTCCCAAGAGCAGCCTGCCCGGCTAGCCTACTACAACTCTGAGCGTTGGGAGTGGCACAAATAGTGGCTGAGGATGGTGACCAATGAGGATATGAATGAGCACATCGAATAACGTGGGATGGAGATCTCTGTCATTACTGCAGCGAGGGAGGTAGTGCAACGCACGCCGCTCGCCAGGGGATGAAGGAAGTGCACAACTATGCATCGCGCAAATCTGTGGTGAAGAGTGGGAGGCCTCAAAAGCGCAAACACTACTTCGTGCACCAGCCATCAGCGGATGACAAGGAGGCTGGCCCCAACAACCTTTTACTCAAGCCTTTTTAAATTTGAATGTTTAAATTATTTTAAAATTACTATGGGGAGGGTCGCTGAGCCTCCCACATTATATCAGACATGTGTCCCACAACCCCCATAGCGGACAGCATGCCAGGTGTGATGAACAAATTATCGAGGGCACCGGTGGAGATGCTCTGACTGTGTTGATTTTTTTTTTAACTAGGATAGGCCCCAAAGGTCTAGAAGTTTCATTTATAACAAGAAGTGTAAGTACATTTTACAAAACGGACCTCAAGAAATTAGGAAATAACAACATAGCTCTCCAAAAATTCATCACAAACCCCTAGCCAAAATCTTTCAAATAGGCAATTAACCATCCCGTAAGAAAAAGTAGTCTCACGTAGGATATGTACAATGATGATAAATTAATGTTTTATTTTTTTATTCCACGGTATCTAGAGAACATAACATAACATATTGTACCATGAATCATATTTTAAGTTATGTCTATCATTTGTTTGCATGCTCCTAAATTTATGGGGTTGCTAAAAATTAAACATGAAAGTGTGTGAGTAAAACAAGACGTACTGTACAATGGAGAAATCGTCTTTTATTTTTTTACAAAGAGATTACATCTTATCTAAGAGAAGGGTTAGTTTTTTTTTCTTTGTCTGTCACCTCAGCATTTATCGCACGTGACGTTACTAAGATATCACCATTGTACCTGCCCTAAAACACCCCGAGTGCATCACAGAGATGATGCGTGCTTGTGGATGAACGGCATATCATTTTTTATTCTTCCTTTCTGTGTATCCCTACTTTCTTTTAGAAACATCATGTGTGAACTTGATGCAAAGGCGCAGTCGTAATTTTTGTTCTACGTTTAAGTGGAAAAGGTGGCCAGTGTTGGTTACATTTTGTTGGATTAAGTTTTGAGGGCAATATAAGTAATACATGATAATTCTTTTTTACAATATTTTTCTTCCAAAGTGCTATATTAAAAGTTTGGTATTTTCTTTAAACCATGTCACTAAAAATGACCCTTTGGGCAAGTTTTCTAATTTTTTTGTTTCCCTTCTTTATTTTCTCAAAATGGGTAAAAGTTATCAACATGTGCATTCATACCAAGGGGTTGAATATTTAAAATTATTTGTGTTTAATGCATGGAATCATACTAGGGTACCTTAGAATGGTTTTTCAAAAAAAATGACGAAACTATCGCACACTTGTACTTCAAATTTGAGTTACTTCTGAAAATTCACCCGGAATTCAAGTGGTTTCTATAAAGGTAGAGAATTCCTTACATCTAGTAACCCCCCTTGCGATTTTGGCCCATATTTTTGGTAATTGCTTTACAGAAAACATGTTTTTGGCAGTAATAAAATGGGAAGTCGTTTTTTATGAAACCAAGTAAAAACTCGTCTTGAAGTTTTTTTACCATATAAAGATTCATGTGTGTGCCGACCATGATCAAATTATCACCAAGTGTGCAATGGATACGCCATCACCTTGGTCATTTGGTTTTTAAGCCAAGATAGGTCATACATGATAGCCCTCTTTGAGAAACTATTTATTTTTCAAAGTTACATATTAAAGGTTTTGTTTTTATCTAGAAACCTTGCCACATAATAGACTCTTTGTTATTTTTTTCATTTTTCTCACTGTGTTTAATTTCCAAAATAGGGTCAAAATTGTCGACGTGGTCATTCATACAAAGAGGTTGAATATTTTGACTTTATTCGTGTGTACTCCATGGAATCAATTTGTGATACGTTAAATATTGTTTCTAAAAATAAAATAACCAAAATATCACAGAATTGTAGTTCAAATTAGTGTACTTTAAGAACTTCAGCTAAAATTGAAAAAAAATCATCTAGAAGCTATACAATTCTTCACATCAAGTAGTTGTTGATCCAACCAGGTCTACTTAGTGTGAAAATATTTTTGTGACATTTTTTCCTAATTATTTTGAAGCTACTTCATAAAAAAACCATTTTAGTAGTAATAAAACGGAAAAATATTTTTATGAAACCAAGTTGGAAACTACTGTTGGTACTTTTTCTTTCCATGCCAATATGGACCTGTGTGCCAAATATAGGCAAATTATAACCAAGTATGTCATGGATATGTCCATCATCTTGGTCATTCATGATGAATGCCTAGATAAGTCATACTCTATATCCCCTTTTGAGAACAAACTTTTTTAAAGTGTCATATTCAACTTATGGTATTTTTCAGTAAACCATGTCACATAATATGAATCTTTGCGCAATATGTTTTATTGATTTGTTTCTCACTTCCCTTGATAGTTTTCGAAATAGGTTATAAATTTTCGGCATGGATAGTCAGACCAAGGCATTGAATATTCAAACTTTCTTTGTGTCCACTGCATGCAATTATGATAGAATATTTTCTAATTATTTTTGCAAAATTTTCTGAACAAATTATCACAAAATTATAGTTCAAATTTGAGTTTCTTATAGAAATCCAGCCACAACTTAAAAAACAAAGGACTATTTAAAGTGAGAAAATCTTCACATTTGGTAGTTGGCCATCCACCTAGGTTTAATTGGTGTTCAAATCGCAGTGGTGTCATTTGCCTTTGTTTTTTTTATTTGTGTCACAAAAAAATTAGTAGTAAATAATATGGAAATATTTTTTTTATGAAACCAAGTTGCAAACTACTTTTGGGATGTTTGTTTTCGTAATGCTAAGATGTATGTGTGTGCCACATATGGTAAATTATTGCTCCCTCTATTCCTAATTAAGTGACACTTTTTGGTACACCTTTGTACCAAAAAAAATCCTTCACCTAATTTGTAACGGAGGCAGTACCATGTATACCATGGATATGGCCATCACCTTGGTTATTTGGGCTGATATTCAAGATAATTCATACATTATGGCCCCTTTACTTTCAATTAATGCTCTTTGGAGTGCCATATTCAAGGTTTGGTATTTTTGCTGGAAATAATATCACATAAAATGAAACTTTGTGAAAAATTTCAATTTATTACATTTTTCTAATTTGTTATGATTGTTCTCTAAATGGATTCATAATTATTGACATGTCCATTCATACCAAGTGTCGTTGTGTGGAGAAGACAGATGTCATTGGATGGCTAATGTTTGGGACCGATGGACGCTGTAGGTATCTGGGGAGGGATCGCACGCCTAAGTGGCATGCTCAAAACACGACAAACACAAAAATCTACCCAGGTTTGGGGCCCTCATGTGGAGGTAACACCCCTACTCCTGCCTCTCTCTCTATATGATAGTATGCCGAGTACAAGAGTTTCTCTCTCTCTCTCTATTTCTTTCTCTCTGTGAATTGATGCCTCAAGTGTGTTACCGAATGACCAGAGATCAGACCGACCCTCACGCAGGAGTGGGTAGGCCACCTTATGTACTGGTGGCCACCCATTATTCTAGGAATAGAAGTACTGACTAGACAACTCCATTGTGTAGCAGCACACGCCTCCGTGTCTTCGCTGCGAGTGTCGCCGAAAGTCTCCGCGGTAGGCCGCTGATATGTCTCGTCCCCCTTGTCAGTCTCCACGGTAGGCCGTTGACATGTCCTGTCCCCTTGTCAGAGACAGGACTTAACACCTCCCATACCGTACTGCACCCACGTCTGGATATAGATTACCACATACCTAGTAAGTTGAACCACATGCCGGTACTGTCCCCTAGGTACGCGGGATTCACCTCAACGGCTCCATTGACTTTGCCTCCGAGTAGAACTGCTTCGCCTCTATCCGGATCACCCAAGTGCTACTCGGCTGACCCAGACAGATACTTGAATCTTCCCTTGGTCCCTTGTTCTTCCTGCCGGATAGCGCCCTACCCGGCTGGTCATCATCCTATCCGGCCCGTACCAACTCGGTACGGCCAAACTCGGTAAACAGCGCCTTGAACCCCATTTCTCACCCATCTTATCCCTACTCGGGGGCAGCCCCCCGACACCAAGGGGTTGAATATTTGACCTTTTCTTCACGTCAAGTGCATGGAATCATACTAGGGTGCCTTAGAGTAGTTTTATTTACATTAAAACTAAGCCTTCACGCGCTTGGAGTTACTTTTGTAATTTTGGCCAAAACACATAAAAACAAATGTATTCATAAAATAATAAAATTTCTTCACAATGTAATTGGCCTTCCAGCTAGGTCTACTTAATGTGAAAATAATAGTGGTGCCTTTTTGACACATAATTTTGGCAGTTGCTTCACAATTTTTTCTGTTATAAAAATGGAAAACCATTTTATTATGAAACCAAATTGGAATCCCATTTTGGGACTTTTCTTTGCAATTCCAATATCTCGTGTGTGTGTGGGTGTGTGCGCGCACCGCGCATATGCCAAATATGGGACCATATTGTTATCCACACAGTCATGTCGGTTTAAAATGAGTAAGTCACGTTTCTTGGTTTTTTTGGCAACGTTTTCACTATCGACATGGTGGTGTTATGGATTCCCACATGATTTAATTTGATGAATCCCAGCTACCCATAGTTCTCATCTCGCCACTGTTTTTGTGACCATTTTCTATCAAAGCTCCCCCCAATAAGTTGGTTTGTTGTTCCGCCAACTCCAACCATGCCCACAACTTTCGACGTAGTTTTGGAAAATGGTCTGCCACCTCACCACCACCTGTGCCAACCTGAGTGCAACCACGTGCAGGCGGAACAACCACATCCAGATCCATCGCCTTGAAACAAGAAGAGAGAGGACGAGGAGATGCCGACCTTCCTAAAATAGACCGCCTAGCTAGCCTAGTACCCAGCCTTCCCAGAGCAGACTATCTGGCTAGCCTACTACAACTCTGTGTGTCGGGAGTGCGACGAATAGTGGTTGAGGGCAGTGACCAATGAGGATATGAACGAGAAAATCTAACAACATGGGATGGAGAATTGTGTCATTACTACGGCGAGGGAGGTAGTGCAATGCACGCCGCTCCCAAAGGGATGGAGGAAGTTCACCACCACGCAGCGCGCGAATTGGTGGTGAAGAGGGGGAGGAGTCGAAAGTGCGACCACAACTTCATGCGCCAACCATCGCAAACGACACGGAGGCTATCCCTAGTGAGCCTTATATGGTCATCACCTAGGCCTGGGTTGGGTGTAAATTTTTAGTTAAATTTATGTTGTAAAAGTTATCAAGTTTGGATAAATTCAAGCCTTTTTAATTTGAGTGTTTAAATTATTTTAAAAAACATTATGGGAGGCCTGCTAGGCCTCTCCCCACTGGATCAGACATGTGTCTGGCTACCCCCATAGCGGACATCATGTCGGTTGTGTTGGACACATTATTGAGGGCGCTGGTGGAGATTCTATGACTATGCTGATTTTTTTAACTGTGATGGGCCTCAAAGGGTCTATAAGTTGCATTTGTAACAAGCAATGGAAGCACATTTTATAAAAGGGACCACAAGAAAGTAGGAAATAACAACATGGCTCTCAAAAAATTCACCACAAAACCCTAGCCAAAATCGGCAATTAGCAACCTCCTAAGAAAAGGTAGTTTTTCACATAGGATATGTACAATGATTGATAAATCAATGTTTTATTTTTATTCCATGATATTTAGAGAAGATAAAATAACATATTGTACAATCAATCACATTTGAAGTTATCTCTATCATTTTTCTGCATGCTCCTAAATTTGTGGGGTTGCTAAAAATTAAACAGGAAGATGTGTGAGTAAGAGAAGACATATTGTATAATGGAGAAACCATCGTGTGTTAATATCTTAGCTAAGAGAAGTTTTTTTTTTGTTTTCTTTCTTTGTCACCTCATAAATTATCCCACGTGATATAACTAAGATATCAACAATGTACTTGCCCTAAAAATGAGGACACCACACGTGCAACAAAGGGATGATGCATGCTTGTAGATGACCCTAGGATCATTTCTTATTCTTCCTTTCTATGTATCCCGATTTTCTTTAGAAACATCATGATGCTCCTACATTTAATTGACAGTCAGGTGAAGATATGCTAGTGTGAACTTGATGTAGAAGTGCAGTCGTAATTTTTGTTCTACATTTAAGTGGAAAAGGCGGCGTGTTGGTTACATTTGTTGTATTAAGTTTTGAGGGGATTCACACCTAAGACTAGTATGATCTTGTGTTGTGTAAACTTTATGGAATAGCGAAAACATTTAGTTTATAATAATGAAAGTAGGTGGAAACAATACTCTATGGCATCATGTATGCCCTGAGTTTCGATCAAAATATATCACTACAAAAGAGTACCCTTGTTGGCGACATTTAACGACATTCTTCTGTGAGGATACTATTTTGGGAGCATTCAAGCATATTAGAGTATGTTCAAACAGTAAATTTAGTTGTAGGTTGACATGACAATGTTGGAAGAAACCGTGTTATGTGGGTCAAGGTTTTGTGGGACATGTTTACGCAAGTGGGTCGCAGAAAATAATGTTTCGAATGTTGTGTCGTCAACACAACGTGGTTTTGACGGTCTAGGTGTCGCTTCAAAATTTATTGGTTTTTTTTACTCTATCTCTGCTACTTCCCTCAAATGGCTGCTCCGCCCAGACAAAAACAATAAATCTCGATGACAGAGGCTCTTCTTCAGAGCAGCTAGCTCCTAGCAACCCAGACCATCCTGGTAGAGAAAGCCCTTTGGAAACGGGGTCTTCCTGGGGTGTGCTCCTCCCAATGGCGTGGTTGGTGGCCGCCTAATTTATACAATTACGGATTCCCTGTTAAGCTTCTCTCTTTCTCTGTAGGCAAAAGTAAGCAAGAATGTTTGGTTGTTTACTCAGTTTTCCATTTTATGATTTGTTTTTTTTTTTTTGATTTTTTTAAAAATTGGAGACACAATTGGCATCATGGCCATTCATAGCAAGAGGTTAAATATTTAAAGTGTCTTCGTGTCTACTCCATTGAATCACACTAGGGTATCTTAGAATGGTTTAATTTAAATTTCCTGACCAAACTATCACAAACTTATAGTTCAAATTTAAGTTAATTTGAAATTTTGGATCAAACTAAAAAAGGCGTCTATAAATCTTAAAAATTCTCCACATCCCGTAATTGTCCATCCAGCAGGATCTACTTAGTGTGAAAATTGCAGCGGTAATATTTTTACCAATTTTTTATTGTTCCTTAACGACCTTTTTAGCAGAAATAAAATGAAAAAACTTTTTGTATGAAATAACATTAAAATCTCCTTGGGGGACTTTGTACCGAATTTGGACAGATTTTTACCAAGTCTATCATGGACATATCGATCACCTTGGTCATTTTGTTTGAGAGGCAAGATAAGTAATACATCATAACTCATTTTGAGAATATTTTTTCTTGTCCAAAGTTCCATATTCAAAGTTTGGTATTTTTTAAACCATATCACAAAAAATGATCCTTTGTGCAAGTTTTCCAAATTTTGGTTTCTTTCCCATTTTTTTATTGTCACAAAATGGGTAAAAGTTATCGGCATGTACATTCATACCAAGTGGTTGAATATTTAAACTTCTTTGTGTCTCATGCATGGAATCATACTAGGGTACCTTAGAATGGTTTTTCAAAAAAAAAAGGACGAAACAATTGCACACTTGTAGTTCAAATTTGAGTTACTTTTGAAAATTCGACCGAAAGTCAAATGGTACCTATAAAGGTAGAAAATTATTTACATCTGCTAACTCGCCTTGCGATTTTGGCCCATATTATTGTTAATTCCTTTACTGAAAACATGTTTTTGGCAGTAATAAAATGCAAATAATTTTTTACGAAACCAATTAAAAACTTGTTTTAAAAGTTTTTTAACAATATAAAGATTCATGTGTGTGCCGATTATGATCTAATTATCACGAAGTGTGCCATGGATAGGCCATCACCTTGTTTATATGGTTTTGAAGCCAAGATAGGTCATACATGATAGCCCTCTTTGAGAAACTACTGTTGGTACTTTTGCTATCCATGCCAATATGGACATGTGTGCCGAATATAGGCAAATTATCACAAAGTATGTCATGGATATGTCCATCAGTTTAGTCATTTGGGATGAATGCCTAGATAAGTCATAAACGATATCCCCTTTTGAGAATAAACCTTTTTAAGGTCATATTAAAATTATGGTATTTTTCTGTAAACCATGTCACATAATATGAATCTTTATGCAATATTTTTTTGATTTGTTTCTCACTTTCTTTGATAGTTTTCAAAATAGGTTAAAAATAATTCGGCTTGGCCATTCATACCAAGGCATTGAATATTTGAAATTTCTTTGCGTCCACCTGCATGGAGTTACGATATGATATTTTCTAATTATTTTTGTAACATTTTATGAACAAATTATGTCAAAATTATAGTTGAAATTTAAGTTACTTTTAGATTCCATCCACAACTTGAAAAACAAAGGAATCTTTAAAGCGAGAAAAATCTTCACATTTGGTAGTTAGCCATCCACCTAGGTATAATTGGTGTTCAAATTGTAGTGGTTCCATTTTTCCTCTATTTTTGTTAGTTGTGCCACATAGAAAATGAGGAGTAAATAATATGGAAATACATTTTTTATGAAACCAAGTTGCAAAATCCTTTTGGTATGTTTCTCTTAGTAATGCCAACATGTACGTGTGTGCCACATATGGGAAATTATTGCTCCCTCTGTTCCGAATTAAGTGACACTTTTTTAGCACACCTTTGTACTAAAACAACATCACTTAATTCGTAACGTTGGGAGTACGAGGTATAACATGGATATGTCCATCGCCTTGGTTATTTGGGCTAAAATCCAATATAAGTCATACTCTATGGCCCTTATCCTTTCAATTATTGTTCTTCGGAGTGCCATATTGAAGTTTTTGTATTTTTGTTAGAAATAGTATCAATAAAATCACTCTTTGTGCAAGTTTTCAACTTATTTTATTTTTCCTCATTTTCTATGATTGTTCTCTATACAGATTCATAATTTTTCTGCATGTCCATTCATACCAAGGGGTTCAATATTTGAGCTTTTTCTTCGTGTCAAGTGCATGGAAACATACTAGGGTGCCTTATAGTAGTTTTTTCACATTAAAACTAAGCCTTCACGCACTTCGATTTAGTTTTGTAAATTCGGCCAAAACACATTAAAAAGGTTATATATAAAGTAATAAAAGTTTCTTCACAATGTTATTGGCCATCCAACTAGATCTACTTAGTGTGAAAATAGCGGTGGTGCCTTTTTGGCATATATTCGGTAGTTGCTTCACAATTTTTTTATGTTATAAAATTGTAAACCATTTTATTATGAAACCAAATTGGAATCCCATTTTGGGACTTGTATTTGCAATGCCAAGATCTCGTGTGTGTGTGTGTGTGTGTGTGTTTGTGTGTGTGTGTGTGTGTGTGTGTGTGTGTGTGTGTGTGTGTGTGTGTGTGTGTGTGTGTGTGTGTGTGTGTGTGTGTGTGTGTGTGTGCGCGCGCGCGCGCATGCATGCCAAATATGGGAAAATTATCACCAATTATACCATCGTTATGTGTTGGAAATATGCCCTAGTGGCAATAATGATATAAAGTTTTTATGATATTTCCATGTTCATGATAAGTTTTTATACTCAATGCTATAATTGTATTAACCAGAAACATAATACATGTGTGGTTTCATAAAAAACATGTGTGTCCCTACTAAGACTCTCGACTGAGTTAGATGTTGTTGGGATTCAAAATGTATCAGAGAGTAAGATACACGGTAGATGATCACACAATAAAAATGATAATTTTGATGTTTATATAATAAAAATATAAAGGATAGAAAACTACAGATTCCAACCTCGTCAGCAAAAGAAATAATAAAAAAAACCTCACAAATCTCTTCCCAGATTACGGGGCCAAGAACTGCCTGTAGAACTGCTGCCCAAATTTCTTGTATTCTCTCTCCTTCTCCTTCCCCTTGTTATTCATCCTCCCATCCTCCTTACTCTACATGACCGCCATTCTCTCCGTATTCACCGGCCGACTGCTCCCCTTCTGATTGCGCCCAGCCATTTCTATCTCTTTCACCCCGAATATTTTCCACAAGGTAGAGGTCTAGAGCATAGGAAACACAAGGCATATGAATTTTTGTGGGGAGGAGGGAGAGTGAATATGATACTTCATCGATTTTTAAGCCGTTGATGGACTGGAGTCTTGGAGAGAGATCAGGAGAAGGAAGCTAGCTCTCATTGGGACACAATTGTGCTTCCTTTTCTAAAAATATTTCTTTTTTTCTCATGATAATTTTGATAGTAGTTCCTTTATTACTCTATAGTATATAGCTATATCCTATCTTTGGCTCATTCCCTTTAATGGTCATGTTGACATGCATCGACATTTTTTTATACCATACTCCGACTACAAAAGAGTTAACACGTTGGTCCGTATACCATCGGGATTAGTTACGACCGAAATTGAGCATGTCGTAAATGCGACCCTCATGTTGTGCGTAAGCATATCCACCGGTACTAGGGTTATAACTAGGTCTTCCCATAAAAACGTCCTCAAGCGGTGTGCTCGACCGATTCGGTTTAAAAATGTGTTCGGCATCTTTGTTTCCCAAACTTTTGGTGCTGACTTGATGTGTCAGACACGTCCGTCACGTAGAGTCAGAGATGGGGATCCATATTGTTATCCGCACAACCACATTAGTTGAAAATGAGTAATTCGACTTTCTTGGTTCCCCTGGCAACATTTTCACTATCCACACAGTGGTGGTATGGCTTCACACATGATTTAATTCGATGAATCCCACCTACACGCACTTCTCGTTTGCGCCAGTGTTTTTGTGACCATTTTCTATCAAAGATCCCTAATCATTTGGTCTGTCGTTCCGTCGTCTCCAACCATGCCCACAACTTTCGATGTTGTTAGGAAAATGGTCCGCCACATCACCACCACCTATGCCAACATGAGTGCAGCCACGTGCATGCGGAACCACCGCATCCAGATCCACCGCCTTCAGACGAGTCGGAGGAGGACGATGAGGTGCCAGCCTTCCTAAAACAGTCCTCCCAACTAGCCTACTACCTGGCCTTCCCGGAGCAGACTACCTGGCTAGCTTACTACAATTCTACGTGTCGGAGTGCGACGAATAGTGGTTGAGGGCACTGACCAATTAGGATATGAACGAGCTCATCTAACAACATGGGATGGAGATCTCCTTCAATACTATAGTGGGGGAGGTAGTGCAATGCACGCCGCTCCCCAAAGGATAAAGGAAGCGCACCACCACGTGGCGCGCGAATCGGTGGTGAAGAAGGGGAGGAGTCGAACATGCAAACATAACGACGTGCGCCAGCCATCGGCGAATGACGGGGAGGATAAACCCAGTGAGCCTTGTATAGTCATCGAACTAGACCTAGGTTAGGTGTAAGTTTTTAGTTAAATTTACATTGCAAAAGTTATTAAGTTTGAAAAAAATTCAAGCGTTTTCAAATTTGAGTGTTTAAATTATTTTGAAAAATATTATGGGAGGGCCGCTGAGCCTTTCCGCACAGGATCAGACATGTGTCCGGCAACCCCCATAGCAGACAGCATGTCGGTGTGTTGGACACATTATCGAAGGCGCTGGTGGAGATGCTATGACTATGTTGAATTTTTAACTAGGATAGACCCCAAAGGGTCTAGAAGTTGCATTTATAGCAAGCAATGGAAGTACATTTTACAAAAGGGACATCAAGAAAGTAGGAAATAACAACATGGCCCTTAAAAAATTCACCACAAAACCCTAGCCAATATCTAAAAAGTCGGCAATTAGCCACACCCTAAGAAAAAGTAGTCTTCCACGTAGGATATGTACAATGGTTGAGAAAAAAAATATTCTATTATTTATTCCATGTTATTTAGAGAAGATAAAATAACATATTGTACAACCAATCCTATTTTAAGTTATCTCTATCATTTGTTTGCATGCTCCTAAATTTATGGGGTTGCTAAAAATTAAACATGAAGGCGTGTGAGTAAGAGAAGATATATTGTATAATGGAGAAACCATCATGTGTTCTTATCTTAGCTAAGAGAAGGGTCAGGTGTTTTTATTTCTTTGTCACCTCATCAATTATCCCACATGATATTACTAAGATATCAACTATGTACTTGCCCTAAAAACGAGGACATCACACGTGCAGCACAAAGATGATGCATGCTTGTGGATGACCAGAAGATCATTTCATATTCTTCCTTTCTATATATCATGATTTTATTTCAGAAACATCATGATGCTCCTTCATTTAATTGAGAGTCAGATGAAGATATGTCAGTCTTAACTTAATTTAAAAGTGCAGTCGTAAGTTTTGTTCTACATTTAAGGAGGAAAGGTCGCCAATGTTGGATACATTTTATTGTATTAAGGTTTGAGGGGATTCATGCGTACGAATAGTATGATCTGGTGGTGTGTAAATTTTATGGCATAGCGAAAAGGGACCTCAGTTTCCCTTGTGAATGTCTCTTGTTTATAATAAAGAAATTTGGTGGAAACATTACTCCATTGAATTGTGTATGCTCTCAGTTTCGATCAAAATATATCACTACAAAAGATTACCCATGTTGGCGACATTTAATGGAATTCTTCTATGAGGATACTATTTTGGGAGCATTCATGTATATTAGAGTCCATTCAAACAGTAAATTGATTTGATACGTTCACATGAAAATATTAGGCGAATCGGTGTTATGTTGTTCAAGTTTTTGTGTAACATGTTTTTAAAGCACCTGGGTTGCAGAAAACCGTGTTCCGAGGATTGTGTTGTCAACACAACGTGGTTTCGGTAGTCGAAGCATTGTTCTGACAACTATGCGTTTTCTTACTCTATCTACGCTCCTTCCCTCAAATGGATGCTCCTCCCACGCAAACACAATAAATCTCATTAATGGCGGCTCCTCTTCTAAGCGGATAGCTCCATGCAGCACAATCCTTCCTCGTAGAGACCGCTCTTTGGCAACTCGGTCTTCTTGGCGGTGTGCTCCTCTAAATGGAATGGTTGGTGGAGTACTGATTTAGCGCGACTCTATTTCTCTTTTCGCAAAAGTAAGCAAGAGTGTTCAATTTTTTACCAAGTTTTCCATTTTGTGATTTGTTTCTATGTTTTTGGATTGTTTTTAAAATGGAGTCACAATAGAAATCATGGACATTCATAACAAGGGCTTGAATATTCCAAGTTTCTTTGTGTCTACTCCATGGAATCAAACTACGTTTTCTTAGAATGGTATAATTTATTTATTTTGACCAAACGAGCACATACTTATAATTCAAATTTGAGTTAATTTTGAAATTTTGTCTCAAACTAAAAAAGGAATCTGCAAAGCTTAAAAATATCCACATCCCGTAGTTGTCCATCGAGAAGGTCTAATTGGTGTGAAAATTGCAACGGTAATATTTTAACCATACTTTTGATTGCTCCTTATAGACCTTTTGAAAGGTAATACAATGAAAAAAAATATGAAATATTGTTAGAACCTCCATGGGGGAATTTTTAACGAATATGAACAAATTTATAGCAAGTCTGTCATGGATATGTCGATCACCTTGGTCATTGGGTGGAAAGGAAAAATTATTAATACATGATAGCTTGTTTTGAGATTATTATTATTTTCTTCCAAGTGCCATATTCAAAGTTTGGTATTTTTTTGTAAACCATGTCATAAAATGACCCTTTGTGCAAGTTTTTCAATTTTTTGATTTGTTTCTCATTTTTATGATTGTTCCCAAAATAGGTAAAATTCATCGGCATGTATATTCATACCTACGGGTTAAATATTTAAACTTTATTCGTGCTAGTACATGGAATCATACTAGGGTACCTTAGAATAATATTTTCAAAAAATATGACCTAAAGATCACACACTTGTAATTCAAATTTGAGTTACTTTTGGAATTTTTTTCCAAAACTCAAAAGGTATCTACAAAGGTAGAAAATTCTTTACATCTCGTAGCTCGCCATCCAACAAGTTAATAACTAGTGTAAAAATTCTAGTGTTTGAATTTTACCCATATTTTTGTAATTGCTATACAAAAAACATGCTTTTGGCAATAATTGAATGGAAAATATTTTTTATGAAACCAAGTACAAACTCATTTTGAGAGTACTACCATGTCAAGATTCATGTGTGTGCCGACTATGATCAAATTAACACCAAGTGTGCCATGGATAGTCCACCACCTTGGTCATTTTATTTTTAAGCGAAGATAATACAAACATGATAGTCTTCTTTGAGAAACCTTTTTTTTCAAGTGCCCAATTCAATTTTTTTTCTATGGAAACCATGTCACATAATAGATTCTTTGTGTTTTTAAATTTTCCTCATTTTCTTTGACTTTTTTTCAAAATAGGGACAAACTTGTCGGCATGGTCATTCATACCAAGAGGTTGAATATTTTCACTTCATTCGAGTGTACTCCATGTAAGAATTTTGTGATGCCTAATGAGTTTTTTCCAAAAAACAAATGACCAAAATATCACAAACTTGTATTTCAAATTTGAGTACTTTTAGAACTTCAGCCAAAATTGAAAAAATAAAGTCCTCTACAAGCTATAAATTTTTCACATCAAGTAGTTGGTCATCATATTGTGAAAATTATTTTCCTGCCATTTTGGCCCAGCTGCTTCATAAAAAACACATTTTGGTAGTAAGAAAATTGAAAACATTTTTTATGAAAAAAAGTTGGAAACTTCTTTTGGTACTTT
Source organism: Alopecurus myosuroides (assembly GCA_028641055.1). Classification (NCBI taxonomy): domain Eukaryota; kingdom Viridiplantae; phylum Streptophyta; class Magnoliopsida; order Poales; family Poaceae; genus Alopecurus; species Alopecurus myosuroides. Next base: position 300,143,653 of record CM054057.1, on the reverse strand, counting down.
TTCTGTCCATGCCAAGATGGACGCATGTGCCGGATATAGGAAAATTATCACAAATTATGTCATGTATATGTCCATCAGCTTGGTCAATCAGGATGAATGACATATTCAAAGTATGGTACTTTTTCTGTAACCATGTCACATAATATGACTCTTTGCGCAAATTTTCTATTTTTGATTTGTTTCTCACTTTCTTTGCTGGTTTTGAAAATTGGCTAAAAAAAATTCAACATGAACATTCTACCAAGGCATTTGAACTTTCTGTTTATCCACTTCATGGAATTATGATTGGAATTGTAGTTCTAATTTGATTTAGCTATAGAAATTCATCCACAACTTGAAAAAAAGGACACTTCAAAGAGACAAAAATCTTCACATTCGGTAGTTACAACCATCTAAGTAGGTATAATTGGTGTTAAGATTGAAGTGGTGCCATTTTGGCTCTATTTTTGTTAGTTGTGTCACAAAAAATCTTATTTAGAAGTAATAATAAGGAAATATATTTTTATGAAACCAAGTTGCAAACTCATTTTAGATTTTTTTTCTAATGCCAAGATGCACGTGTGTGCCACATAAGGGAAAATTAGTTCTCACTCTATTCCTAATTAAGTGACACTTTTAGTACCACTTTGTACTAAAACAACATCACTTAATTTGTAACGGCAGGAGTACCAGGTATTCCATGGATATGGCCAGCACCTTGGTTATTTGGGCTGAAATCCAAGATAAGTAATACATTATAGCCATGTTTTCTTACGATTATTGTTATTTAGAGTTCCATATTCAAGGTTTAGTATTTTTTCTAGAAATCATGCCACATAAAATGACATTCTGTGCAATTTTAATTTATTTTATTTTTCAATTTTCTATGATTGTTCCCTAAATGATTCATAATTTTATGCATGTCCATTCATACCAAGGGGTTAAATATTTGACATTTTCTTCGCGTCTAGTGCATGGGATCATACTAGGGTGCCTTAGAGTAGTTTTTTCACACTAAAACTAAGGTTCACACTCTTGGAACTCAAATTTGAGTTATTTTTGTAAATTCGGCCAAAACATAGAAAAACAAAGGTATCTATAAAGTAATAAAAGTTTCTTCACATTATTTAGAAAGTAACAAAGGTATCTACTTAGTGTGACAATAGAAGTGGTGCCTTTTTGGCACGCATATTCGGCAGTTTCATCGCAAAAACAAATTTCAGTTATGAAATGGAAAACCATTTTCTTATGAAACCAAATTGGAATCCCATTTTGGGACTTTTATTTTCAACTCCAAGATCATGTATGTGAATGTGTGTGTGTGTGTGCATGCCAAATATGGCAAAGTATCACCAATTATACCATGGATATGTGTTTGAAATATGCCCTAGTGGAAATAATAAAATGATGTTATTATCATATTTCCATGTTAATGATAAGTGTTTATACTCCATGATAGAATTGTATTAACTAGAACTTTATACATGTGTGGTTTCATAAACAACATAATGTCCCTAGTAAGCCTCTACTAGACTAGCTCATTAATTAATGGATTTTCACGGTTTCCAAACCATGGACATGAGTTGTCAATTAATGAAGGGATCATGTCATTAAAGATTGACAGGGATGAAAACCCCAAATTTAACATAGCAATTTGATCATGTCACTTAGTTTAAATTGTCATGTCTTTTATCGTCAAATGTCATGTTTCTTAGACCATGAAATAATGTCACTCCCAGGTATTGGAATAATACTTTAGGGGCATCAACCGACGTTTTGTTATTTGGTGATCATAAAGGTGTCGTACATGTATCTCATAAATTGCATTTTGGGTTCCATGTATCAAGATTGGGATTTGTCGCTCCTTGGGAAGGAGAGATATATTATTGGCCCATTCGATGACGCATATCCGGTAACGCTTGCAATCACATGAATAATGAGTTAGTCACACAGAACTTTGTGTTGTGCAACGAGTAGCACATACTTACTGGTAACGAGATTGAATTAGGTATAAGGATATCAACGGTCGAATATCGGGTAATTAAAATATCACGAGACAAATGAAATGGTATATGGATTATCAAATAGTGGTTTAACCGAGAAAGATCTCCGTTGAATATGTGGGAGACGTCCTGGGCATCTAGGTCCCACTAATGATTATTGATCGGAGAGAAGCCTCATTCAGGTTTGAATGTTCTCGAACCTGTAGGGTCACACACTTATGGATTATGAAAAGTTGTTCAACCGAGAAAGATCTCTGTTTAATATGTGGGAGTCATCGTGGGCATCCAAGTCCCGCTGATGATTATTGATCGGAGAGATACCTCGTTTAAGGTCTGCATGTTCTCTGATACGTCATAAACATATCCTTAATTTCTGATGTTCCATGTTGTTTTTATGCCATATGCTACTTTTTTTCCTTACACTTTATGTTATTTTTATCGATTTCCCGGGACTAACCTATTGACAAGATGCCACGAAGCCGGTTCATGTTTTCTGTTGTTTTTAGTTTCGGAAAAGTTGTTCTAGAAATATTCTTGGAATTGGAAGATTCGAAGCCCGAAAGTCTTAGAATTCCCGAAGGTTCCACGGAGTCACGAAGAGGCCCGAAGGGGGCCACAAGGGGGACTGATGCCTGCGATGGTGTGTTGGAAATCCCAAGAGGAGGGTTTGATGAGCAAGCGGTAAGAATTTCCCTCAGTTAAGAACCAAGGTTATCAATCCAGTAGGAGGAAGAGGGTCTCGGGAAGGTTGTCGTGGTGGTGTCACGGCAGATGCCATAGGATGGCTAAAGATGTGGGGACGATGGACGCTGGAGAAGCTCGGGGAGGGATCACGCAGCGAGTAGCCGCGTGAGGATGAATCTAGCACTGCAAACAACAGGATCTACCCAGGTTCGGGGCCCTCGTGTGGAGGTAAAACCCCTACTCCTGCCTTACTCTCTCTGTATTCGTGTGTCACCGAGTAGCCACAGTATAAGTTATGCTTACAATCGAGTAGCCACTCTCCTCTCTAGGCAACTGTAGCCTCTAGTTGTGTCGTCCCTCGCGCAGGAGGAGGCAGGGCACCTTATATACTGGTGCCCAGCCGGATATAGCCAAGATGTCGACATAGTGTGCACACTGCACACTTCCTGCTTCCCGCTGACAGCTTTGGCTTCCAAGTTTGTCTCCGTGTGGAAAGTCGTTGTGCAAAACCAAGAAGCTGATCTGTTATCACTGACACTGTCATGGGGTGGGCCCCCCTAACCTGCGACGCCCTGCTGACACCCTGGCGCGGATAAGCACGCGCTCTGCAGATGAACAGTGCCCCAGTACGGACCCAGGATACGCGGGATCCTGTGTCAGAACGGCTCCTTTGACTTCTGGCCCGAGTAGGAGACCGCCGTTTCTACTCGGACCACTTCCTCTACTCGGAGGAGAATAACTTCCTTGATTCTTCCTCCTGGCCATCAGTGTGTACGGCCGAATAGCAGTCAACCGGGTAGCGAGTACCGGGTAGCCAGCTACTCTGCCAAACGTTCCTTCTGCTCTTGCTCCTAGCACGTGCCTTTACCCTACTCGGGGGTAACCCCCCGACATTAGTCCCCGAAGATGGTAGAGTCCTGCGAACTCGTTCACTGGGCTCTGCCAGCTTAAAACCAATCTTGCCTTTGAACCTTAGGTTGCTGAGTAGAACCTCCGAGTAGCCCCCAATTCTGGCTCGAGTCTCTTCTCTTCCGAATAGAACTATTTCTCTTCTCTGTCGCCGAGTAAAATGACTTTGCGGAATTCCTGGAGAGAATCTCGGCGTGGCAGACAAAATCCACCTTTCCGCACTGCAACTGGGCACGTGTCACGTTCTCGTACCCCCGATGCCTCGGTGCCCGGGATATGGCAGGCCACGCGCCCATCACTGCGGCCTGGGCCCACCGGCCCGTTAGGTCACATCAAGTGCAGTTATCACCCACGATCTCGACGTGGGATCGATTGCGGCCGTTACGCGCGCAAACTGCGATGTGTGCGTTTCTAACCGGCCCACACCCCACGTCACACGATCTCTGCGCACAACTGATCCCACTAACGTTACTAGTAACGGCTATCCGAGGGGAGGGATAAATACCCCCTCGGTAACTCCTTCTTCCCCTTCCTGCTCCCATTCACCCCTTGTCTCTTCGCATCTCCGCCGCCACAGAGCGCTTCCGTCGCCGCGCTTCTCACCGCACCGCTGCTCCCTGCGACGCCGGAAGGCTAGCAAATCCCATCAATCTTCCACGAATCTCCACCAAATCTCCTCTTCTCGATGGCCCGCGACGACGATGCCCGCGCCGGATGGGCTGGATCCGAGGTCACGGCAGACGATTGCCAGTGGCTAGTGAACACCCGCCGGGTTCCCACCGGCGTGCGCTGCAGGCCCTCGAACGGCAAGCTCGTCCCCGCTCCGGAGGCGGACGAGTTCGTCGTGTTCCTCGCTCACTTCAAGCGAGGATTCGGGCTTCCCGTCTCCGATTTCTTCCGACAATTCCTCAATCACTTCGGCCTTCAACCGCATCATCTGCCTCCGAACGCCATCGTGATGCTCGCATACCACGCCGTGGTGTGCGAGGCGTTCTTGGGTGTGCGCCCCACGGTGCACACCTGGGCGCGCTACTTCTTCTTCAGGAAGCAGAGCGTGCCCAAGCCGGGTAGCACGGAGAGCACCCACAACATGACCAAGACCGGTAGCGCCATGATGCTGCAACGCGGCGGGACCAACCACCCGCGCATCAAGGGCCTCGACTCCGTGCGCAAGTGGCAGAAATCTTTCTTCTACATGGAGAATGTCTCTGTCGAGGAAGGAGTGCCCCCTGTGGATCAGATCAACCTTCCCAAGTGGACCAACACGGCTCCCACTCAGCAGAATTGGGGACACAAGCCTGCACTGGAAGGCGACATCAAGCAGATCAACCAGCGCCTCGCCCAGCTGAAGGATCTAGGGCTGAAGAGCGACGATCCGATCGCGTGCTGGATCTCCAGGCGAGTGCTCCCGCTGCAGCGCCGTGCGCACCTCATGTGCTACATGGGGGGCAACAGAGACTGCACACGGACGACCATGTTCGAGTTGAGCAACGCGGATGTGGCCGTCTGGGCGCGCTCGATCATGAGCACTGGCCTACCGACAACTGGCAATACGGCTTCGTGCCGTATAGCCGCGAGAAGCCCATCGGACAGGTTGGTACTTTCATGCTTTATCTTTGCATCATGACGCCGAGTAGATGGCTTTCTAGCTTAGGATGCTTAGTATTTGCATGTTGTACCGAGTAGAACACCTATCATTGTCTCCTAGGCTTTATGTGTTTTGAGCTTGCACGTCATGTCGAGTAGAAAACGCTTGCTAGTATCCGCTTAGGCCCTACGTGCCCTGTGTTTGCACGCCATACCGAGTAGGGCATTTTCCGGTATCTGTTAGGCTTGATGTGCTTTGTGTTCGCACGTCATACCGAGTAGGGCACCTTCTGGTATCTGTTAGGCTTTATGTGCTTTGTGTTTGCACGCCATACCGAGTACTGGATCTTAGCCTAACATGCTTTGCACTTGTATCTTGTACCAAGTAAGATTCCCTTGCGTTGCTCAACTGACTTGTACTGCCTGCTTGTATTTTCAGCACCTTGACCGCCAGCTCGCTGAGAACGAGGAGCTCCTTGAGGCCAACTGGGACCCAGACCGGATGGAGGATGACGAGACCGCCTACGACACCCAGGACACCCTCTGTGTCCCTCATGCCGAATAGCATGGTAAGCACCACGTCGATGCTTCCATTCGGGATTGGTCTGAGGACGATGAAGAAGGTGACTGAGCTCGCCTCTGCAGCTACGGGTACCGCTATTTCTCCTTCCTTTCCGCTTCTCACATGCTTCCTCTCTTCTACTCTGCAGACGACACCGACGTGGACGAGGAAGACGAGGACGTCTTCGACGTCGATCCGCTTGCGGTGGCCGCTCCCACCACTCGGAAGAGGGCGGGTAGCGGTGCTCAAGAGCCCCCCGCCAAGAAGCCGAAAGCCGAGAAGAAGAAGAAGCAGGTTTCAGGCCGAAGGCTACCCCCTTCCCGCAAAGGGTAAGCAATTCCCCTCTGGTTTAGATCTTGTCAATGCTTCCTGGTGTTCTTCTTTCCTTCCCCTTTTCTGTACTTCTTTTTCTCTTCAGCGCTCCCTTGGATGCTGATGCTGCTGCCGCTCCCGCCAAATCCAAGAAGAAATCACCTGTCGACCCCGAGTCGCTCATCGATCTTGATGAGGACGAGGAGGAGCCAGCCGCGCGGGATAGGGCGCGTGAGCCTTCTCCCGCGAAGGAAGAAGAAGAAGGCACCAATGCCCAGGACACGGGCGCTGGTGTTCAAGACATGGACACGGAGCAGCAGGCCCGCGCAGAACCAGATCCGCAGGATGCTGCTCGAGAGAGATCCCCTCTTCTCCTCCAGCTGCCACAGCTGGGGGGAACGATGAACAAGACGCCGAGTACCAAGACCGCGCCGCCCTTGAGCGGCAGGAAGAGAACCAGGAGCAGCCGGAAGCTGAGGTTGCTGTCCAGGATGACCCCGCGGCCCCGCCGCGGGTAGAAGTAACAGGAGATGCACAACCAGATCCCGCTTCCGAGCAGCGGGTTGAGACGACTGCGGTGGAGCCGAACCCGCAGAGGCAAATGCAGCCAGACGATGCGCCGGGTAGCCAGCCTCCAGTGCCGCCTACCCAGCGGGCTGCTCCACCCACTGCAGCAAGCTCTCCGCCGCCCGCGAAGAAGACCAAGACTGCACCGAGCCCTCCAGCCAAGCAGGTCACCAAGAAAACGGATGCCGCCAGTAAGCAGGCCATCCAGCCTGACGCTCCGGTCCGCAAGAACCCATCGCGCAACGCTGCGCTGGATTCTGCCAAGATGCCACCACCAAAGCTGTCCGTGAAGCCTGCCGTGACGACTGGGCAGCTCACCATCGGCGCTACTGGCAGCTCGGCAGGCGCAGCCGTGGGATCAAGCGCTCAGGAACCGCCTAGCTACCTGCCCTACATGCTGCAGATGAGCAAGCAGCATAACATCAGTCTGAGCAAAACCGAGCAGCGGCTTGCTATCACGAAGGGCAAGCAGGCCACGGCGGTGGACTCCAAGTTGCCAGCAAAGCACAAGCCCCTCTCGATCTACTCGCGGGAGATCCAAGAGACTAAGGTGGTGTCCCAGGGGCTTGATCAGATGATCGACCGGGTAGGCTTCATCGAAGCGGAGTGGAATAGCGAGGTCCTTGGCAACAAGACCTGGCACGGCCTGGCCTTGGGCACGCTGGACCATTGGCGCACTGACTGGAACAAGGCGGACATGGGGTACAATCCCATGACCATTTCGTCCACCACCAGCACGCTGGCCGCGAGGATGTATGTCCACCGCAAGGCCGCTGAAGATCTCGAACAGACCTATGCTGTAAGTTTTGCTTGCTTTCCTCGAGTTGCGGTTTCTTGTTCCGAGTTGCGGTTTTCCTTCTTCTTCTATTCTTCTCTTTCTCCTTATCCATCATCCAGTCCCCGAGATTCGGGCCGAGTAGACGGGTACTCAACCGAGTTGCCGTCTTCTCGGGCCAAATCTTCACAACAATGTCTAACTCCTTTTCTTTCTCCTTCTCAGAATAGCCTCTTGAAGAGGACCACCCTTTACCGGCGGCTGCTCTGGAACCACTCCATCGCTAAAAGGCGCCTTGAGGCCCTGGAAGCGGAGCGCAAGACCGATGCTGAAACGGAGAAGGCAGCCCTGGATCGCGCCCTCCAAATTTCAGCACTCGAGAGTAAGCTTCTAGCTATTCGGTTAATGCGTTTTTTGTTTACGCCCGCATGTGCTCTTTGCTCTAACTCCTTCTACTCTGCAGGCAAACTTGAGACGCTGACAGAAGAACACAAACACTGCCATGTCTTCGTGGAGTCTGCTGAGAGCAAGATTAAGGAACTTGAAGGTGGGTTGTCGTCTTCTTGGTTATTTTACTCCTTTCCCTTGGCTACCCTGCTCACTGTGCCGCTTCTGTCCGCAGAAGAGTACAAGAAGTTCCGTGAGGAGCATCTTGACTGTCTGAAGCCTGCCGAGTTGAAGCAGCAGTTCGAGAGCCTAGAGGTAGAGTTCAGGACCAGACACCTCGCCGAGATGGAACCGCTGCAGGTCCAACTGAAGACTGCCCTCCAGGACGCCCTAGACCTGACTGCCGAGAAGGACAAGATGGAGGCAGCCTTCAAGGCCAAGCAGTGGGCCCTTGAGTCGGAGAACGAAGTGCTGAAGAAAAGCAATGTGGACCTCATGAGCCAGCTAGCAGAGTTCCGCAAGGTTGAAGAGAAGCACATTGTGGATGAGGAGAGCTGGAGAAAGAAGCTGGAATTGCTACTCTGCGAGCTCAACAGTAAGTTCTCGCTTCTCGGCATCTGCTTGTTTCCGTCTTCTTCTGTTTGGCTTGATTTGCATCTCTTTTCTGCCTCTGTTTCTAATCTCTTTCTGATAGCAATAGTAGAAACCTTCCCCGACCTCTACTCGACTTGCACGCCTGCCTTGGCTAAGGCGCAAAAGATTCGAACAGAGAAGGGTCTGCCCACGGACACCAAGTATTCAATTGAAGATAACCTTTCGAGCATGCAGACACAGCTTCAGCAGCTTAGGGGCTTGGGCACTGACTTGGTGCGCACAGCCTTCAATCTGCACTCTCTGTTCTGGCCACAAGATGATGCGCCAGCAACCATTCGCGCGCTCGCCGAGAAACTTAACGGCGCCAAGTCCGAGTTGAAGAAGTGGTGGGAATCCGGAGCTCGGGCAGGCGCCGACATGCTTCTCCTCTGCATCTGCAGCTGGTATGAGAATCTAAATCTCAATACCATCCTCGAGATGCGCTGGGACTCGAAGTGGGAGAAAGATCCCGAGTGCGTGACTCGCCGCCAGGCAGTCGCGTACGAGATCGCCTCCTACGCCGATACTGCGCGCTTCATCGAGGGCCTCACTGAACCTGACACGGAGGCAGAAAGCGAGGGCGATGAAGATGATGACGAGGAAACCGAGTCGGAAGACTTGGGCTGCTTTGAAGAGACGAGCGCCGAGAAGGGGAAGGGCAAGGCCGTCGCGGGTAGCGACGAGGAGATCGAGAGCCAAGACGCCACCCAAGGTGCGGCTCCCGAGATGGGCTCATCTTCCGGCACGGCAACCGGGGACACGGTGCTACCCCGCACTCAGTCCGACCCCATCTCGGTGGCCACCGCCACCTCAAATCAGACTGCTGCCAACCCTGAAGCGGACGCTGCCAACGCCAACCTGGAGAATACCGCTACCTCGAGCTAGTTCCTTCCTGAAACACTTATGCTTTGAAACATTCATCAGATCCCCGGGATGCCGGGTGCAAATGTATTAAACAATTACTTTTCTCGTTGCTACTCAGTTTTTATTCCGCTTGATGTTTTATACTTAGTAATTTGAGCAGCTTTGGCTCGATGCCGGGTTGCGTTATCATGCGAGTCCCCGAGTTGCATTTCTCATTCACTCTTCCTTTGTATCTCAGCTCTTACCTGCAACTTGTTGCTTTTTTGGTATTCGAGTCACAAGAGTTCAAAGTTGGAGTTTCAAATACTTAGCCACTTGGAAACACTCATAGTAACGCTACCCACCACATAGCCGAAAAAAGTTAACAAAAAACAGTAAAAAACACTCTATTCGGTTGCCACACGCGTCCTTCCCTTTGCAAATTTTCATGTGCTCATTGACTCTTTGGCTTGTTCTCTGGCTTGCCATGAAGCCGGGTTGCGGACAGCAGCAGAGTCGCAGAGTGTTCGGTGAGTGTAAACACACTACTTTGTATGCTTTTGAAATTTTAAGCATAGCAACCGAGTAGACAAAGATACAGCAGAATAGAAACACTTAGAACATTTTTGGACGAGGACAGTCCCCGAGTTCAATTTCAGATTGCAGAGTAGAAGTTTAACTCGGATAAGAGAGTACATACACACCTTTTGCTCATGAATGAAAGCGACGAAGTAGAGCTACATTCCAGGGGCGTTTAGATTCCTCCCCAGCTTTATCCGGCCTGTTCTTCTGCGACGGTTGCGCATCTACAAGGTAGTACGCATCATTGTGTAGAGCCTTGCTCACAATGAACGACCCTTCCCACGGAGGGGATAGCTTGTGCATCCCGGCTGTGCGCTGCACAAGCCTAAGGACCATGTCTCCTTCTCGGAAAACCCTTGGGTTCACTTTTCGGCTGTGATAACGCCTCAGGTTTTGCTGGTAAACAACTGAACGTGACAGAGTGAGTTCTCTTGCTTCTTCTAGCAGGTCAACTTCATCTTCTCGAGCTTCTCTCGCCTCCGCCTCAGTGTAGAGGGTTACTCGGGGGGAGTCATGCTCTAGGTCGATTGGCAACACGGCCTCAGCCCCGTAAACCAAGAAGAATGGTGTGTAGCCGGTTGACCGGTTAGGGGTAGTCCTTAGACTCCACAACACCGCTGGCAACTCGTCTAACCAACACCCTGGTGTTTTCAGTAGCGGCTCAATCAGCCTCGGCTTTATACCTGCAAGCACCATGCCATTTGCTCTTTCCACCTGCCCATTGGATGCGGGATGTGCGACAGATGCGACATCTAGTCGGATGTGCTTATCTCTGCAGAATCTCACCATGGCTCCCTCAGCAAAATTCGTGCCGTTATCCGTGATGATGCTGTGCGGGTAGCCGTATCTTAGGATCACATCCTTCAGGAAACTCACAGCAGTAGCTCCATCACACTTCCGAATAGGCTTCACTTCAATCCACTTGGTGAACTTATCAACCATGACCAAGATGTGTGTCATGTTGCCTCTAGCCGGTTTGAAGGGACCAACCATATCCAGACACCAGACAGCGAATGGCCAAGTGATGGGGATTATTTTCAACTCAGAAGCAGGCATGTGGATCTTACTTGCGAATCTCTGGCAGCCGTTGCACTTCCTCACGATATCTTCAGCTTGCTTTAAAGCAGTGAGCCAGAAGAAGCCATGCCGAAAAGCCTTCTCGACTAAAGCCCGAGAAGAGGCGTGATGCCCGCATTCCCCTTGATGTATTTCCACCAGGATTTCTTCTCCTTCTTCCGGTTCCACGCAGCGTTGCAGCACGCCAGTGGGACTTCTCTTGTACAGCACCTCTCTGAAGATGGTGTAGCCCTTGGATCTTCTCTGAATCTGCCTTGCAGTGACCTCATCATCTGGGAGGGTGCCGTCCTTAAGAAAGGATAATATGGGCATAGCCCAACTCGGCGTCTCCCGTGCGGGAAACACTGGTTCGTCCACTTGCATCGGAACAGCCACTGCTGCATCTTTTTCTGAGTTGGGAGCGACTCTCTGCAGCCCCGAACGGTTTGCAAGGACTTCTTCAAGGAATGCGACAGTCCCCGAGCTGAGAGGGGCAGTCCCCGAGTAAGGAGGAGCAGTCCCCGAGTAGGGAGGGGCAGTCCCCGAGTAAGGAGCGGCAGTCCCCGAGTAATTAGCGGCAGTCCACGGGTTGCAGGCGCCAGTCCCCGGGATGGAGACGGCAGTCCCCGGGTCTTCTTTTGCACCTTCCCAGTCAATCTCCATAGGAACCGCTTCTTCATCAGGCAGAGAAGGAACGAAGATGGACTCCGAGTTGGGGGATGGCTTGATGGATGGCTTTCTCAAATGCTCCAAGGCAATCCCAGTTGGGATGTACTGCCGAGAAGACCCCAACTTGGACAGTTCATCAGCTGCTTCATTCTCTGCTTGGTGGATGTGTTGGAACTCGCAACCTTCAAAGAATCCTGTCATGGTTTGGACCAGGAAGCGGTATGACGCCATGTTGGCATCCAGGGCATCCCAAGTGCCAGAAACTTGCTGCACAACTAAATCCGAGTCGCCATAGCATATGATGCGCTGCACACCAACTTCCTTTGCTACCTTCAAGCCGTGCACCACGGCCTCGTACTCTGCGACATTGTTGGATGCCTTGAAGTGGATTTGCAGCACGCATTTGAGTTGATCTCGCTTGGGTGACGTAAGCACCACGCCAGCACCAAGGCCCTCCTTCATCTTGGAGCCATCAAAGTGCATCTTCCAGTAGTTGGATACCGGAGTAGGAGGCTCATACTGCACCTCAGCCCAATCCACAAGGAATTCCGCCAGGATCTGAGACTTGATGGCTTCTCTTCTCGCATACGCGGGAGCGTACACGGCCAGTTCGATTGCCCACTTGGCTACTCTACCACTTGCTTCCTTGTTGCCCATGATATCCGAGATGGGAGCTGAACTCACCACAGTGATGGGATGCTCTTGAAAATAGTGCTTTAGCTTCTTGGCGCCTAGGTACACGCCGTAAGTCATCTTCCGGTAGTGCGGGTAGTTCTGTTTGGAGCTGGACAGCACCTCACTGAGATAATACACTAGCCGCTGCACACTTTTGCCTTCCTCTTCTCGCTCCACCACGATCACCACGCTGACTACCCGGTTGGTAGCGGCAATATATAGCAGCATTAGCTCCTTGGGTAGCGGGCTAGCTAAGATGGGAGCGCTACCCAGCATTGCTTTTAGCTCTTTGAATGCCACATCCGCTTGCGGTGTCCAGACGAACTTGTCGCTTTTCTTCATCAATTGATACAAAGGCAGGGCCTTCTCTCCCATTCTGCCCAAGAAACGACTCAGAGATGCCAAGCAACCAGTGAATTTCTGCACATCCTTCAGGGATCTCGGCAAAGACATGCTCTCGATAGCTTTTATCTTTGAAGGATTGTCCTCAATGCCCCGACTGGATACCAAGAAGCCGAGTAGCTTGCCAGCCAGGACGCCAAAGGTGCATTTACTCGGGTTCAGCTTCATCTTATACTTGCGCAAGTTAGCAAAGGTTTCCTCAAGGTCACTAAGCAGAGTATGTGTTTTATTCGTTTTGATGACAATGTCATCTACGTACACCTGCACATTCTTGCCGAGTTGATCATGCAAGCATTTCTGCATGCATCTCTGATAAGTAGCACCCGCATTCCTCAACCCGAAACACATGACACGATAGCAATAAGCCCCATATGGGGTAATGAAAGCAGTCTTTATTTGATCAGCAGGGTTGAGAGCTATCTGATGAAAACCAGAGTAGGCATCTATGAAAGACAACAGTTCACAACCAGCAGTGGAATCGATCACCTGATCGATGCGAGGTAGCAGAAAAGGATCCTTGGGGCAGGCCTTGTTCAAGTCGGTGTAGTCGACGCACATGCGCCATGCGGTAGCAGCCTTGGGGTCCTCCTTCTTCTTCTCAACCATGACTGGGTTGGCTAGCCAATCCGGGTGCAGCACCTCCATGATGAAATTGCTTATCAGCAGCTTGGTGATCTGGTCACCTATGGCCTTCCTTCTCTCATCTCCGAAACGGCGCATAGCCTGCTTCACTGGTTTGGCGTCAGGACGCACATGTAGCGAGTGCTCAACCAACTCCCTCGGGACACCTGGCAGATCCTCATTGGACCAGGCGAACACGTCCCGATTCTCACGGAGGAAGTGGATGAGCTCGCTTTCCTATTTCTCTCCCAACCCGGAACCAATGATGGCAACGCGGTCGGGGAACTCAGGGTCGACCTGTATCTTCTTCGTCTCCTGGGATGCCTGAAACGCCGTCCCGTGCTGGGAACTCGGCATGCCAGGCGCACCAGCTTGTGTGGATTGCGCCATAGCCACCACCTCATACATCTTCTTCTTCTCGGCAGCAATCACCATGGACTCCGCCAACTGAGAACCAGCAGAGGCACATTCCATAGACTTCTTGTAATCACCAGAGATGGTGATCACGCCATTGGGACCAGGGATCTTCATCTTCAGATATGCAGTGTGGGTAGAGGCCATGAACTTGCTCAGAGCAGGCCTGCCGAGTAGGGCATGGTAGGGGCTCTGGTGATCAACCACCTCGAACTGCAGGCTCTGTGTGCGGCAGTTCTCCCTGGTACCGAATAGCACGTCTATCCATACTCGGGCAATCGGATTGCAAGAGACTCCTGGCACAATGGCATGGAAAGTGGTCTTGCTGGGTAGCAGCATGTTCTCGGCCATACCGAGCTTCTCAAGCGTGTCTCTGTACACAATGTTGATGCTGCTGTCGTTGTCAATCAGTACCTTGCTGAACCTCACGTTCTTCTCAGGACCCAAGAATGTGGGATCCAGCACCAAGGCGTAGCTACCCGGGTTGGGCATCACCTTAGGATGGTCCGCTCTAGACCACATGATCTCTTGGTTGCACCAGTGCATGTAGTGAGGAACAGCAGGGATCACATCATTGACCTCCATGGCATGCATGTGCTGAGACTTCTTGTCGACAGGCTCAGAGGTGAAGATCATGTAGCTCTCGTGATGCTCCTGGTACCGGTTGCGGTCTCCACCACCATTGTTGTCGTTGTTGTTGTTACCTTGGTTGTTGCTGTTGTTGTTGTTGCCTCTGTTGTTGTTGCGGGTGTAGTAGTAGTAGTTGTTGTTGTTGTTGTTGTTGTTGCGGTAGCCGTCGTTGTTGAAGTGGCGGTTGGCTCCTAAAGCCACCTGGTTCACATTCTCTCTTCTCGGGAAGGCTGGAGGCCGAGCAGCAGGTGCGCGAGCAGGCTGCACAGCGGCATTCGCAGCTGGCAGAGGAGGGGGAGGAGGCAGGCCCTCATTCTTGATTTCTTCCCACCAACTGCACTGCCGAGTAGTGTGGTTGGCGGGTCTTGCGGGATGCCGAGTATGGAAGCTGCACGGGCCATCCTTCATGTCCTTGAAGACAAAGTTTGGTGCTGGACCGGATTTGCCGCTACCCTGCTGGGAAGCGTCGTATGGCTTCTTGTTGCCTTGGCCCTGATTCTGGTTCTGCCCGTACTGGGCTCCAGCAGTTTTTGGCCTCTGGCTACTCCCAGCTCCAGTAGCCACAACATTCACCTCCTCAGGATCGTACCGGGTATCAATCCGGTCACCTCTGCGCTTGTTGCGGAACTCATTGCGCTTGTTGCTGTTGTTGTTGTAGTTCCTTCTCGGCTCAGCAGCATCAAGAAGAGGCTGAGTTGGGTCGCTGAGTGCATACTGATCCGCAATCCGGATGGTCTCAGCCAGAGTACTCGGCATCTCTCTCTGCAGCCTTTGCCACAACATGCTGCCATGCCTGCAGCCCTGCACAAACCAAGTGATGGCCTGGGCCTCGTTTACACCCTCACAGGTGTTCCTCAGAGTACTCCACCGAGTAAGATACTCTCGGTCTGTCTCCTCTTCCCGCTGTCTGCAAGCGGACAGCTGCTGTGGCCTATTTGGCCTTCGGTAGGTGCTGGTGAAGTTGCTGACGAATGCCTCCGCGAAGTCAAGCCAACAGTTGATGTTGTGCTTGGGCAGGTTGTTGAGCCAAGTTCTTGCTGGTCCCTCGAGCATATGCGGGATGTATCGCACGGCCCATCTCCGGTTGCCGCCTGCAATGTGCACAGCTGTGACATAGTCATTGAGCCAATCTTCCGGCTTGGTGCTGCCGTCATAGCACTTGGTCCCCCTAGCGAGCTGGAACTGCTTCACGAATGGCTCCGTCATGATGCGGGGGCCAAAGCATTCTGGGCCAGGCGGCCCCTTGCTCTCGAGTTGCGCGGACAGGCTGATCCGATCCAGCTTGTGCCTGGCGTCATTGGGCTCCAGCACGCGTTCACCCACGCGATCCAAGATGTCATAGCCAGCCAACCCCATAGCAGAGTAGCCATCATCATATCTGTCCACCTGCACGACTGCAGGCTGCTCCACCGGGTTGGCGGCTGGTGCGACTGCACGCGGCTGCTGCCTCTGCCGAGTAGGCTGAGCAACCTGATGCCGAGAAGGACCTGGGCGATCTCGATCTCGCGCCTGGCTTTGAGCTTTATGGGCTTGATAGCCTGCTCCTGCAGTGTTGTGTTTTTGACCGGACTGTCGCGGCGACAGCCGGGTCGTACACCTGCATCTGCCTGTCTCTGCTGGAATGCCCACTCCGGTCCCTCTCGCGGCAGGGATGCGGTGATGAGGCCTGATCGTTAGATCTAGCCGCATGCGAATGCACCACCTGAGAAGCTCCAGCACCCGGGTTGGCTTTCCGAACTCCTCGTTCTGCCTAGCGGCCTCTAGCACTAGCTCATTGAGCCTCTCCTGCTGCCTAACGCGTGCGTCGCCAGCAAGATGCGGCAACTCAGCAGCTACAGCCTCAGCAGCTCTAAGGGTTTTGGCGGGGGTGCTGTACTTGGGTCTGGTGGTGGCGGTGTTTTGGCTAGCGGCTTGGCCAGCAGTTTCTCCAACTACTGCCATCTCGGTGCCTAGGTTGCGGCGCGTAGCGCCTGCCTTGGAAGGCCTCCTCACCACGGGCGTAAAGCCGTGAGCTCGGTTGTACTCGTTCTGGTCCAGGTTCAGCTCAAGCCTAACCTTATCCAGCTCCGCCTGCTCGGCGAGCAGCTCCTGGCGTTGCCGGTCGAGCTGCGCCCGCATGGTCATGAGCTCGAGCTCGGTGGGAGGCGGCATGCCCACTCGCACGGCGGATGCCGGTATCGTCGATGTCGTGGAAGGAGGGATGTAGCCAGGGATGTTGTGGGGCGCGTCGTGGGGCTTGTGCGTCCTCCCGCCAGCACTCGCGCCATCAAGATCCTCGACGACTCCCGCGGCGGCAGCCACGCCCTTCCCGGCATCAGCGGCGGGGCCGGTCATCATCACCTCCACGCTTTCCGCAGAGCGGCCAATTGGCCTCCCGCGGGCAGCGATAACAGCAGGGGGATCTTCCGCGACATGCACCTGCTCGGGGTACTCGCGGTCGATGACGGTGGCTGTCACATCCCAATTTTGCAATACCTGATAACACAGTTGTTTTGCTAATTGCTTGATAATTAAACTTTGGTTGTGTTTGTTTAAGAGCAACTAAACAAACTAATTATATAAACTTGCAAACTTAAAAAGATAGCAAAGCAGTAAACTAAAAATATTCAACATATTGTTCCAATGACTTTGGCAATATTTTATAAAGTAAATATTGATCAAAGAGTTTTCCAAAACTATATTATGAATCTACTACTTGTTGAATAATATTCCAAGTTCTAAATTAAGAAAGAGGAAACAATAAATAAATTTTCCCTAAAAGATTATCAGAAAAAGAGGCATTCTTAGATGCTTCACCAAAATCTTATCAAATGTTTTTCCAACCTTGCAAGCTTAAAAACAAAGTTATTGGAGATCATTGACTTGATATCTCTAGTCACATAAATATTTTGGCAAAGCATTGTTAAAGAAAAGCCAAGTGCTTTATTAAATTGAATTTCCAATGTTTCTAGAAACAGAAAACTAAAACAAGTTACTATTGGAAATTTTCTTCAAATGATTTGAAATTAATACCATTGCTTCCTTATATCAAATAAGGAACACACACAAGAGGAGACCAAAAATTGAATCCATTAAAGTCCTGAAAACATGATTTTTCTCCACAGAAACATTTGGAATTTTGAACAAGTTTGTTCTACAAACTTTTTCAAAATGCCATGAAATAAATACCACATGCTCTACATCATAAATAAGGATGAAAACCAAAAGGGCACAATTTTTTGAATTGATTAAGTTGCCAAAAACCCCTGTTTTCTTGACAGCACCTTTTTGAAATTTGAACAAGTTTGTTCTATGAAGTAACTACAAATGACTTGAATTTTCTACCACATAAGGAACACATCAAATAAGGAATGTGTGCCAAAAATTATCATTTTTAGAAACTCCTGAGTAGTCAAATAAATTCAATGTCTATTTATGTAAGAATTCAAATTTGAACAACTTTGAATTATAAAGTTTATCCAATTGAGCCATTTTTCACATATGTTGTGCAAATCAACTAATTAGAATTTTGGGCAAAAGGAATTTAAATTTTGACTTTGTTTGCTTGGTGAAAATCACATTTTTTTAGAGAGGACAGGGACCTATTTGTAAAATTCCAGGGACCTAGTTGAAAGCTGAGTCACTCATCTTCTTCCTCTAGCTCTCTGTAGAAACAACACCCCTACTCCATTGCTTCGATGAGAAGTTTTCGAGGAGGAATAAGAGGCCCCCCATGTGCTTGTCTGCCCACATGCCCCCTCTCTCTCCCCCCCCCACGAGTTCTCTCTCTCTGTGAAGAAAAATCGGAACCCAAACCCTAGCCCGAAATAGCTCACCGTCGATTGGGACAAATGTGACCTCGCCGCCGGTCGCCGTTAGTACCATTGTCTCCGCCTCGTCGTGGTGGTCCTCTCCGCCGAAGGAATCGGGGCGGAAGGGCTCGAGGTGGCCGCGCCTTCCATTTCCTTGCTGCGGGTCCGGCGAACTCCGGCGACGAATCCCCGCCGCCACGGACCTCCTCCTCCTTCTCCGAGCATCCCCGCGCGTTGGTGGTGAGCAGGTGACCCCCGCCGTCGTTTTTACCCCTCCCTCTCCCTCTAGAACTCCGCCGCGCCTTGCTCGCGCCACGGCCGTCGCGCGTCGCCGTCGCCGCCGCCTTTCCGGCCGCTCCCTGGAAGCGAGTTTCCCCTAGGATGGTTCCCCTCATCGTAGGAATCGCGTAGACGTTTTTACTTTGCGAAATGGTGGAAGAAATCGCGAGATGCAAGCTCGCCGGAGACGTCCCACTGGCGGGTGACGCGCGCATGACGTCGTGCTGACGCCTCGCCTTGACACCGCGCAGAACCAGTCAAACTGCGCGTGGGCCTCGCCTCTACCGCGTGGCTGCCCGCGTGGCCGGCTGGCCCGCGAGTCAGCGGCTTTGGCTGGATCCCGCCGCGGTGCAAAATGTCCAGGCCGGCCCAATAAGTGGATCTGGCCCTCCTTCTGTTGCTTTTCCATTTATTTTTTTACAGAAAGTGTGTGTTTACTTTGGGCTCTAAAAGCCTACCTAAAAGATGAATTTGACCAAACCAAAATTCACAGTGGTACACCAACAAAATATAAACCATCTCCAACTTGTAGATCTACATTTGGATGTATAGTTTAGAAATGAAAAATGTTTTGGCAACAGGTACCAGAAACAGAAAAATGAGCACCATTTTAAATCCAAAACTCACAATGAAGTGAGGCCAATTGCATTGTAAATCCCTTGAAATTTCCTAACAGAAGAAATTAACCTTGCTTCCAAATTCCTAATATTTCTGAAATGACATGCAATTTGGTAAAACACCAGAGAGCACTTTGGTGATTTTTATAAAATTATTAAAAATGAATTTTGATGCAAACTCAATTGGATGGTATTGTATATGTTTAGGTCTATCCAAACCTAGAAGGGTTTAATTTTTAGAGCATCCTAGAAAATTTGGTGGACAGATCTTTAAATTGCTAGTTTCTGCCATTTTGGCATTTTAGCTATTTAAATTGTGTGATTATATTTTTGTGTTGAAATATTGTTTTCTAGCATGTACAAGTTGTGTGAACTTGTTTTCTAAGTGTTTCTTAGCTATTTTAGCATGTTATATTGTGTGGACTTGAGTGGAGAAGAAATATGATTTTTTGTTAATAGCATATTACTTATCTCTAGTTTTTACTCGCATATAATTTTTGAGTGATGAATTGATGTGCAAGCACTTGGATTCTTGATTGGATCCAGTACCATGTTGGTACTTATTTTGTGTTGTTATCACCTCTGCTATCTTGCATTTGAATTGGTAGAAAAGCATGAGTAGCTTTGTCATGACTATGTGAATGTTATGGAAAAATTCCCTCATGTGTGGAATTTTTGACATGAACATTTGTGGTTGTGTAGCCACATATTTTTGTGTTATATTCATAGGACCAGTAGCATTTTGATGATGTTCTTATGAGTACTTGACTCCTAAAGTTTTCACTTGTGGGAAAACAATAGCATGAGTAGCATTACCTTGCTTATGTTAGCATCCTATTATTTTCTGCTAGTATTGTTTATTGTACCAGATGCTAGTTTAGTCTTTTGTTAATTTTTAGCAAGTATGACCAGAGGCATTGTGACCTCTTAATGCCTTGTTATTCTAGTGGAACACCCACTGGTGTCATTGCATTTTTGGTGGAAATATTATTTCCCCCACACTAGATGTGTTTCTTTTATATGGTTCTCTAACAAATGAGTGCCTAGTACTTTTGCTTTGGGAATTTTTGTACTAAATGAAAATGGGTATGATTATGTTTGTAAGTGGTTGTAATCATGTTTGGATTTCTAGGAAAAACCCATTCTTGGAGTGTTGTTTGATTCCTCTAGTAATGCCCTTTTTATTACTACTAGTATGTAGGAGTTGCCCTGCAAATTGATGCCTTGTTTTATCAAATGGGATATTTTTGTTATAGCAAGTACAGATGTTTTTTCACTACTGTTTTTATGACATGGACCCTCTGGTTGTTTTTCAATTACTTGATTAAAATGCATCCATTGATTCTTCATGTTTGAGTAGTACTAGTTTCCTTAGCAGTTTTTGTATTGAATTATTTTTCCTGCCAACTTGTATTTGGTAGATATTTGTGTATCCTTGCATAAGAACATGTTTTCATTTCCCATTATGATAACATGGTTCCTTGTTTACATTTTAGTACGTTACTTGTTATGCATGCTTGCATAGCAAACCCTTAGTAGAAGCATGTCTATAGGATTCCTCCTTTTTAGTCATTGTTTCTACTGTTCTCACTATGATAAATTGTGTGTTTTGTGGTGAGTCTATTACCTTGTTGCACTTGTGTAGACTCACTGATTTTTACAAGTGACTTTTGCAAATCATGTGTCTTATTTATTCTTGGTGTGAATTTAGGCTTAGTAGATTAGCTATCTTGTTCTTTTTGTGGTGTGGTTGATAGACCCATTGCCATGATTATTATTGTGCATGTTTTATATACTTTTAGTAGTCTCACCCTTGTGAAACTAAGTGTATTTTGGGTTTATTAATATCTTGGTATGAGAGTGGCACACCCACTGAATCCATGATATTAAGGTTGTGAGATATGCTCCTCCAACCTTGAGTTGTCTTATTAAATGGCATTTCTGCCAAGTGTGTTTGTTTGATTGTTTGCCTCCATTAATAATTGTGTGATTGGTTATTATTAGTTTCCTTGCTGTATGTATTGTTATGCATTGTTGCTTGCCTTGATTTGTTCTGAATGTGTGTCCTTTATTCCTTTTTACGACGTTAGAAAACGAAGAGGAAAGAAGTGTCGGGAAGCTCTGCTTCAAGTTCCAGTCACTCCAAAACCAGGGACACAAGGAGATACCAGGCAAGCCATCCTGATGCTTGCTGATACAATACTTATCATTATCTATCATGCATGTTTTACCTCTGAAGTTTTACCAAAAACTTGATTATCAAAACTATTTTTGATGTGGCTATTACTACTATACTAGTATATAGGTTACTGTTATGCCAGTAGTTAAACTTGGTAATACCAAGCCCATAAGCCACCATATGGTATTTATTACCATAAAAATATACTAGTCCCTAAGTGGACACCCTAAAATTGTGATTCTACAAAACAAAGGCTTTACGGAAAAACCCGGAGAAAAGGCGGATCCTTGTTCTCCGGAGGAATGTGGAAGTGGTCATTTTTGAGAAAGTGGTGTTTTCAAAAATGACACATAACCTAGTCTTCGCTGGACAACCTTTACCGTACTGCCACTTTACCCCAATATGGGTAGGGGCTTGATTAAAAACTTGTTATGGTTAGTATGTGTGCTATCTCAAGTGCTATAGGGGATTGGATCCTCCGAACCGAAATGTCGCTAGGAGTGGAGAATACGGGACATCTAAAGTGTGGGATTAATTTTCCCTCCGGATGCAGCAGTTGGGTCTCCTGTTTGGGCGGTGTGGGACACGGCTTGCCAGGGAGGGTAACCCCAATTGAAGAGATAGTCATGTACTAGCTTGTACATAGTGGATAGTCAAGATCAGCTATCTGATGTTCTCATAGGTTGGGAACAGTCCATGGTTGTTTCATGGCGGATTCTGGATCTAGTGGAAATGTGTACACCTCTGCAGAGTAAAACTATTTCGAGATAGCCGCGTCCTCGGATATGGACGGTTGAATGGCCATGTAGCTAGCATTGTGTCAATGTTTTCAAAAGAGGAAGTTTTTGAAAAGGAATTTTGGAAAGGAAGTGTTGAACTTGTGAAGTTCGGAAAGGAATGGAAACTTATAGCGTGGAGGTATCATCGATGATGAAAAGCCAGATGTTGTTATACAAAACAAAATGTTTTGCAAAGAAAAACTTTTCTACTCTAAGCAAGAATTCTGGAAACTGATTTCAAGAAGTTTTGCAAAGAGAAAATATTCTTTAACAAAGCTTTACAAAACCTCTTGTACATGTGATATCTACAAGAGAAATAAAACTATATTATTTTATTTTCTTCTGAAGTATCTTCTTCAACGAAGATACAGATTGACCTGACTGCAACTGTGGTGTCATCATATATGAATACCATTGGTAGTGAACCCTATTTATAGCCTACCTATTCCACCATATAAGCATATTTGCATGTTTGGTAAGTGACATGATGGATGTCTTGCTGAGTACATTCAAATGTACTCATTATGGTTTCGCCCCTGGTATCTACTTGCCAGACTTTGAGAAGGAGCCTCCGAAGGAGATCTATGAAGAGAAGTACGGAGTTGACGGCTTTGCGAACTAGGATCGTCTCCGGGTCAGCAGCCTGTAGGTTAAGGCGTGACTTGGGCTCAACTACGTTGTGTTTTAATTGTCTTCCGCTGTGTTTGTTAAGTTGCATGCCCTTGTGGCAGTTGTGTTAGACTTGATCATGTGATCATTTTTGTAATACCTTTATGTATTCGTGTAATGGATGATGTATTTCTGTGTGCCAACTTTGTATGTTGTTCACGACTGATCTTTCTGGGATCGTGAATGTATGCATACGGAGGGTTTCAGACTGCCGGTCTGGGGTCCTTACAGAGTTGGTATCAGAGCCATCCTGACCTTAGGAGACCTTAGTTAGCATGGACGTCAGATAGGAAAGAAAAGTATTTTTGAGTAAAAACCTATTTACTATCTAAATTATTTATATCTAAGGGAATTTTAGTATATTTTCCCTCCTTCTGATCTTTTCAAAAGATTCTAAAGGCATATCTCTCTCGGTTAAGAGTTTAATTCTTACTTGTTTGCAACTGCTCCGCTCTGTTTTTGAAACATCTCTCGTCTTTGAAGTTTTCTGTCCAGAAAATAGTTGGGGTTTCAAAAACAAATTGTTGCATAGTTTTACCTCTCTCAGTTAAAGGTTTTATCAAAACTTTACTTCTATTATCTTGTTTCCATCCAAAAAAAATTATACTTGCCGATGTCCCGAGAAGACCAAAATAATTGCCTAGCTCTACAGTGATGATGGTCATGTGTAGATATAGTTCTTCAGCCACTTCTAGGATTTTTGGATCAGTCTAGTTTGGAGTAATTTAGCGACAACCCCATGAGTCGCCTCCCCCGACGTAGCTCCAATGGAGTCTTGCTTGGGTGTTATGGCTTGCTTATGTGTGTCCGTAGGACTTTGTGCTATTGTGTGGTGTAGAATTTGGTTCATCTAGGCTTCTATATGTTTGTGGGGTGCTCAAAATTTGCAGATTTGTGCTTGCCCCGCTCTTGTTTTTGAATCGCCTCTTGTTACGTTTTTGCAAGCAAAAATGTTTGTATAGTATTCAAAAACAAGAATTTGTTGCTTAGACTTATACTTGTTTTCGCTTCATAATGCCACCCGTCGTGAACCACCACCATCTCCCCCCACAATCAATGAAAGCACCGTTGGGCCTAATAATAAAGGACCATCAAGCCACATGAGCTGATAGCATTGCTACCAGTGATGTACTCCAACAGTTAAAGCTCCAAAAATGACGACCCTCAAAGAAGAAAAGGCGTGAAGAAAACCAACCAATACTGACCAAAACCTCTGTGTTTTGTCTGTTTGCAAAAGACTCGTTTTGCCCTGTTGGCTAAATGTCGCACCTTTTTATGTTCCCTTTTAAAAGACCAAACAAGAGAAATCCCCTTTTAAAAAGTTATATACCTCCCTCCTATGGAGAAAGGTGCAAAAGAAGTCTTCACATGCCATGATGCGCAACCCCCTAAAAAGCCAATCAAAAGAGCACAATTCAATATTCGACGTACGATGACGCTAGTCGTATCTTGTCGGACAAACATTATTTAATAGGAAGCTAATAAGACTAACATGTTTGGTCTAATCTTAGGTTGACACCTAACCAAATCATGCAAACTACTGACAACTCTTTCAAAACCAAGGAATTAAGTGACTTAAGACACCTTTTAATCTAGTTGGTAAAAAGGAGAAGTCACGAGAAAATAAGATGATGACCTATTCGTTTACTAGTCAATAGGATATCGGGTGTATCCACTTTGGAAACCAAATCTTAGTAGACGTTGTAAGTGCTATGAGATTCGAGGTTTAGAAATTAAGGGAACGATGGAATGGTTATGATAGATCTGGAAAACAGCAGGTTTCCTGTTTTTGTTCCTTTGTGTGCTCTTGATTGAAATGAATTTGTGTTTTATTCAATCTTGCTTCCTAACTTATATGGAGTTGTTAGGACTTGTTATTATGTTGTTTTTCTTACAATAAATCTACCCTAGAAAGTGTGTGCATGATTGGAAACTAGATTAAAAATGAAATAGCATTTGTTACCTTCTAGTTTATTATTTGGAAGTATTGTGAGAACTAGATCTGTGTATACTTTCTTAGTAGATTTTGTGCTATGTTTTCTTTGAGTCCAGTACCATTTAGGTACTGTTATTTTTTATGCTTGTACCTATGTTAGCTTGCATGTCTTTTAAAAGTAAAGCATGTGTAAGCATTGCTATCAATATGCACTAGTATGCTTCACTAGATTAAATAGCCTTATATTTTTATCTGGTATGCAAAGTTTTTCATGAGTAACCAGAGGCTTAGTACCTATTTTTGCCTTGGTATTAGTAGGCCATAGCCCACTGGTCCCATTGCATTTTGTCTTGAGGATGAAAATCCCCAACCATACACATGTGTGAAAATAGCATGTTTCACTATGGGATTGATTTCTATTTTCCACCATGGAAAATATAATTGTTTGTTTTCACTTATGCAAGTGAGAAGTTTATTTCTTATTAGTAAATACTAATATGTTTAGGTGTGATCCTTTTGTTAGCATAATATTCCTTAGGGGTATCATGTTAAGAAATGTTTCACTATCGTGTGCTAAAATTAAATTGTTCACAAATAAAATAAATTCCTCTTGATTGGTAGATTGTTTGTGAATAATTTTAAATTGAGTGTATGGATTTTTGAAAAGGTTTAGATAACTTTTCATTAATTGCATAGCTACTGGTTGTGTGAGTTATACCTTGCTTGTTTGCTAGTAATTGTTTAAGAAAAACATAAATTGCTAGAATTATTTTATGCATGTTTAATAGTTGTTTCATGGGATTGTTTTGATGTTTGTGCTTACTAACATAAGTAAGTTTTGTGTACTGTTATTAGGAACACTTATATTCATGACTTGCTTGTTTAGATTTAAACATCATGATAGCATTGTTTGCTTCTCTAGAGTGAAACTAGTTCACCACTAGAAAATGGTGATTTTTGCTCTAGTATCACCCTCTTTTTATTTTATGAGTATATGTGTTGATATAGCATGTTTAGGAAGTTATTACTTCTGTTCTCATGCCATGAATTATTTATTTTCATGTTCTATGGTATAGGATATGATTATCTCTCATAGCATGCTGGTACAGATTTTTTCATACTAGTATGTTATTTGTGCAGTCCTGTTTTTTTTATGCCTGTGTAATAGGAGTTTTATCTCGTGTGAATATGGTGTTTTAGGGTACCTTTATGATTGGATTCAGTGGTTTTTAGCTACTGGTTGTTTGCTAATTGTTCATGATTGATGGATTCCAAAACCTCTAATAAACAATAACCTAGTGAATAAATAGTCTATTCATCTGCGGTGTTGTTTACTTGCTTATTGGATTTTGTTTAAATGTTTTACCTTAGCATGAGTTTATAATGGTGTTATGATTGTGCTCAAAAGTATTTTATGAAACTAAAAACATCCAACTAAAATCATGAACATATTAAGTGATAGTTGCTTGTGGTGAGTAATAACCACTGCCGTGAGTATTATTCTGTCTGTTTATTTTACCTTAGCAACCTAACCTTTGCACCCACAAGCTATATTTTTAGCTTATTATATACCTTGTTATGAGAGTGGTACACCACTCCATATGTGGTGTGTAATATGTGGGATATAACTAGGAACTCATGTAATAATTGACGGTACGTTTCCAGGTAGTTCTGCACTAACCTTAATTTTGTAGTGACGTTATCAGAAATTTTAAAAATTGGCGGTTGAGTGAATTGATAATTAGAGATTTTCTGAAAGACGGGTGTTTGGATCTAAGGTTTTTAGTATAACACCCAACTCCCGTGAAAAGAATTTGCTAATTTAGGGAAGTACCCCGCCTCCCAAGAAAAGTCAAAGGGGGGAAGCACCTGCACTCCAACACTAACATTGTGTTTGTTGGCCCTCCCTTAGTCCTCGCTTGCGAATCTCGGGGACGAGATTCTTTTTAAGGGGGGAAGACCTGTCACATCCCAATTTTGCAATACCTGATAACACAGTTGTTTTGCTAATTGCTTGATAATTAAACTTTGGTTGTGTTTGTTTAAGAGCAACTAAACAAACTAATTATATAAACTTGCAAACTTAAAAAGATAGCAAAGCAGTAAACTAAAAATATTCAACATATTGTTCCAATGACTTTGGCAATATTTTATAAAGTAAATATTGATCAAATAGTTTTCCAAATCTATATTATGAATCTACTACTTGTTGAATAATATTCCAAGTTCTAAATTAAGAAAGAGGAAACAATAAATAAATTTTCCCTAAAAGATTATCAGAAAAAGAGGCATTCTTAGATGCTTCACCAAAATCTTATCAAATGTTTTTCCAACCTTGCAAGCTTAAAAACAAAGGTATTGTAGAGCATTGACTTGCTATCTCTAGTCACATAAATATTTTGGCAAAGCATTGTTAAAGAAAAGCCAAGTGCTTTATTAAATTGAATTTCCAATGTTTCTAGAAACAGAAAACTAAAACAAGTTACTATTGGAAATTTTCTTCAAATGATTTGAAATTAATACCATTGCTTCCTTATATCAAATAAGGAACACACACAAGAGGAGACCAAAAATTGAATCCATTAAAGTCCTGAAAACATGATTTTTCTCCACAGCAACATTTGGAATTTTGAACAAGTTTGTTCTACAAACTTTTTCAAAATGCCATGAAATAAATACCATATGCTCTACATCAAAAATAAGGATGAAAACCAAAAGGGCACAAGTTTTTGAATTGATTAAGTTGCCAAAAACCCCTGTTTTCTTGACAGCACCTTTTTTGAAATTTGAACAAGTTTGTTCTATGAAGTAACTAAAAATGACTTGAATTTTCTACCACATAAGTAACACATCAAATAAGGAATGTGTGCCAAAAATTATCATTTTTAGAAACTCCTGAGTATTCAAATAAATTCAATGTCCATTTATGTAAGAATTCAAATTTGAACAACTTTGAATTATAAAGTTTATCCAATTGAGCCATTTTTCACATATGTTGTGCAACTCAACTAATTAGAATTTTGGGCAAAAGGAATTTAAATTTTGACTTTGTTTGCTTGGTGAAAATCACATTTTTTAGAGAGGACAGGGACCTATTTGTAAAATTCCAGGGACCTAGTTGAAAGCTGAGTCACTCATCTTCTTCCTCTAGCTCTCTGTAGAAACAGCACCCCTACTACATTGCTTCGATGAGAAGTTTTCGAGGAGGAATAAGAGGCCCCCCATGTGCTTGTCTGCCCACATGCCCCCTCTCTCTCCCCCCCCCCCACGAGTTCTCTCTCTCTCTGAAGAAAAATCGGAACCCAAACCCTAGCCCGAAATAGCTCACCGTCGATTGGGCCAAATGTGACCTCGCCGCCGGTCGCCGTTAGTACCATTGTCTCCGCCTCGTCGTGGTGGTCCTCTCCGCCGAAGGAATCGGGGCGGAAGGGCTCGAGGTGGCCGCGCCTTCCATTTCCTTGCTGCGGGTCCGGCGAACTCCGGCGACGAATCCCCGCCGCCACGGACCTCCTCCTCCTTCTCCGAGCATCCCCGCGCGTTGGTGGTGAGCAGGCGACCCCCGCCGTCGTTTTTACCCCTCCCTCTCCCTCTAGAACTCCGCCGCGCCTTGCTCGCGCCACGGCCGTCGCGCGTCGCCGTCGCCGCCGCCTTTCCGGCCGCTCCCTGGAAGCGAGTTGCCCCTAGGATGGTTCCCCTCATCGTAGGAATCGCGTAGACGTTTTTACTTTGCGAAATGGTGGAAGAATTCGCGAGATGCGAGCTCGCCGGAGACGTCCCGCCGGCGGGTGACGCGCGCATGACGTCGTGCTGACGCCTCGCCTTGACCCCGCGCAGAACCAGTCAAACCGCGCGTGGGCCTCGCCTCTGCCGCGTGGTTGCCCGCGTGGCCGGCTAGCCCGCGAGTCAGCGGCTTTGGCTGGATCCCGCCGCGGTGCAAAATGTCCAGGCCGGCCCAATAAGTGGATCTGGCCCTCCTTCTGTTGCTTTTCCATTTATTTATTTTACAGAAAGTGTGTGTTTACTTTTGGCTCTAAAAGCCTACCTAAAAGATGAATTTGACCAAACCAAAATTCACAGTGGTACACCAACAAAATATAAACCATCTCCAACTTGTAGATCTACATTTGGATGTATAGTTTAGAAATGAAAAATGTTTTGGCAACAGGTACCAGAAACAGAAAAATGAGCACCATTTTAAATCCACAACTCAGAATGAAGTGAGGCCAATTGCATTGGAAAGCCCTTGAAATTTCCTAACAGAAGCAATTAACCTTGATTCCAAATTCCTAATATTTTGAAATGGCATGCAATTTGGTAAAACACCAGAGAGCACTTTGGTGATTTTTATAAAATTATTAAAAATGAATTTTGATGCAAACTCAATTGGATGGTCTTGTATATGTTTAGGGCTATCCAAACCTAGAAGGGTTTAATTTTAGAGCATCCTAGAAAATTTGGTGGACAGATCTTTAAATTGCTAGTTTCTGCCATTTTGGCATTTTAGCTATTTAAATTGTGTGATTATATTTTTGTGTTGCAATATTGTTTTCTAGCATGTACAAGTTGTGTGAACTTGTTTTCTAAGTGTTGCTTAGCTATTTTAGCATGTTATATTGTGTGGACTTGAGTGGAGAAGAAATATGATTTTTTGTTAATAGCATATTACTTATCTCTAGTTTTTACTCGCATATAATTTTTGAGTGATGAATTGATGTGCAAGCACTTGGACTATTGATTGGATCCAGTACCATGTTGGTACTTATTTTTTGTTGTTATCACCTCTGCTATCTTGCATTTGAATTGGTAGAAAAGCATGAGTAGCTTTGTCATGACTATGTGAATGTTATGGAAAAATTCCCTCATGTGTGGAATTTTTGACATGAACATTTGTGGTTGTGTAGCCACATATTTTTGTGTTATATTCATAGGACCAGTAGCATTTTGATGATGTTCTTATGAGTACTTGACTCCTAAAGTTTTCACTTGTGTGAAAACAATAGCATGAGTAGCATTACCTTGCTTATGTTAGCATCCTATTATTTTCTTCTAGTATTGTTTATTGTACCATGTCGAGACATCGTAGTAGTTTTCATAGACGGGGGTGCCATGAGACTACGGTAGAGACGTGGGGTAACGGGATAGCGTAGTAACACAGAACACGGGATTTTACCCAGGTTCGGTACGTCGCGACAGTACGGCGTACCTACTCCTGCACTTCTCACTAATTGGGACTAAAGCCCGTTTAACAGGGTTACAATGTGAGGGTGTAGATCTAGCTACTCGGCGAGGATGAGCTTCTCGGCGAGTTGCGTAGAGCTTCTCTGTTGTGCGGTAAAGAACTTGAACCTAACTTTTCTATCTCCCGTCCGGCTTTATATAATAGCCGGGTTAGGGCTTACAGAATCAGAAACCTAGAAGACTAAGTTTAACTTGTAACTTGGAAAGCAAGGAACCCGTCTTCTCCTCCAAGCCAGATCACGCGGGCCGTGATCCGGGTTCTTCTAGAATCCGGCTTCTGCGCGTCGGACTACTGGGCCGCCCAATGGACCTGAGCCCATTACCTGTAGGCCACCCTCGTAGTCCAGCTCTTTATCTACCATCTTCTATACCCCTATTCAGTATATATCCGACAGTAGCCCCCAGGAAGGACCAAAACTCTGATTCTCCGTCTTCCGTCAAATACATTTTGTCCGGGAAATCTTGATTCAGCAGTCTTGATTCTTTCTACTTTCCTTTTAAAGGAGATGGTAACATAAAACTCGGAACCATGAAAATCCGGCTTTTCTTCTCGCGATCCTTCGCGGAAAAGGAACTTCTAACGTCAGCGTCTTAATCATGCTGACGCAAGCGACGCTCGGTTTCACGCGGGAAACCCTTCAGCGTATCTCTGACAGATTCTCACGGGAAACGAGGAGATAGCCATCATTCCCCTGTCGTTTCATTTCCCGGATTTTCCGGCGAGCGACACGCGTCGAACATCCAACGGTCGAAAGAGCCGTTGGCACGTATCTGAACGGCTTTCCGGCTATAAATAGCCACCCTCGTCCTCATCGGAAACTTTCCTCACTCCCCCACTGCCTACGCCATTGCTGCGAACGCGAGCTCGAGAGCAAAGCACTTGTCCCAGGCGCTCACAGCATCCAAGCACACCGAAACGCAACGCCACAAGATGGCCTCCTCGCCGTCATCGCCGACCCGCGCCGCCATCAACGAGCTGATCAGCGATCTGGATCCGCAGCCGGGATCGCCCAAGCTCACCGGCGACGTGCCGGAGAAGACCACGGCCTCCGCGGCGGGCGGATAAAACACTTCCGCCGCCGCGGACATAGCGGGATCGAGCTCCGCAGCATCCCCGCCGTTCGTCCCAACGACGGCGAGGGTCAAGATCCATTCCCGTGGCGATGAGAGCTTTGCTACCGGAGTCAACAACGAAACAGAAATTGTCGGCAATTGGAGTCCAAGTAATAATTCTCTCGTTCTTCTTCGTCGGATGTCAAAGGAGGGATACATAGTTAAAGGCAAATGGCGGATCTCGAAAGATGAACCCGAGCCCAAGCCAAAAGCCGGAGAATGCGTCATCCTTACCTCTCATATCGCGAGAGGTATGGGTTTTCCCCCTTCCGCCTTTTTTCTAGACGTCCTTAACTTTTATGGTGTTCAACCACACAATATTTCTCCGAATTCCATCCTCTACTTAGCCAGTTTCCAAGCCCTTTTCGAAGGATATCTTGGGATAACACCTGACCTAGGTTTCCGGCAATATTGTTTTGAGGTAAAGCATAACATCACAAATGGCATTTCGCCTATTTGCGGGACCATATCTTTCATCCTCAGAAAATTTAGGGAGGAATGGTATCCAAAAATAGAAATGCCGGAACCTGATCAATCTTGGCTAGGTTCTTTCTTTTATCATCAGGACATTCCATTCCCAGGCAGGACAACCGGGGTTCCTCCCTTTGTTAATTCTGCTGCTATTCCTCGCGAGAGTTGGACAGCCGCAGTAGTAGAAAATTTGCCAGAAAACCTGATGAAGATAAAGCGGCGCATCGCCAAACTTTCTTCCTCTCAACCTTCTTTGGTTGGGAAGGATACCGTTTTGTGCTGGTTCGGACGCCGTATCCAACCTCTCTCTTTTCGTTCCCGACTTCTTTGCGAATACCAAGGGCCAGAAGATAGCATGAGAGGAACAGATAAGGCCTTTACCAAAAAAGATTTTATAGGACGACTTCACCAACTGGTCGCCGTCAGTAGTCAGATTGAGGAAAATCTGGCGATTTATCACGTGGAAAATCTGGTCCCTAAGGTATTTATCTTTCCTTGTTTCCGAATTTTTTCCTCAGATTATCTTCTCTCTCTGCTTTTTAACATGTTGTTAACTCCTTCCTAGTTCGATGAACTTGGAGAAAATGATCTTGCTTCCGACGCTGAACTCAACAAATTGCATGCCGAGTTTCACAACAATCGGAAGCGCAAAAGGCAATAAGCTATCAAAGAGGAATCTATTCCCAACCTAGACGATATCCGGATAAAAGAAGAACCATTTGACGAACTCGGATATATTCGTCCAGAGGCGAAAAAATTCTTTGCTCCTACGCCTCTGATTCGCCCTTGGCCACAAAATGGATTAGTTGTTCGCAATGATATCGCATTTTCACCTCGTCAGGTTATACACGATGGCCTTCATCACGTTGGGATTCTCTTCGCGGAATATGCCAAAGAATTCAACGAGGTCTTGGCCGACTTGCGAGAAATGAGCCAGGTAATACTTATAGCCCCCAAGCATTAAGTTGAAATATGAATTCTTCTTAATGTTTCTTCGTATGCCTGTTCAAACTTAAGCATCTGGCTTTCATTTCCATGTTTTAGCATTCCGCAGATGCCATAAACTTGGAAGTTTATAAGAAGCTTAGTCTCAAGAGCAGAGAAGTAAAAACCCTTCAATCTGTTATTGAGTCGAAAAGCAACGAACTGGCGTCATCTCAGCGGAAACTATCAAAAGCCACCGGTATTCTATGTTGTGCCATTTGTTTTCTCTGGAGAATGCTTGCTGAATTGTTTTGTAAACTCGAATTATTTATTGCCCTCCAGCTGCTTTAAACAAAGCCAACAAATTAGCAGAAAACGCTGTCCATATTTCTCGACTTCGTGAGGAAAACTCAAACCTCCGAAAGGAACTTCTGAAAGTTCAAGAAGACCTAGAAGCCAGTAATCTGGCCCTTGGGATTGCTCGATCCAAGGCTTCTTTACAGGCAGCGGAAAATAAATCTGTTATCAATGATTTGGAAAGTATTCTACTCCCGCGCATGAAAGAAGGCGACGAAATTGACAAGGTTCTTGGTAAGTTAACTTCTCTTTACCAATGTCTTCATGTCTTATTTCTTGTATCTTTTCATGTAACCTTTGCTTTTGTCAAAAAAGCAGGAAATTTTCCAGGAATCTCTCGGACTGAAAAGATCCGGGCCTTTGGGGAAGTGCGGAATTCAATCAGGAATGCAGGAATGCAGCTGATTAATAAATTCCTTCCCACAAGTACTGTACGATTTTCGGAAGTCTACCGACTTCCGGGTGCCATTACAGAGGTAGCAGAGTCGAAAGAATCCATCCTTCGTTCTGCCGCACGAGGTGGTGCACGCATGGCACTTGGCCTTATGCGTCTACATTACCCTAATGCTAAATCTTGGCGCGTAGCATCCGGAATCCCTCAAGAATATACAGAAGCGCAACGAAATGCGATTTTTGATGAAGTTAAAGGGCACGCTTCCAAGATTGCCTCTATAGTTAACATTTCCATTACTTATCCGGAAGAAGAAGTGCCCGCAGCCCCCGAGAATGATAACAGTGATGAAGACTCGGATGCTTGAGGGAATACACTTAACCCGAATGATGGATGTGTATAAGAGCATTTTTACAATGCAATTCATATTGTAATGCCTCTATATCGTTTGTCGAAACAAGAACTCCGCCTTTTGCAATTTCAAGTTTCTTGCAAAGTTTTTTCGGGTTTGACTGTTCCTTTATCTTCTAAGTAATCTGGCAAATGTGTTTTAACTGCTCTAGTGTTTAAAAATGGCTCAACTAGCAATATGAATCGTCATGCCGAGTAACTGGGGACGAACCAAGCAGTTTTGAAACTCGGAAACATGGATCATGCTAAAAGCATTTTTACTGACTAGTTTCAGTAACCCAACACATACACAATCAGATAAAACTTAGAGAAAACAAGGAACTGTTTTGAAACTTGGGCACGCAGGCACAATCCGAGTTTCCTTTAACCTTTAACAGGCCGAATCATTCAACTTTTAAACACCGAGCACGCAGGCACAATTCGGGTTAACATTGAGTATTTGTAAGATCATTGGGAAATAGATGAGGCGGAAATATTTTGTACTTATAATGAATATGAATGACAACATTCCGACAACTTTATTTCATGGTCTCAAAGATGTTTACATAGAAATTGAACTAAGTATAGAAGGGACGTAATTGCTGGATACTCCAAGGCCTCTTTGTCTCTCCTAGTTCATCATCTATTTTTCTCTTTCTTTTGCGATTCGGCTTCTCGGGATCGTCCTCCATATCTCGAATTTTGACAAGATAGTATGATCCATTCTTCATGGCTTTACTGATGACGAATGGTCCTTCCCATACTGGGGCCAATTTGTGCTTCCTTTGCTGCACCAATCTCAGCACTAAGTCACCTTCTTTAAAAGAACGATGCCTGATTTTCCGACTGTGATAACGTCGTAAACCTTGCTGGTAGATGGCGGATCTTTGAAGCACAAGTTCTCGTTCCTCTTCTAAGAGATCGACGGCATCCTGTCGTGCTTCTTCGGCATCCGAGTCGTCAAAATCCTGCACTCTTGGGCTATCATGGATCATGTCCGTTGGAAGAATAGCTTCCGCACCATAAACTAGGAAAAACGGGGTTTGCCCAGTTGACCTATTTGGCGTCGTTCGAATACTCCACAATACGGAAGGTAGCTCTTCTACCCACGCTCCAGCTGCTCTATGGAGAGGAGATTCGAGTCTTGGGCGTATTCCTTGCAGGATTGAACTGTTCATTCTTTCAACCTGCCCATTAGATTGCGGGTGTGCCACAGATGCAAGATCTAAGCGGATTCCCGTTTATTGGCAGTATTTTGCCAACTCTCCAATGGAGAAATTTGTCCCGTTATCAGTTATTATGCTATGTGGGACGCCATACCTCATTACTAAATCAATAATGAAATTTCTGGCAGTTGCGCCGTCTAGCTTTTTGATGGGTTTAGCCTCCACCCATTTTGTATACTTATCTACCGCTACGAGTAGATGTGTAAGTCCACCTCTTGCAGTTTTGAACGGTCCCATCATATCTAGCCCCCAGACCGCAAACGGCCATGTGATGGGGATAGTTTTAAGTGCTTGGGCCGGCAAATTGGTCTGCTTGGCGTAATATTGACATCCTTCACACAAATTCACTATGCGCTCGGCGTCTGACTTGGCTGTTAGCCAGAAAAACCCCGCCCGGAATGCTTTTTTGACTATGCTTTTTGATTGAGCATGATGTCCGCAATCGCCGGCATGGATTTCTTCCAGTATTTCTCTTCCTTCTTCTGGTGAAATACACCGTTGAAATATTCCGGAAGTACTGCATTTATACAAGTGGTCGTTGATTACCACGTATCCTTTGCATCGACGCTGTATTTGCCTTTGCAAGACTTCGTCTGCTCCTTCCGGGTACTTCTGATTGACTAAGAAGTTTAAGTATGGAATTGTCCAATCCGGTTTAACGAGCATGACCTCAATTGTTTCAGATGCCAGAGGGTAATCGACGTCTCCACCTTTTATGGACGGTTCATGCAAGTGCTGGATGAATACCCCTGGTGGTAAAGTTTTTACTCTCTCTGATCCCATGCGGGCTAACGCATCCGCATTCCAATTTTCCTCCCTTTTTATGTGAAGGACTTCGAACCCGAAGAAGCAGATGGCGAACTCATCCACCGTCCTCCGATATTCGGCCATTATAGGGCTTTTCGCATCCCAGGTTTGGTTGAGCTGATGCTGTACCAAATCCGAGTCTCCATAGCACAATATGCGTTTTACCCCTATTTCTTTTGCAATATGCAAGCCATGAAGCAGAGCTTCGTATTCTGCCACGTTATTACTGGCGTTGAAGTGTATTTGCAATACGTACTCCATTATGTCTCCCTTGGGGGATTTTAGGACTACGCCAGCCCCAGCTCCTTCCTTCATCTTGGATCCGTCAAAGTGCATGATCCAGTACTCGGATTCCGGCATTGGTGTTTTTTCCATTGCTTCTGTCCAGTCGGCGACAAAATCTGCCAAAACTTGGGATTTTATTGCCGTCCTTGGCTGGTACTTAATGTCGAAGGCTGCCAGCTCGATGCCCCATTTAGCTACTCGGCCGGTTGCATCCGCATTGTTTATAATATCCCCTAGTGGTGCTTTACATACCACTGTTATGGAATGCCCTTGGAAGTAATGGCGCAGCTTTCTGGATGCAAAAAATACGCCATACGCCAGTTTCTGGTAGTGCGGGTACCTTTGTTTGGATTCGGAAAAAACTTCGCTTATGTAATATACCGGATGTTGATCTGGTATGCTTTGCTCTTCCTTTGTCCGTTCCACAACGATTACCGCACTAATAACCCGATTTGTAGCCGTAAGGTATAATAACATGGGTTCTTCGTCTTTTGGAGATGCCAAGATGGGAGCCTTCATCAAGGTTTCCTTCAACTGGGCCAACGCTGCATCGGCCTCTTCTGTCCATTCGAACTTGTCGGATTTCTTTAGCAGCTTGTAAAGTGGTAAGGCTTTATCCCCCAGCCGACTAATAAATCTGCTGACGGCTGCAGCGGAACCCGTCAACCTTTGGACATCTTTTACACATGTAGGTTTTGAGATGTTCAAGATTGCCTTGATCTTTTCCGGGTTAACTTCTATTCCTCTGTGGGAAACAATGAAACCCAGAAGTTTTCCTGAGGGAACCCCGAATACGCACTTAGATGAATTCAGCTTCATCTTGTAAGTGCGTAAGTTCTCGAAAGTTTCTCGCAGATCCTCAAGGAGTGTATCTTTTTCCTTGGTTACGACAGCGATATCGTCCACATAAACATGGACGTTTCGGCCAATCTGACTATGCAAATAGCGTTGCATGCAACGCTGGTAGGTTGCACCTGCGTTCTTCAGGCCAAAAGGCATGGTTACGTAATAGTATGTCCCATACGGGGTTATAAAAGAAGTCTTGATTTGATCTTCCTTTTTCATGCGTATTTGGTGGTACCCGGAGTATGCATCCAAAAAGCATAAAAGCTCGGAGCCTGCAGTGGCATCTATTATTTGATCGATTCGCGGTAATGCGAACCTATCTTTCGGACACAACTTGTTCAATCCTGTGTAATCTATACACATTCTAAGAGCAGTAGTGTCTTTCTTCGGCACTAAGACCGGATTTGCGGACCAATCAGTATGGATTACTTCCTTGATGAAATCCGCTGCTAAAAGCCGGATAATTTCCTTGCCAATAGCCTTCCGTCTTCTTCCGTCAAATCGACGGAGACCTTGTTTGACGGGTTTTGATCCAGGAATAACCTTGAGTTGGTGCTCAGCAAGTTCCCTGGGTACGCCTGGCATGTCAGCTGGACACCAGGCAAAAATATCCCAGTTCTCACGGAGGAACTCGATGAGCTCGCCTTCCTATTTGTCGGTCATCCCAGTCCCTACGATGACAAATTTTGTCGGATCTTTAGGATCTAGGATTACCTGTCTTGTATTCTCGGACGCCTTGAAGCTATCTGTTGGCTTCCGAGTTTCTTTTCCTGCCGGCATTTCTTTCGACGATACCTCCTTGGCTAATTCCTTCAGTTCCTCCTTTGCTATAACTCTTTGAGCGCAAAGGGCGTTTTCTTTCTCCAACTCGTTTGCCAGCTTGAAATCACCGGCTATGGTGATTACTCCTCCTTTGGGTCCTGGCATTTTCAGCTTGTTGTAGATATAACAGGATCTTGCCATGAATTTGGCGAAAGCTGGACGTCCGAGTATTGCGTGATACACGCTTTCGAACGGCACTACTTCGAAGGATACTTTTTCCTGCCGGAAATGATCTTTATCTCCGAAGGTGACATCTAGGGAAATTTCTCCTAGGGATCGTGCTTGCCTGCCAGGAACAATGCCATGGAAGCGTATATTGCTGTAGTTGAGCTGGGACTCGGAGATCTTCAAGTGCTTCAGTGTATCCAGGTACATTATATTAATGCTGGATCCTCCGTCCATCAGCACTCTTCTTAGCCTAGTGTTTTGAACAATAGGGCTGACAACAAGAGCTTGTGTGCCGGGTTCAGGGATATTTCCGGGATGATCAGACTGATCCCAGACTATTGGCGTGTTGGAGTACTTCAAGTATTTCGGGGTCGCAGGAATAACCGCGTTTATTTCCCGAAGTGTTCTTTTGGCCACCTTTGCTGACGGGGTTGCTAAGAAAGTTAGCATTGCTTCTCCGTCAACTCTCGGAAATTTGGGTTCGCCCTTTCGCTGTTGTTCCTGGATTTTGTCATCAGTGTCCGATTCATTGTCTTCCTTTTCAGCTTCTGGCTTTTGTTTGGCAGGTTTCCTTTTGGAACCCTTCCCTTTATTTCCGGATCCTCCATTGCCTTTCATGTGCTTGTTTAGCCGGCATTGCGCATTTGTGTGGGTTGGTTTCCCAAATTGCGAGTGGTGGACGCAGGGTTCCGACTTAATTCTCTCCCATTCTTCGGGAGTGTAATTGATTGGATCTGGGCTGCGACCTTTCCACTTATTCCCCTTATCTCCTCCAAAGGCTATGTTGACCTCCTTGGGCTTTGTCGTTGACTCCGGAGTTCCTTTTTTTGTCAGAACGAGGGGTTTTCTTGGCGAGTATTAGTGACTCAATATTGCCTCCTCTTGCTCTGATATCATCTTCGGCTGCAGCGTGCTCATTAGCGGTTGTAAGCATAGATCCGAGATCTTCGTGCTGTTTAGAACCAACCATGAGCGGTACGAGTCCGGGTTTTAGGCCATTGACGAAAGCATGCATTGCTTGTACGTCAGTTACTCCAGAACAACTATTCTTCATTGCAGTCCATCTGGAGATGAAATCCACGTATGGTTCGTCCTCAAATTGGGTGCAACGGTTCAGCTGGTTGATGCTATTTGGGCGTTTGTATGTTCCCCGAAAATGCTGAGTGAATACTCTAGCCATATCATCCCAGCTGTCGACAGTTCTTGATGGTAAACCATTGATCCAATCTCTGGCTCCGTCTAGCAACATTAGGGGAAGAAACTTGACAGCTTCCAGGTCTGTCCCATTGTTGATTTGGACGGCTGTATAATAATCTGAGAGCCAGGTATCCGGGTTTGTACTGCCGGTATATTTTTGGTAGGTTGGACCAACTTTGGCGAAGCCAGAATGCAGGGTTATCCTTCGGATCCTGTCAGTAAAACACTTAGGACCAAAGTATAGATCATCCTTTTCTGCTCTATCAATGTGTGCAGAATATCTTTCGGCTGAATGGACAGAAGGGGATCTGCTCCTTTCTTTTCCATTGTTGCGCGGACGCGCTTTTCCGAGGTTATCTCTATCTCTTCCGTGTTCACGTCCTTTTGGGTTAGGCGGAGTTCTGCTTCTGTGCCATTCCTTATCCTTAGGAGGTGTCCGGGATCTTTCACGTCTGTGAGGTATATCATATCTTCCAGCTTTTTCAGCTGGGTTTCTCGGAGGTGGCATTATTTTGCCGTCATTCCGGTGTTTGTCTTCCCGATCATGTGGTTTATATCCATCTTTCGGGAGATGAGGTCCGGTTCTAGACGCTGCGTCCCGGTTATCTGGGTTTTTCCTGTCTTTTCTCGGATCCTCTTTTTTATCCGAGTCTCCGGGTTCTTCCGGTCCAGGTGCTCCAGCAGCGCAAGTAGCTGTTTTGCAGAGGGCGGAATTATCATGCAGCCTCCCTGATCGTTCTTGGCCTCGCTGTTGCTGCTGTAATGCTTTTCCTAGGAAAGCATACACCCCTTGGAGTTTTTCCCCGTTGGAGTACAGATCGTTGTTTAGGATGGCGAACGCTGCTTCCGCGTTTTCCGCTGCGGTTTTGTATATTGGTTCGCCCTTGGCATCTTTGCCGTTTAACTGCTTTTGCCAAGATGGGTTATAGAACCTTTCTTTTGGCGGCAGTTCTTCCGGTCTTGCGATTCCGGGTAACCTAGTAGGTTTTAATGCAGATCTATTCTTTCTCTCGTACTCCTCTATTTCCTCCTTCATGATTTTGATATCATGCTGGGTTTGTTGGAGATGTTGCCGAGATCGGAGTAAATGTTGCTGTTGCCGTTGGAAAGCCTGTCTCCTGGCTTCCAGCATCTCAGGGGGTTCATCTGGTCCCACTGGTGTTTGTAATAGCTCTTGCTCTTCCTGTTCCGTCATTGGCGGAGCAGTGATTTCCTTAGATTTCTTCTCCGCGGGCTTTTCTCTGCTTGCTTTTCCTATTTCCGGGTTTTCTTCAGCTGTATAAGCTAGTTTTTTCTTCCGGAGTTTTTTAGCAGACTTGTGCCTTTTCTTGGAAGAGGGAGGGTTTTTGGCAGGCTCATCTTCTGTCATCTCCTTGACATTAGGGAATATCGGAGAAGTTTCTCCGTCTTCTCTCTCTTCCTCTGGCGGAGGGGTTTTAGGGCTTTCCTGGCTGCCGGCGCCCGTTGTATCAGCTGGTTTTGCCATTAGCACTTCATGGAATCCCTCTTGAAAGGACTTAACCTTTCTTACGAAGGCATCCTCGTCTTCGTCTTCGGAGTCGAAGTTATCCGATCCGGTTTCCGACTCCAACCTCGCCTCAATGGCGGCAAGCACGGACTCTGCTTCCGAGTTCATCGTCTGGTTGACGGATGTCGGATCTTCCGCCTCTGTGACGGGTATTTGTTCTTCCGTCTCTATGACGGGTAAGTTGTTATCTGCCTCTTGCACGGGATTTCCGTCATCCGTGTTTTCAGCGATTTCGGATTGCACCATGCCGATAAAGTGTGTATCACTTTTTTGTCGGCGATCTGAGCAGAATCCGGCATCATAGTCGTTTTCGACTGGGTATAGGGCGGGTGGGATAAATTTGCTTCCACCGCAAAACCCCATTGCCTCTGCAGTTAGTCCGATAAAGATGTTAGCAGATCCGATCGGTAACACGCAGGCACTTACCAGGTGGTTTTGCGCCGGTATGTAGGATCCGTTGTCGAGGAAGCGCCCGACGTCGTCGTCGAACTCCAAGCTTCCGACAGTGATGGATCTTCCAATTCCGCCAAGTATCCCAGATCGGAATTTCACGCCTGACGTCGTTTGCCCCACGGTGGGCGCCAACTGTCGAGACATCGTAGTAGTTTTCATAGACGGGGGTGCCATGAGACTACGGTAGAGACGTGGGGTAACGGGATAGCGTAGTAACACAGAACACGGGATTTTACCCAGGTTCGGTACGTCGCGACAGTACGGCGTACCTACTCCTGCACTTCTCACTAATTGGGACTAAAGCCCGTTTAACAGGGTTACAATGTGAGGGTGTAGATCTAGCTACTCGGCGAGGATGAGCTTCTCGGCGAGTTGCGTAGAGCTTCTCTGTTGTGCGGTAAAGAACTTGAACCTAACTTTTCTATCTCCCGTCCGGCTTTATATAATAGCCGGGTTAGGGCTTACAGAATCAGAAACCTAGAAGACTACGTTTAACTTGTAACTTGGAAAGCAAGGAACCCGTCTTCTCCTCCAAGCCAGATCACGCGGGCCGTGATCCGGGTTCTTCTAGAATCCGGCTTCTGCGCGTCGGACTACTGGGCCGCCCAATGGACCTGAGCCCATTACCTGTAGGCCACCCTCGTAGTCCAGCTCTTTATCTACCATCTTCTATACCCCTATTCAGTATATATCCGACATACCATATGCTAGTTTAGTCTTTTGTTAATTTTTAGCAAGTATGACCAGAGGCATTGTGACCTCTTAATGCCTTGTTATGCTAGTGGAACACCCACTGGTGTCATTGCATTTTTGGTGGAAATATTATTTCCCCCACACTAGATGTGTTTCTTTTATATGGTTCTCTAACAAATGAGTGCCTAGTACTTTTGCTTTGGGAATTTTTGTACTAAATGAAAATGGGTATGCTTCTATTTGTAAGTGGTTGTAATCATGTGTGGCTTGCTAGGAAGAACCCATTCTTGGAGTGTTGTTTGATTCCTCTAGTAATGCCCTTTTTATTACTACTAGTATGTAGGAGTTGCCCTGCAAATTGATGCCTTGTTTTATCAAATGGGATATTTTTGTTATAGCAAGTACAGATGTTTTTTCACTACTGTTTTTATGACATGGACCCTCTGGTTGTTTTTCAATTACTTGATTAAAATGCATCCATTGATTCTTCATGTTTGAGTAGTACTAGTTTCCTTAGCAGTTTTTGTATTGAATTATTTTTCCTGCCAACTTGTATTTGGTAGATATTTGTGTATCCTTGCATAAGAACATGTTTTCATTTCCCATTATGATAACATGGTTCCTTTTTTACATTTTAGTACTTTACTTGTTATGCATGCTTGCATAGCAAACCCTTAGTAGAAGCATGTCTATAGGATTCCTCCTTTTTAGTCATTGTTTCTACTGTTCTCACTATGATAAATTGTGTGTTTTGTGGTGAGTCTATTACCTTGTTGCACTTGTGTAGACTCACTGATTTGTACAAGTGACTTTTGCAAATCATGTGTCTTATTTATTCTTGGTGTGAATTTAGGCTTAGTAGATTAGCTATCTTGTTCTTTTTGTGGTGTGGTTGATAGACCCATTGCCATGATTATTATTGTGCATGTTTTATATACTTTTAGTAGTCTCACCCTTGTGAAACTAAGTGTATTTTGGGTTTATTAATATCTTGGTATGAGAGTGGCACACCCACTGAATCCATGATATTAAGGTTGTGAGATATGCTCCTCCAACCTTGAGTTGTCTTATTAAATGGCATTTCTGCCAAGTGTGTTTGTTTGATTGTTTGCCTCCATTAATAATTGTGTGATTGGTTATTATTAGTTTCCTTGCTGTATGTATTGTTATGCATTGTTGCTTGCCTTGATTGGTTCTGAATGTGTGTCCTTTATTCCTTTTTACGACGTTAGAAAACAAAGAGGAAGGAAGTGTCGGGAAGCTCTGCTTCAAGTTCCAGTCACTCCAAAACCAGGGACACAAGGAGATACCAGGCAAGCCATCCTGATGCTTGCTGATACAATACTTATCATTATCTATCATGCATGTTTTACCTCTGAAGTTTTACCAAAAACTTGATTATCAAAACTATTTTTGATGTGGCTATTACTACTATACTAGTGTATAGGTTACTGTTATGCCAGTAGTTAAACTTGGCAATACCAAGCCCATAAGCCACCATATGGTATTTATTACCATAAAAATATACTAGTCCCTAAGTGGACACCCTAAAATTGTGATTCTACAAAACAAAGGCTTTACGGAAAAACCCGGAGAAAAGGCGGATCCTTGTTCTCCGGAGGAATGTGGAAGTGGTCATTTTTGAGAAAGTGGTGTTTTCAAAAATGACACATAACCTAGTCTTCGCTGGACAACCTTTACCGTACTGCCACTTTACCCCAATATGGGTAGGGGCTTGATTAAAAACTTGTTATGGTTAGTATGTGTGCTATCTCAAGTGCTATAGGGGATTGGATCCTCCGAACCGAAATGTCGCTAGGAGTGGAGAATACGGGACATCTAAAGTGTGGGATTAATTTTCCCTCCGGATGCAGCAGTTGGGTCTCCTGTTTGGGCGGTGTGGGACACGGCTTGCCAGGGAGGGTAACCCCAATTGAAGAGATAGTCATGTACTAGCTTGTACATAGTGGATAGTCAAGATCAGCTATCTGATGTTCTCATAGGTTGGGAACAGTCCATGGTTGTTTCATGGCGGATTCTGGATCTAGTGGAAATGTGTACACCTCTGCAGAGTAAAACTATTTTGAGATAGCCGCGTCCTTGGATATGGACGGTTGAATGGCCATGTAGCTAGCATTGTGTCAATGTTTTCAAAAGAGGAAGTTTTTGAAAAGGAATTTTGGAAAGGAAGTGTTGAACTTGTGAAGTTCGGAAAGGAATGGAAACTTATACCGTGGAGGTATCGTCGATGATGAAAAGCCAGATGTTGTTATACAAAACAAAATGTTTTGCAAAGAAAACCTTTTCTACTCTAAGCAAGAATTCTGGAAACTGATTTCAAGAAGTTTTGCAAAGAGAAAATATTCTTTAACAAAGCTTTACAAAACCTCTTGTACATGTGATATCTACAAGAGAAATAAAACTATATTATTTTATTTTCTTCTGAAGTATCTTCTTCAACGAAGATACAGATTGACCTGACTGCAACTGTGGTGTCATCATATACACCATTGGTAGTGAACCCTATTTATAGCCTACCTATTCCACCATATAAGCATATTTGCATGTTTGGTAAGTGACATGATGGATGTCTTGCTGAGTACATTCAAATGTACTCATTATGGTTTCGCCCCTGGTATCTACTTGCCAGACTTTGAGAAGGAGCCTCCGAAGGAGATCTATGAAGAGAAGTACGGAGTTGACGGCTTTGCGAACTAGGATCGTCTCCGGGTCAGCAGCCTGTAGGTTAAGGCGTGACTTGGGCTCAACTACGTTGTGTTTTAATTGTCTTCCGCTGTGTTTGTTAAGTTGCCTGCCCTTGTGGCAGTTGTGTTAGACTTGATCATGTGATCATTTTTGTAATACCTTTATGTATTCGTGTAATGGATGATGTATTTCTGTGTGCCAACTTTGTATGTTGTTCACG
This sequence comes from Alopecurus myosuroides, assembly GCA_028641055.1. Lineage (NCBI taxonomy): Eukaryota > Viridiplantae > Streptophyta > Magnoliopsida > Poales > Poaceae > Alopecurus > Alopecurus myosuroides. The sequence goes on along the minus strand of CM054057.1, from coordinate 300,099,278 downwards.
ACTGATCTTTCTGGGATCGTGAATGTATGCATACGGAGGGTTTCAGACTGCCGGTCTGGGGTCCTTACAGTGGCGACGTAGACGAGGTGTGAGCCGAAGGAGAGCACCGAGCCGCCCTCTGGCATGGCCCTGCCGCCGAAATCACCGGCGTTGTCGGTGACGAAGTCGAAGGAGCCGAATCTGTGGACGAGGCCACAGACCACGCGCTCTCCGGTAGCAGAAATCGATCCTGTCCGAACGGAAACTCCAGCCAGCGCCGCTGGTTGCCCCACGGTGGGCGCCAACTGTCGTGGTGGTGTCACGGCAGATGCCATAGGATGGCTAAAGATGTGGGGACGATGGACGCTGGAGGCGCTCGGGGAGGGATCACGCAGCGAGTAGCCGCGTGAGGATGAATCTAGCACTGCAAACAACAGGATCTACCCAGGTTCGGGGCCCTCGTGTGGAGGTAAAACCCCTACTCCTGCCTTACTCTCTCTGTATTCGTGTGTCACCGAGTAGCCACAGTATAAGTTATGCTTACAACCGAGTAGCCACTCTCCTCTCTAGGCAACTGTAGCCTCTAGTTGTGTCGTCCCTCGCGCAGGAGGAGGCAGGGCACCTTATATACTGGTGCCCTACCGGATACAGCCAAGATGTCGACATAGTGTGCACATTGCACACTTCCAGCTTCCCGCTGACAGCTTTAGCTTCCAAGTTTGTCTCCGTGTGGAAAGTCGTTGTGCAAAACCAAGAAGCTGATCTGTTATCACTGACACTGTCACGGGGTGGGCCCCCCCTAACCTGCGACGCCCTGCTGACACCCTGGCGCGGATAAGCACGCGCTCTGCAGATGAACAGTGCCCCAGTACGGACCCAGGATACGCGGGATCCTGTGTCAGAACGGCTCCTTTGACTTCTGGCCCGAGTAGGAGACCGCCGTTTCTACTCGGACCACTTCCTCTACTCGGAGGAGAATAACTTCCTTGATTCTTCCTCCTGGCCATCAGTGTGTACGGCCGAATAGCAGTCAACCGGGTAGCGAGTACCGGGTAGCCAGCTACTCTGCCAAACGTTCCTTCTGCTCTTGCTCCTAGCACGTGCCTTTACCCTACTCGGGGGTAACCCCCCGACAAAGGTTGATGCCACTAACGGTGGTGATGGAGCCTCATCGGTGTCAGCAACAACGTGGAACCTGCACACAACACAACCGAAATACTTTTTCCCAACAGTACAATGAGGTTGTCAATGTCACCGGTCTTGCTGAAAACAAAGATTAGACGTATAGTGTGGAAAATGGAGCGGGGTTCATAGGTTCACTAGTGGTGTCTCTCCATAAAGATAACATGTTGGGTGAACAAATTACAGCTGTGCAATTGAAAAATAGAGGTTGCACCGTAGTGCACATTATAACATGATGAATAATATGATATTTAGTGCGGGCATTACAACAAAATATATAGACCGAAATCCACTTGCATCTATGACTTATAATCCACCCTCAGGTTATCATCCGAACTCCCTTAGGTATTAAGTTGCAAGCAACAAATAATTGCATTAAAAGATATATGTAATGTAAGCAATGATTGTACACGCGGGCACTCACACCGCTGTTTTCTCCCTAGTGGCAACATCACATCCTCCCCCGCCACGTTTCTGTCACTCGAGCACATGCGAAAAGGAGGCATGAACCCACTATCTAGCATAAATACTCCCTCTTGGAGTCACTAGCAACTACTTGGCCAGAGAAACCACTAGCAACGGAAAGAATGAAAGATCACAAATAATATATGCTATAAAGACTATAATGAACTTGTCATAAGTTCAATATTCATCGGATCCCAGCAAACACAGCATATAGAATTACATAAGATCAATCTCGATCATGATGGGCAGCTCACGAGATCTAAACATGGAGGCATATGAGGAGAAGACGACCATCTAGCTACTACTATGGACCCGTAGTCCAGGGATGAACTACTCACACATCACTCCGGAGGCAGGCATGGTGATGTAGAAGCCTCCGGTGATGATTTCTTCTCCGGCAGGGTGCCGGGAGACAACTCCAGAACCCCCTGATCTAGGATTGACGACGACGACGGCTGCGGAACTTTTCGGGGATTTTTTATCAGGTCTTTAGGGTTTTCCATCCGGGGGGAATAAATAGGAGAAAGGGAAAAGACAGTGGAGGCCTGGGGGGCCCCACACCCTATGGCGTGGCCCCCTGGTGCCCGTCTTCGACTCTCCTTTGGTCTTCTGGATGCTTCCGGGGAAAATAGGCACTTCAGGCTTTGTGGGGTCCAATTCTGAGAATGTTTCGAGAACAACTTTTCCGAAACCAAAACAACAGAAAACAGGGAACTGGCACTTGTCATCTTGTTGATAGGTTAGTCCCGGAAAACGTATAAAAATGCTATAAATAAGGGAGAACCCGTGTAGCAATTGGCATAATATGATCATGGAGCATCAGAAATTATAGATACGTTGGAGACGTATCAATCATCCCCAAGCTTAGTTCCTACTCGTCCTCGAGTAGGTAAACGATTGAACACAATAATTTCCGAGGTGACATGCTACTATCATAAACTTGATCATTATAATGTAAAAGCATATGTACGTGAGATCATAGAACTTCAAACACAAACATGATAAATAGAACTTTAATAATAAATCATAACAATCACTTTGCATCATGAAGAGTATCTTAAATAAAGGACCATGGATAATAATGCAAAGAAAGATAAACGTTTGTTTCAGGTATAGAGAAATCATTGCAAAGTGGTATTTCGCTAGTCCTTAAGAGTGGGACAAAACGTAAATGCCAGGATACTTTCAAAGTTCATGAGGAAGACTAGGGCAAATAATTTAAGAACAAATAAATCATATTATGAAGTAATTATTGATGTTTATGGGACAAATGCACATAGAACTCAGAATGGCAAAAATGCTCTCTCAACTGTGCATAAAGTTAGAAGATGGAGACTCAACATAAAAGTAAAAGAAAGGTCCTTAGCAGAGGGAAGCAGGGATCACTCATGTGCTAGAGCTTTTTATTTTATTAAAAAGAGGTATTAAAAGTTTGACACTCCACCCATCCATCTTTCGCAAACCATGGCTAACCGAATCCTCGGGTGCCTGCCAACAATCACATACCGTGGAGGAGTGACTATATTTTAGGAGAGGTGTATGTTAATGTCAACAGATGGTAAACATACAATACAATACGTCACAAGCTAACTAGATTCACAAGGACGCAACTGGTGTAGAAGGTCATCCCTCTTTCTCTTTTGTTTACACAATTATGCTTTGACTGATAAATCAGGGGCAAAAATAGTGAACAGAATTTGTTTGTATTAATTTGGAGCTGGACACCCCACTGTCATCTCTTCTATCATTTGGATAAGCGAATGAAGCCACTAGTCTAGGGTGTGAAATACAATCAACAAGTGAGATAAAGATTCTCTATTGACGTCCTCATGAGAAAAAAACAAGAACACAAAACAGGAGTAATTTTGAAGGTTTTAAAGGTAACACATGAGCAATTTACTTGGAGTGGCGGTGAAATACCACATGTAGGTAGGTATGGTGTACACAATGGGAAAACTTTGGTTTAAGGAGTTTGGATGCACGAGTAGAATTCCATACTCAGTACAGGTGGAGGCTAGCAAAAGACTGGGAGCGACAAATCAAGAGAGCATAAGAGCCATAATCATGCACAACGACACAAGCATAATTAATTAAAGCATAAGCGGTATCACAAGTTCAAAAACTAAGTGTCATGGAGGCTATTCGTGACTGGTTCGTAGTCATAAACATGGTGTAAGCATGCGCCAAGTCAACCAAATAAAACATTCGAAAGAGAATACCATATATTAATACTTTACTATGACAAGAACAACTCATGAATCTTCCAAGACATATTAAACACTCTCAGCTATTTAAGGCTATTCATGCTACTCGATAACCACAAGGCATTAAAACTAAAATAACATTTATCATGGCATGAATAAGTTCTAGCCACAGTCTATACAAGCTTCTACTTGCACTGTTATAGATTCTACATCAAGCAGCGGTTTCTTTTCCCAACAAGCACCATACAAGATATGTTTTAACAAAAATACTATTTATGATACAGCAAGCAAACATGAGAGTACTCATATAACACTACTAAAAATAATAGCTCTGATAAGAGATGCATGCAAAACATGAGCTAAATAAATGGAGCAGCCAGACAGAGATTAAGAATACAACTTATTCTCGTGAAAAAGCGGAGCGTGTCACTCTCCAATAAAATAATGCTGGGTTACAACCAAGCTTATTGAATAAAAATAAACTGAAAGAAAAAATAAAAGAGGCTCCAAGTAAAGCACATAAGGTGTGACCAAATAAAAATATAATTTCACTAGAAGTGACCTGATAATTTGTTGATGAAGAAGGGGATGCCTTGGGCATCCCCAAGATTAGACGCTTGAGTCTTCTTGGAATTTTATGGGATGTACCACCGGGGCAACCCCAAGCTTAGGCTCTTCACTCTTCTTGATCACATCATATCATCCTCCTCTTTTGACCCTTGAAAACTTCCTTCACACCAAACTTCTCACAGTCTTCATTAGCAACGTTAGTGCAATCGAAATAATAAATTCACATGGTTCAGTTTCAACACAACACTAACACTCAAAAACACATTATATACTGTCACAACTTCTTTTAAAACTCTTTCTCTCAAAAGAACACCAAAAGAAAGAGATTAAGATGCAAATGCAATAATTGGCGAAATCTGTCAAAACAGAACAACAGGTAAAGATCATATTTTCTAAAATCTTCTATTGCTCAAATCAAAAAGTGTTCAACTAAGAAAAGTTGCTTATATAGCCCAGGATTAAGCACAAAAAATCTCAAGTCATTTTGAATTTTCTGTGATTTTATACGTATTTAACAGTGGACAACAGAAATCTATTTCCTGCGCAGAAATCCGAAATATAGTCTCAACTTCCACTAGAGGCTTTACTTGGCTCAACAAAAACACACAAAAAAAGATACAACGGGGTTTCTAAGGAAATATACAACACCCAGGTGCAAAGCACCCAAAAGAAACTGGTTGAAAACAGAGAAATAAAACGGGTTGTCTCCCGGTAGCGCTTTTCTTTAACGCCTTTCAGCTAGGCATAGAAAGCAACTCAAGTGTTTGCAAGTAAAGAAGCAACCTCTATAACTTCCTCTAAACCATTATTTGCAGCAATAGGCACTCTAGATGTTTCTGAAGATTCAACATGGAGGTCACTCTTAGTTTCATTAATTGTTTTAGCAATTTTCAGCACATATTGAGATTTGGGTTTAGTTATCTTGGGAACATACATGAATCTTTGCTCCTTTCCCACAAAGGCTTTCTCCTTTCCCATAGCATCCTCTAGTTTACCAATCCTAAAATTTTGATTATCATGAGTGTTGCTAGATTCTAGAGCAGTGATTCTTTTATCAATAGTAATTATTGATTCATTAACTTTGCTAACATTATCAAGGAAAATTGGTAAGTGCATTTCCAAAGAGTTTAGTTTATTAATAACATCCTCCAAAGTGATATCAGTTTTAACAGTTGTAATGGGGGTTGCTCCTACTAAACTTTCAATCAAATTGCAGGCTTCCAAGGCAGGAGTTCCTAGAAAATTTCCACCCGTAAGAGTATCTAACACACGCCTATACCAGCCAGAAATACCACCAAAAAAGTTCCTCAGGAGTATTAAGGTAAAGTATTTTTTTTGTACATTTATTATGAGCATCATTTATTCTATACCAAGCATCTTTTAAACTCTCTCCCCCTGTTGCCTAAAAGAACGAACCTCAACTTCAGGAATACTCATTCTAGTGAAATAAAAGCAAGCAAATAAATAACAGCTATAAAGTAAACTATTTTGTGTGTGTTTTTAATATAGAGAATAAAAACAAGAAAATAAAATAAAAACAAGACAATAAAAAAAATAAAGAGGTTGAGAGTGAGAGACTCCCCTTTCCAGAAGACTTCTTCCTCCCCGGCAACGGCGCCAGTCCTTCCTGCGATGGTGTGTTGGAAACCCCAAGAGGAGGGTTTGGTGAGAAAGAGGTAAGAATTTCCTCAGTTAAGAACCAAGGTTATCAATCCAGTAGGAGGAAGAGAATCTCGGTAAGGTTGATGCCACTAACGGTGGTGATGGCACCTCACCGGTGTCAGCAACAACGTGGAACCTGCACACAACACAACCAAAATACTTTTTCCCAACGGTACAGTGAGGTTGTCAATCTCACCGGTCTTGCTGAAAACAAAGATTAGGCGTATAGTGTGGAAAATGGTGTATGCTTGCAGTAAGTAAAGAAAGCAGGAAATTGATGTGGTTTGTTTAACAGTGTGGAAAATGGACCGGGGTTCATAGGTTCACTAGTGGTGTCTCTCCATAAAGATAACATCTTGGGTGAACAAATTGCAGCTGGGCAATTGACAAATAGAGGTTGCACCGTAGTGCACATTATAACATGATGACTACTATGATATTTAGTGCGGGCATTACAACAAAATACATAGACCGAAATCCATTTGCATTTATGACTAATAATCCACCCTCAGGTTATCATCCGAACCCCCTTAGGTATTAAGTTGCAAGCAACAGATAACTACATTAAACAATGTGCGTAATGTAAGCAATGATTGTACACGCGGGCACTCACACCGCTGTTTTCTCCCTAGTGGCAACAACACATCCTCCCCCGTCACGTTTCTGTCACTCGAGCATAGGCGAAAAGGAGGCATGAACCCACTATCTATCATAAATACTCCCTCTTGGAGTCACTAGCAACTACTTGGCCAGAGCAACCACTAGCAACGGAAAGCATGCAAGATCACAAATAACATATGCAATAAAGACTATAATCAACTTGGCATAAGTTCAATATTCATCGGATCCCAGCAAACACAACATATAGAATTACATAAGATCAATATCGATCATGATAGGTAGCTCACGAGATCTAAACATGGAGGCATATGAGGAGAAGACAACCATCTAGCTACTACTATGGACCCGTAGTCCAGGGATGAACTACTCACGCATCACTCCGGAGGCAGGCATGGTGATGTAGAAGCTTCCGGTGATGATTTCCTCTCCGGAAAGGTGCCGGGAGACAGCTCCAGAACCCCCCTGATCTAGGGTTGACGACGATGGCGGCTGCAGGACTTTTTGAGGAATTTTTATCAGGTCTTTAGAGTTTTCCATCCAGGGGGAATAAATAGGCAAAAGGGCAAAGGCGGTGGAGGCCTGGGGGCCCACACCACCAGCTGGCGCGGCTAGGGAGGAGGCCGCGCCACCCTATGGTGTGCCCCCTGGTGCCCGTCTTCGACTCTCCTTCGGTCTTATGGATGCTTCCGGGGAAAGTAGGCACTTCGGGCTTTGTGGGGTCCAATTTCGAGAATGTTTCCAGAACAACTTTTCTGAAACCAAAAACAACAGAAAACAGGGAACTGACACTTGGCATCTTGTTATAGGTTAGTCCTGGAAAACGTATAAAAATGCTATAAATAAGGGAGAAAACATGCAGCAATTGGCATAATATGATCATGGAGCATCAGAAATTATAGATTTGTTGGAGATGTATCAGGGACCACACCATAGGGCAGCGCACCTAGGGCTGGTGTGGGCCCCTCGAGCGCCCACCGCCATCGCCCTTTCGCCCATATATTCTCCCAGATGCGTGAACCCTAAAAATAGACACACTTTTCCATGAAAAACACCTGAGGCCACTATCATCGTCAACCCGAGATCGGGAGGGTTCTGGAGTTCTCCCCGGCACCCTGCCGGGAGAGAAAATCGTCACCGGAGGACTCTACACCACCATGCCCTCCTCCGGAATGATGCGTGAGTAGTTCATCCTTGGACTACGGCTCCATAGCAGTAGCTAGATGGTTGTCCTCTCCTCTTTATGCCTCATGTTTATATCTCGTGAGCTGCCTTACATGATCGAGATCATCTCATTGTAATGCTACATGTTGTGTTTGCTGGGATCTGATGATTATTGAATTTTATGTCTCTTGACTATCAATCTATCATGTTCTCTTCATGTGTATGTTATTTATGATCTTGCATGCTCTCCGTTTTTGATAGATGCTCTAGCCAAGTAGATACTAGTGACTCCAAGAGGGAGTATTTATGATCAATAGTGGGTTGATGCCTCCTTTGCATCTGTGCTCGAGTGACATAAACGTGACGGATGGAGGATGTGTTGTTGCTAGTAGGGAGAAAACAACGATGTTTACATTGTTTACATCACACACTTTGCTTATGGCGATTATTTGTTTCTTGCAACTTAATACCCAACGTTTGTTTGGATGATTTTTGGAGGGTGGATTATTAGTCATAGACGCAGTTGGATGACGGTCTATGTATCTTGTTGTAATTCTCGCATGAATCTCATAGTAATTATCATGTCATGCATGTTTCATTATCTATCAATTGCCCATATGTAATTTGTTCATCACGCATGTTAGATATCTTTTTATGGAGAGACATCTCTAGTGAACTGTGGACCCCGTTCCATTTTCTCATACTGATAATACAACCACTGCTTCCCCTGTTTTCACACTGCTACTGCTGTTTTCATATTGTTCTCATACTGTTTTCCACACCATAAGTTTAACCTCTTTGTGTTCAGCAAAACCGGCGAGATTGATAACCTCACTGCTTCGTTGGGGCAACGTGAATTGATTGTGTTGTGTAGGTTCCATGTTGCTGCTGAACCGGTAGTGCGCCCTGCCACCTCAGTTGCATAACTGTTCGGAATTTGCTCCTTTCTCCTATTGGTCAATTCAACCTTGCTTTCTTTTCTGAGGGAAACTTGCTGTTGTGCTCATCAAACCTTCCTCTTGGGATCTCCCAACAAGTGCAAGACATGCACCATCAAGCACTTTTCTGGCGCCGCTGCCGGGGAGGAAGAGAATTTCTGCAAGGGGAGTCTCTCACCTCCAATCTCTTTACTTTGTTATTGTTTTGCTTAGTTTATTTTATTTTGTCTTGTTTTCTTCTCTTTATAAAAAATACAAAAAATTAGTTCTTATTCTAGTTGTTGTTTTTATCCTGTTTTTAGTCTTACCAAAACGACTACCCCTGAGAACACTAAGTTGTGTGACTTTAATAGCACCAACAACAATGATTTCATTAGCACACCTATTGATCCACCTACTCCTACTGCTGATTTTTATGAGATAAAGCATGCCATGTTAAATCTTGTTATGAGAGAGCAATTTTCTGGTGTTAGTACTGATGATGCTGCTGCCCATCTTAATAATTTTGTTGAACTATGTGAGATGCAAAAATATAAAGATGTAGATGGAGATATTATTAAACTGAAATTGTTTCCTTTCTTTTTGAGAGGAAGAGCTAAAGAATGGTTTCTATCTTTGCCTAGAAACAATATTGATTCTTGGACTAAGTGTAAAGATGATTTCATTGGAAAATATTATCCTCCTACTGAGATTATATCTTTAAGAAGTAGCATTATGAATTTTAAGAAACTTCATAGTGAGAATGTTACTAAATCTTGGGAAAGAATAAAGTCTTTGGTAAATAATTTTCCCACTCATGGACTGACTACTTGGATGATCGACCAAACCTTTTATGCATGTATGAATTTTTCTTCAAGAAACCTTTTAGATTCAGCTGCTGGAGGAACCTTTATTTCCATTACTTTGGGGGCAGCAACAAAGCTTCTTGATGATATGATGGTAAATTATTCTGAATGGCACACCGAGAGAGCTACAACAGGTAAAAAGGTAAATTTTGTTGAAGAAGCCTCCTCTTTGAGTGATATACTTGATGCTATTATGTCTATGCTTATGAATGTCCATGCTCCTATTGATACAAACAATTTTCCTTTAGCCTCTTTGGTTGCTCAAGAAGAGCATGTTGATGTGAACTTCATTAAAAATAATAATTTCAAAAATAATGCTTATAGGGATAATTTTGGTAGCAATAATTATAGGCCATATCCTCCCAATAATAAAAAATGGTTATGTCAATTCTTATGGTAATTCCTACAACAACAATAAAAAATGTACCCTCTTATCTTGAAAACATGCTCAGGAATTTTATTAGTACACAAACTGCTTTTAATAAATCTGTTGAGAAAAAGTGACCAAATTGGTGTTCTTGCTTCTAAAGTTGATAGCCTTGCTCTTGATGTTGATTTTCTGAAACTAAAGGTTATGCCTCATGATGTTAAAGAAAGCAAAACTCTAAATTCCATTCAAATTTGAATTGATGACAATGTTAGGATGTTAGCTGAATTGCATGCTAGACGGGAAAGAGAAGATGAAATAGCTAGAAAGAATAATATAGATAATGTTTGCACCATTACCACCACTAGTAAAACTTAAGATCCTCATGCTAGTAAACCTTATACTATCAATGGTAAAGTAATTGGTGTTGTCAATACTCCCACTTCTGCTATTAAAAGTGCAAAACTGCCCGAAACTGCTAAAAATGTTCCTAATAAAAAGTGCTGAAATTTTTATAAACATGGGAGACAATAGTCCCATTACCTTTGATAAAAATGATCTTGACTTTGATTATTTCAACATAACTTAAGTTATTAAGTTCCTACAAAAGCTTTCTAGTTTTCCTAATGCTAGTTCTATGAATACGGCTTTCACAAAACATATTCAAATGGTCTCATGCAAATTAGAGAGGATGAATTAAGGTGTGAAGCCTCTGGCCCTAGGAAGTTAAATGATGGTTGGGAACCCGTCATTAAAATTAAAGTGAATGATTTTGATTGCAATTCTCTATGTGATATTGGCGCTAGTATCTCTGTTATGCCTAAGAAACTTTATGATATTCTTGATTTGCCACCTTTGGAGCAGTATTATTTGGATATTCGTCTTATTGATAATGTTAAAAAGAAATCTTTGCGGAGAGTTGATGATGTTCTTATTATGGTTAATAATAACCTTGTACCTATTGATTTTGTTGTTATGTATATTGAATGCAATGCTTCTTGTCCAATTGTTTTGGGAAGACCTTTTCTTAGAAATGTTGGTGTTGTTATTGATATGAAAGAGGGGAATATTAAATATCAATTCCCACTCAAGAAAGGTATGGAACACTTTCCTAGAAAGAGAATTAAGTTGACTTTTTATTCTATTATTCGAACAAATTACAATTTGGATGCTTCTTCACTTGAAAACACTTGATTCCACTTTTCTGGGCGTAGCTAAAGAGCTTTAAAGAAAAGCACTTCTTGGGAGATAACCCATGATTTTTATTTTTTATTTGTTTTTCTCTAATTTATTTTAGTAAAGGGGTTGTATAATTCTGTAGAAACTCCTTTGTATCTTTATTTTCATTTATTAGTTGTGCCAAGTAAAGTTTCTAGCGAGAGTTGGAGTTGGTTTTGGATTTATGCGCAGGAAACAGATTTCTGCTGTCCACCGTAAAAAACCGTATAAATTTCAGAAAGATCAAAATGACCCAAAACGTTTTGTGCGTATTCCTCAGCTAATTCCAAAACTTTTTCGTTCTTTATGTTTTTCTATATGAGAAACTTAAGTGCCCCGAAAAAATTCGTCTTTACAGACTGTTCTGGTTTTGGCAGACTGTTCAGGTGGATTTCATTGCTTCATAAAACATCAGTGGCTGTAGGTAATGTTTAAAAGTATCAATAGAACTTGTGACCATGCAGAACCTATGAGTTTTTGATTGTTGTACTAACCCTCTAATGCGAATTACTTTGAGTGTGGTGTGAAGGAACTTTTCAAGGATCAAGAGAAGAGGGTGATATAATGTGATCAAGAAGAGTGCAAGGTCAAAGCTTGGGGATGCCCATGTGGTTCATCCCAGAAAATTCTAAGAAGACTCAAGCATCTAAGCTTGAGAATGCCTAGGGCATACCCTTCTTCATCAATAATTTATCAGATCAGTTCTAGTGAAACTATATTTTTTTCCGGTCACATCATATGAAATTTACTTGGAGCGTCTGTTTTTTTTTTCTTTTGTTTTCGTTGTTGGAACCTAGCATTCTTTGTGTGGGAGAGAGACATGCTCCACTTTTTCGTATGAATACTCGTCAGCCCGATCCTTTTATTTTTGTTGTCTCTCGATCACTGTCCGTGATCTGTACAGTTCTTTCCATTCCAATCAATGAAAATAAGCATAGCTCCATTTTTCATGTTGAACACATAAATTTTTGCAAGCGAGGCTTAGGGCCTACTCTCCGTTTTTCTTGAATATTGTGGTCTTCCACCGCTATATATTAGGCCAGTAATGTTAAACTAACAAACTCTGCGGGTACGGGGTGTGTTTAGGGCAAGTCTAGCAAGCAAAAACAAGTACCAAAACGGTAAATACACTGTTATTTTATGGTTTGAGGAAAAAAAAGGCACCGATCATATCCCGCAAAACGGCTCGTACATACCTAGTACATTTTTTAGGTCCCCGCATATCACTCTCTTGCTTGGCGAGAAGGACATTTCCGACATTATTTTCCAATAGCGCGCCGCCGCCGCACTGCCCACCCTCCATAAGCTGCCCATTTGTCAACATACACACCCCCATACAGCCACCCGTTGATTTCGCCGTCGCATGACTGCAATCGACCCCTCCCACACCGCTCGTGTCTCCTAATGTCGTGCCCTCCACCTCACTGCCCGCTCCTCTCGCGGCCACACCCAAGCGCAAGTTGCACGGAAGTTGTATCGTCAATGGGGTTGGGGACCACATCCTCTAGGCTTCCTCTAGCTCTAGCGTTGTGGCAAGGTTCCGCCCTGCATCCGCATGCGCCAATTCAATGGCAAAAGTCCGTCCGCTTTCGGGTTGACGAAGATGAAGAATAGGACCTACTACTCCTCCACCACCTCTGGTGCCCACAACGTCGGGACCACTACCTTGACCGTCATCGACTTTGGCGCCTTTAACGTGCTCGACGAATCGACATAGAGGTATAAATGACACCCCCTATTATCCAAAATGTGTCGAATTGGTTCAATTTTTTTTGTTAGATGCACCACAATTAGATACTCTGTTTTTTTTTTTTTGCATTGTAAGTTTGAAGGTTGACCTCTTTCGTATGTAAGCATGTTGGAGGATGGAGCGCTCCACATCGGTGATGTTCCGCTAGATTCATTTGATCAAGAATTTGGTGTCGATATGGAAGATGTGGAGGAAGTGTTTGATGCCTCTTAAACAAAAAAAGATGGAAAATTGGCCACAAGAAAATGTCCTCAAACTTTCCTTTTGCAAATTTATCAATGTAGGATCGCACTGCACAAGAAAATACAAGCAAATTCCCCCCTCCCAAAGGCATTTTTTTTGTGCTCCAACATTATTGGCAATTTCTTGAGCATAGTGAGAAGTAGAAGTTGAGGGATCAAAAAGCTCATCCACCAAAGAAAGGGATACTAGCCATTGACTTGGATTACGACGATGATGATGAGGATGATGAAGGTGAAGCAACACCGATATCAAGAAGAAACATTGGAAAGCCAGATGGAAGGAGGGTGGAGAAGGAATTTCTGAAGAAGAACACAGAGACATGAAATATGATGGAGATTATCAATGAGTTGTTGAAGTCAAGAAAGAAAAGGATGGCTCAAGATTTGCAAATAAAGAGATGACAAGGTGACAACAAATTAGAGAAAATGAGGTAAAGAAGATGGCTGAGGAGAAGTGCATGACAACCTTTAAGGAGCGCCATTGTTGAGAAGAACAAACTTATGATGATGTATCCAAATGCAACGATAAGATGAGAGCATATTCGTAAATTAGAAGGGAAGTGATCTTTGGGAGTTGGGAGCGAGGATACCATGGGTCAAGATGATGGGCGATGAATTTTAGACAAGGGGTGTGGGCAATGAAAAAGATGCCAACGACGATGGTGACAACGGAGGAGACGATAACCGTGATGTTGCTTGATTTATAGGGCATTTGATGCATATGCTTTTGGTTATATTTAATCCCATATTTAACCGGTACTTATTATATGACGGTCTATACTTACTTTTGGATCGAAAACTATGATCATTTTTAGAATTTGAATGTTTATAATTTGAAAACTAATGTTCAGTATGCTAAGACCTAGTATTGTCTAATATTACTTGGTGAAAGTGAAAAACTGTTGTCTACTACTCCTTTCGTTCTAAAATAGATGACTTCCATTTTTCCATGCATGCATGTATCTAGACACAAAAATATATCTACATACATGAATGTATGGATAAATAAAGTTTTTTTTTTTGAAAATAACAAATGCACGCATGTATGGACAGAAGGAGTATTTTGGAAACGGAGGGAGTAGATGTTAAAGTTTGTCAAAACCGCTTCTAGTTATGCCTTTTTGCGATATACTAGAAGGATACCCCGCGCGTTGCTGCGGTGATCTTTTTGGATACTACAATATATTACTCCCTCCGTATCAAAATATAAGATGTTTTAGCATTTTGTAGATATAATGTATCTAGACAGATTCATATGCATCTTATACTAAAACATGTCTAGGTACATATTGTCTAGGAAATGCTAAAACATCTTACATTTTGATACGGAGGGAGTATAAAAAAATTATAAGAGATGTGATACACTATATTTTCTAGGTGAATATGCAAATTTCAATTGATCATATTTTATTATTATTAATATAAATAATTGGATGGTTTAAAAAATAGATGATACGTAGTTTGTATATAGTGATTAATAAATATTAGTGGTTATGACATGGACAACTGATTGGTTAGGAAAATGGATGATATGGATAGGTTGCATGTTAAGATAGAAAAATCATTAATGCATGCTAGTGGGGTTTTACTTTATAAGAAGTATAGATATGTCTTGGACAGTAGAGTGAAAAGCACATACGTGGACCAAAATATTCCCCTGGCCTCCGTGTCTACCATGTCGGCTCCCGTTCCCATCTCACCAACCTCACGGTCTAGAGTCTAGACTCGCCCTCTTCTTCTGCCCCCATCATCGTCACGTGCAACTAACCAACTCCCTCCAACCATCCCGATCAAATTGCACAAAAGTCCCTCCGCCTCCGGCCCGGCCTCCCTCCCGTCCATGGTGGTGGTGGCCGAGCACCAGCAGTAGCACCGCCTCTGGTTCATGGCGCAGTATAGGCAATCCGGCGGCAGCTTCTTCGACTCCCGCGGTGTCGGGGCCCACCACCCGCTCCCGGACTACCACCGGGCACACCCCTCCAAGCCCTCCCGGATCCGCCGCTCCGGCAAGCCTGCTCGCCGCCGCTCGCCCGCAGTCGCCGCGGCTGCTGCCACAGTACTGCTCCTCGCCGGAGTCTTCCTCCTCTCGCGACGCCTATCCCGCGACCCCGCAGGTTCGTGCTTGCGCCCCTGTAACGGTGGATTCTCTGGCGATGGGCTTGACGAGGTCCGCTCCGTGTTCTTGTCGCTTCGAGAGGAGAGACCGAGAGAGTGTGTGCCATCTTTGACTCCCTTGGGATCGTCCATGGCGCGGTTGGATGCGAATGGAGAACTGCCGATCCAAATTTTCCGTTGATTAGATGATCTGTAGGTTCGGTTGCCTCAATGCCATCCCCTTTATGTGCTATTTGCAGAGATCGGCGAAGATTCGGGCGGCGGGGAGGGTTTGCCGGAGTGGAACCGGAGCAACAACTGGAAGCAACTCAAGTTCGGCCATGGCGGGGGCGGCCGGAGCGCGAGGGATTCCAGGTACTGGGACCGGGATGATCGGAGGCGCGACGAGGACTACTCGGAGGACGAGAAGGAGAAGATCTCGGGTGCAGCTGGAAAAACCGGCGATGCTGGTGGCAGCTCCGAGAAAGGCGTGAGCTCTGATCCTGGTGTTGAGGAGAAAGGGTTGACCCTGGAGACCAGGGTTGGTGCTGAGAAGGAGCTGGCTGAAGGTGGGAAAGGAGGAACCTTGTACAATGAGGGAGGCAGGAAAGAGCTGGAGCAGTATGAGGCGGCTTCCATGGGAGTGGCAGCCACAGGGACGAGGGAGGTTGATCCAGATGATGAGTATGATGATGGCATTGATGCACAGGATGACGCGGATGATGCTCAGATGCGTTTATCTGATGGGGGGAGGAAGCTTGGGGATGGCACTCATGGGAGCGTTGAGAAGAAGGATAATGTTGCCTTACAGAGACACGCGGAAGCAGGTGGAGAAATTAACGATGGCGGCGACACTGCTAATATGGTTCACAAGAAAGTTCCAGGGACCACTGATAAGAAGCATGGGTCCAAGAAGAAATCAAAGCGTAAAAAGTCTGGTGAGTCGTTCTCTCTTTTCAAATTTCAAAGCCAGAGTCCGGCAATTTTAGCTTAGGATCATTTCCTTTCTTGCTTAACTATGTGGACATTTTGATCCCCATTGACTTAGGATAACATAAGATTTCAGCATTTTGTTTTCCTACTAGCTTTGCTATAGTTTTGTAAGGTAATTCAGGAGGCCCTATGCGTGTTTATCTTCTGCAGTAGTGAGATCTTGTAGAAACTTTAAATGTGATTAATAAGAATCTAATAGCAGAACGCTGTGAACATGAATAACTTGCATACCGTACCGACTAATCTCTCACATCACGAATACAATATTGCCATATTGTGCCTAAGTAATATTGGATGTCTTGGACATTTTAGACCCACTAACTGGTAGGCTTGTGTGAAACATCTTCATGGTTTACTGTTGGATTTAAAAACCAATGGACACACAGGTTCATTTAACTATTTAAAGGCTATATAGGCTATAATATGGATTAGTACCGGTGTTGGACGACCAGGTTTTTGCCAGGTGAATGAACTGAAAATGTTGCAACACAAAAAGTATCATGACATAATTTTTGTACTATTTATTCAAAGTTCCAAATAAATATTTGCGCGCTTGATTATTAGGTTCATCAATATATTTGCTATATTTTGTTGTTGTCTGTACCATAAATTCTGTTGTTATCAAAGATGACACTCTTTGTGCAGTCGACTGCATGTCTGGCAAATAGTTTGTTTCATGTCTTTATATGTACTCATAAAAAAATCCTACTTTAGCCTCTGTTCTTGGTGGTTACCTAATTAGTTGGAAAATGTTTACCAGGTTCAACTTGTGAAATGAGGTTCCTCAACTCCACTGCTCAACTTGTAGAGCCTGCAAAAAATGAAAAATTCGCTAGCTTCAGTTTGGAGTATGTAGAAGTTGAAGAAAAACCAGTTGGGTCAGAATATTGGGAGCCAAGATTTGCTGGTCACCAGAGTCTACAGGAAAGAGAGGAATCATATGTAGCTAATGACCAAAAATTAACTTGTGCTTTTGTTAAGGGGCCTAATAATATAAGCACTGGTTTTGATATATCGGAGGATGACAAGAAGTACATGAGCAAATGCCGCATTGCTGTATCTTCCTGCATCTTTGGAAATTCTGATCGTCTGAGGACTCCATTTGGCAAAACAGTATGATATTTCTTTGCACATAACTCCTTAACTATGCTTCCTCCGTCATGTATAGGCTCCTTTGTTCTTGGTATGGTTTGTGGCAGCAAGTTTAGGATCTCGTTAGCTTTGCTTTACTGTTCTAACCTCTAGGCACTTGTCAAGTTAAAGCAGTATTTCTAGTTTTCTACTGCAGATTAGCTTCACATACAAGCATAAGAAAACCAAAGATAATAGGTTTATGATGCTATCTTTTCCCAAGTCCTTTTATGCGGATACCGGATCGATTTTTTTTTAAATCACCATAACCATGCTTGAAACTTAAAATATTATTTACCTTTTGTTTTACTATTTCACAAGATAGAATATCCTGTAATATTCCTAAGAAATGTCTTTCTACGGTATCTTTGCAGATCACAAGTCTCTCAAAGAAGACCGTTTGCTTTGCTATGTTTTTGGATGAAGTCACATTGGAAACATTGCTAGCTGAAGGCCAAAAAATGGACAATATGGGTTTCATTGGTATATGGAAGATCATACTGATTAAGAATATGCCTTATAATGACATGCGGAGAGTGGGGAAGATACCAAAACTTTTGGCACATCGACTTTTCCCATCGTCAAGGTAAGTCTGAAATTATGCATTTCTTTTGTCCCGACTTCCATTCATGCATTTGAATGGAGGACTCAACAGTAGACTGAAATATTATGCATGCAGTCTCCCCATTGTCAAATCATAAGTGTTTTATCTCCGAAAATGACCTTTTGCTCAGTACAAACTTGTTTATTACATGTTCACATACCTTCTTTTAATATAATCAAAGGGTGTTTTCCACCAGGGAACCAGTTTTCTTGTCCCTGTCAGGAGAAGTACTCTCTGAAATGATTGAAATTCAAAATTTGATGTCAAATTTATTTTGCTCCGTCCTATTTGCTCTTTCAGTTCAGATATTGGATTATATGCATGCTAGCGTAGAACGTGGCTACTTATCTGTTATATCTGTTTCTTACTTTTCTGGGCAGTCAACCAGTAACTTCCAAATCTTCAACAAAGATCCCCACCAGTGACCTCTATATCTTCAATAAAGATCCCCAAAACAGAGGGCCAGTTACTTTTCTCGGTTCAAATATTTGACAGCCCATGGAAATACTGCTTACCGGCCGTACATGGCTGAGAACCAGTACCACATGAGGTCCGGTATTTTCCCCAAATACAAAATTTGGAACCGTATTCTCCACCCACTACCCACATCAGGAACTTTCCAGTCCCCATCTGTAGTGTGTGCTTGTCTGCTTAAACTAATATACTGTTTTTCTGTTTCTGGTTTATGCTATCTATTTAGAAATTAAGGGTAGTATCAATTCTGATAATGTACATGTTGGTTGTAGATTACAATATGCAAAGGTGAATGGGCTTCATCGGACAATTAGTGGCAGTGCATAAGTTGTGTGGGGCTTGTGCTTTAGGGTTTTTGCATCCTACAAACATCACAATTAATTGTGATGACAAATCTGTTTTTGTGATATAATGTCTAAGAACATGGTTTACTTGTATCAGATTCTCAATCTGGCTGGACAGCAAATTGCGACTACAGACCGATCCTATCCTTATCCTAGAATATTTTCTTTGGCGGCATGGATATGAATATGCTATTTCCAATCATTATGATCGGCACTGCGTCTGGGAGGAAGTGGCACAAAATAAAAAGCTAAACAAGTTCAACCATACAATAATTGATCAGCAGTTCGAGTTTTACCAAGCTGATGGACTGACAAGGTTCAACCCATCGGATCCCAACAAGCTGCTACCAAGCTGTAGGCTCTCTTACCTGTTAATATTAGTTCTAGTGTATGAATTGTGTTTACCTAAGATTTTTTTTTCTTGCGACAGATGTCCCTGAAGGTTCTTTCATCGTGAGGGAACATACACCAATGTCCAACTTATTCTCTTGCCTGTGGTTCAATGAGGTTGATCGCTTCACACCTCGCGACCAGCTCAGCTTTGCATATACATACTTGAAGCTTAGAAGAATGAATCCCAAGAAGTCATTTCGCCTCAATATGTTTAAGGTTGGTGTGGTGAACCATCATAGCTAGGTTGAACACAACATACTGAATTTAGTTTAATCATTATTCTACAATTGTTCAGGATTGTGAGAGGCGGTCAATAGCAAAACTATTCCATCATCGGTCGGAAGAGAGACACAGCAGTGCACAGCTAACAAGATAACATAGTTACTTTGAAAGGATGGGCGTAGAGAGAAAGCAGAGATAGTTCAAGGATATTATACCTTTGGTACAGCTCACGAAGTTCAGCCATTGTCAAGGTCTATGTCCTGCTAGGGAATTTTATGCTGAATGATGGCCGCAAGTGGTTACATGTACATCATGATCCCGCAGTTCATTTCCGCCTTTCTTTTTGTACTCAAGAAAGGTGGAGTAGGAAATACTAGCTGTTTGGTTTCATAAGTTGTTATTGCTTGCTGTAAAATTTTGTTCATTCTTTTGGGAAAGAATTATCTGGCTGGGAATGAACCACGAGAGCCAGCCATGCTCTGTGTACCATCATACGGTGTAATATTATGACAGGAAGCTACACTCTAACTCTCTCTAGGATAGCAAATTAGCATTTTGTTTGGCCTGAATATTTTGCAATCTTCAGACTTGATCTGTGATCTACAAAATTAAACGGAACTAAGGATTGGTCATCTGCTTTATGTTTGATCTCTGAAACTGCACTCAAACTGAGTCTGTCAAATGATTAATATGCAAGGTATGTTACCTCAGAAGAAGGAAACTACAAAACAAGGCATACGTAGGTTGCAGACTTGGAGCTTTTTCACTCGTGGAATCAATCAATTGCTTAATTGATCAGTATCATGGCACTGTCAATACAAGTTACTACATTCCAAATGAAAGTACAAACACATAAAACCACACGCTACAACAACTTCCATACCCTTTATTACAAAGAAAAGAAATAGAGTAAGACACTATAGAAAAATCCAGTTTGTCAATCAATTACAGTTTAGCATCAGTCAAATTCAACGTTACAAATATCACCAAATTTTTACATAAGGTTAAAATCGAGAGGTAATTAAAATTCACCCCAATTTTGATTATGTGAGAGCCTTGTCTCTGAAGATCCCCAGCATCTCATTCCTGCCCCTGATCACCTCGTCAAAGACCTGATCAAGAACGCAGTCGAACGTCTCCACCCCTTCTCGGAGCTCGCCGGACCTCGTCCTCAGCAGCTCCACATGATCCTCTGACCCTTCCATCTTGCCGCCGATCATGTCCCTCACCGTCATGGCCACACTCTCGTGCTCCGCGATGCTCGCCGGCAGCGCCGCCACCCGGTCGTTGATCGCCGACAGCGACTCGCGCCACGGTCGCAGCTGCTCCGGGACGGCGGCGCAAGCGAGCGTGCTGCTGCGTCTGCCGCCGTCGTCGAGGGGGGAAGTGGGTGATGTGTGGGTGAGAGCGTGGAGCACGGAGGTGGCCACGACGGCCATTGTGATCTTGGCGACGAGCGTGACAAGGACTATGCTGCCGCCGCCTCCACCGCTGCCTGGACAGGATCTTTCTCCCTAGCCGCTCCGCCTCGCTCACCACCTCCCTCACGCCCGAGATCTTGCCGCGGACGGCGCCTTCCGAAAACGGCGCGTCCGTCTCCTCCGGCGCGGCCGTCCCGGCGACGACGAGCGACGTGGCTGTGGCGCCCGCATGGCAGCCATGCGCCTGCGCGGCGAAGCCCACCACCATGCAGTACCGGTGCATCCGCGCCACGGCGGACTTGAGCGCGTTGCACAGATCGAGCAGCACCGCCGTCTCCTGCATGTACTGCTCCAGCCAGCCATCTCCGGCGCCGCCGCCGGGGCAGTCCACCTGGCGCGTCAGCGCTCCTGAAGACGGCCAGCAGGTCGCTCTGCATCCGCCTTACCATCCGCATGGCGTCGGCGCACCACCGGATGGACACCGACGAAGACAGCGTGCTCTCGAGGCGCGCGAGCCCTTCGACGAGCGAGGAGCAGAAGGCGGCGAGGAGAGGGCACTGGTGCCGGCGGCGAGCGCTGCTCGGCATCAGGCATCTCATCGGAGAGAGCTGCATGCATGCACGGGAGGGAAGAACCGAAGACGAAATCTGCGTATTTGCATGGGTTGGTTCTTGTTGGTTGATTTCTTGGAGGAGTAGGGAAGATTTTTCAAAGGGAGGGAGAGAGGGAAGGGGAGGAGTGAAGCAACCGAATTGGAACGGGTGAACTATCCTATGCACTGCACCTCGCTCGCGGTACTTTGCTTAACCTTTGCTCCTTCTTCTTCTGATGATGATTCGGACGTGCATTTTCAGGCTTTTCCAGTGTCGAACTGGTCAAAATTTAGAACAAAACTATATGTAATTAGACCAAGATTGTAAGTGAAGCGTCCCGAATTCAGCCAAGATTTGTAGAATACAAACCTAGTCCAAAATTGTTGCAAAAACCACACTGAAATTCAAACCGGCCCAAGGTCTCACGGTTAGCTAGCCGGGGTCACCGAGAAGCCTTTCTTCCTTTCGCTGTCCTGGTTTGGGCTAACCAACCAACCTTCACTTTGGTGTTTGTCCAGGTGTTTAGATTTGGATGTGGGAGCAACTATTAAGTTATTGATTGACTTCCAAGGATGCATGGATGGGGGGGGCCTTATGATTCCGTGACAAGGGATGTAGTTCACTCTAAGCATGTCACTAATTGAAAATTTGGGCCCATGCATGTCATGTGTTTTGGTGCAGTTCCTTCACGGACCCAAATAATTGCGGGGTGTTACATGGAACCCGACTTTGAATTGAGAAATTCAAATGCGTGTTTTAAATAAACTTAACTTTGAACTTAAGAAAGTCTGATGTGAGTTTTACATAACTCAACTTTTAATCTCGAAACATCCTATGCGAGTTACTTTTAATCTTGAAAAAGCCTGATGCGATTTTTAAATAACTCAAATTTTAATCTTGAAAATGTCCGATGCGAGTTTGTGCCCAACTCGACGTTTAACCTTGAAAACTTCTGATGTGAGTTTTAAATAACTTGGGTTGCTCAGATCCTGGGATCTTAGTGGCAGGGGCGGTCCAAAACGGACGTTGGAACATCGCGTTCCGGCGTACGTTCGGTCCGGCTGAGACCAGGAGTTGGGAGGCTTTACGTCAGGGCCTTCCTCAATCATTAGAGAACTCACCGGATGTGGTCACCTGGACCCTATCGCCCTCGGGGCGGTTCTCTGTAGGCTCCTCTTACCGGGCCCTTTTTAGAGGGCCTACGGTGTCTTGGGCCTCCCACTTGTGGAAGGCACCTATGTCATTGAAGATTAAAATCTTCACGTGGCAGCTCCTGCGCGACCGCCTCCCCTCGAAGGTGGAGGTGGCCAAGCGGATGGGTCCAGGCGACGGGACCTGTCCCTTATGTGCGGTCCCAGAGACGGGTACTCACATACTCTTTTCCTGCCCCGCAGCTCGTTTCCTGTGGAGCTTCGTGGCCGAGGCCTTAGGGCCTGAGTGGCAAACCCTAGACCTGAGCGATTTCCTGGAAGTGCAGGCGAATAGAAACGGGAGGAGGAGGCGCCTCTTCTGGTTAATATTCGCCGCGATGACCTGGACTTTATGGACTATTCGTAACAAGATGGTTATCGAGCGTGTCTATCTGAGAAGGGCCTCTGACTCTGTGTTTAAATTTCTGGCATTTTTGCAGCAGTGGCACCCCCTATGCAGACAGCGGGACATGGAGCGGCTGGACGACGCGATTCAGGACCTCGTGACGGCGGCTCGCCGCTTATCTGCCACCCCCAGCCAGTGAGCTTTACTCCGTTCGGAGTTGTATCCCTTGTTGGTGTTGTTGTTTTATTTTCTTGTTGGGCTGTTCTGTGCTGTGGCCCCAGCGAACTTTTACTTTGTGTTGGATGTGTATACTGTTGTTGGACGTTGGTTGCTTTATTTATAAAGCGGGGCGTAAAGCCTGTATCGAGGAATAACTTGGGTTCCATGTTCCATCGCCACAGGTGCAGAGCCATGATTTGGGCGATCGATGCAGTACAACAATTCTTGCGTAATGAATCCATTTTTGATACAAACATGCATCGAACCATACTAAATAATAGTGCTCATGATTTTTTTTTCAGTTTTTTATTATTATTTTAAAGAGGGTTTTCCTATTATCGTGTCCCACGTAATTAGGGCATGTTCGGCAGCACTCCTCCTAACTCCTCAACCGGAGAAATGTCGAACGCCTGAACTCTGAGGATCTGGAACTGTGGACAGGAGCCGTGCGGGATGACTTTTTAGTTGCGGAGTCAACCCCAACGACGCCTCTGCCAATGCGTGGCTCTTCGTACAAAAAACCCAGACATAAAGCGGTTTTTGCTGCCGAGCTCCAGTGCTCCTGCCACTTTAAAAAAAATATTTAAATGTTTCAAAAAAACCATGCATGTTCTGAATGATGCATACTAGAAGCGTGCAAAATCTCAATGCAAAAAACTTTATATTATAGTCTACACAAAAATGAGAAAATTTCTAAATTTGAAACTATGCATTGTTAACTTTAAATCAGATATGTACGTTTGTTAGTTTTATGGAGAAAATGAATGTTTTTTTCAGATTTTTTTTAAAACTTTTTTAAAGTGACATGAGAACTGTAGCTCCAGTGAAAGAAATCTCCACTTCAGATCTCTAATCGAAAGAAAGATGATAAAATGGCACTTCTGATCGGTAGCATCCCCCATAACACTAATGGGCTCAAAGCCCATCAGTATATAATGCCCATGATCGGTGTTTACCCCTAAAGCTTTGTTCGGTTAATCCCCTCCACAAGTGGATTGGAGTGGATTGAAGGGGATTAGGGGGGATTTTGACTTGCACGGGATTAAATCCACCTCCATCCCTGTCAATCCTCTCCAAAATTGAACCAACCGAACGAGCCCTAAACGGGCTCACATCCGGCTAAACTAGATTACCAGCCCATTCTTTTTGCTCCTCGTCTCGATGGAGAGAGCATGAATCGCTAAGAAGTCCATTTTAAACCTTAAACTTGTAGAGATTGGGCAGATCGAACCCTAAAATAGAAATCCATGTCGTCTGCACCCTAAACGTATAAAACTCGGTCTAAATCAAACCCTAGACATGTTCGGTATATTGGGAACAGAACGATACCGACCGGTGGACCCTACTTGTAAGACTCTTCCCCAATATCCTTCCTTCCTCCCCTCACTCTCCATCCTCTCTCACAGGGGCAGCCTGGATGATAGGAGGTAAAGGCGCAGGAGCACGACATGGGGGCCTATACGGTGGCGTCGCCAAGCAACCGCATCTGAGGTGTGGATAAGAGAGCGCAGCGACGTGCCACCACTGCGCTCGTCATCCCCTCTGCCGAGGCCGCTCGTGAGGTCTTCAAGACGCACAAAGCAATCTTCCATACGCCCCCATGCCAGCCGGCCGAGGACGCGCTCGCTGACCAGTAAAGGATAGAGGAGCTGCCAGGCGGAACACCATCCCGTGATCTAGCCATGTGTCCTGATCGGCGTTGATGTGGCCCCGCATGCCGCGCGGAGAGTCGTACCTCTCTTGGTCGACGTCATGGAGGCGAGCGAGTGCGGTGTGCATGGCGGAGCTCTGGGAACCATATAGGAAGGTCGATACACATATAGGGAGAGAGTCGATGGCGGCGATGGTCGGCGATGGAGAAGATGACGGTCTGACCCGAACCCAGATGTATACATAAGTGTCATGCGCTACTATTCATGGAGGCACTCACTTGTGGAGTCCAATCCCTCCACCTATTTTCCCTTTTTCTTTTCTATTTCTTTTTTCCTCTCATTTATTTATGCAATAAATTCAGGAAAAATACTTATGGAATCCTTGTGCACTTTTTGAGACCATGAGCCCCACATGGCATTCCCTAAAATTAGGTTTTGCCCATAGGTGCAATGAGTAACTTATAAGGTTACCCTATTCATCGAGAACACACAGGAGCTATCATGGACGTCCACGCTCCCGCTGTTGGTTATTGTATGTGTGTTATCGAGGCTTTACGGGTCACACGCTTAAGCCGTGCCAACCTTTTATTGAGAGAAACAATATGTTGCTACTGGTGTTATGAATGTTTCATGTCGTTACGATATCACAGAAATAATTCCGGTATCAATCAGAGTGGTTTCGGGGAAGTTACTATAAGAGAGAAATTGTGCCGGTCTTTGGTATAATTCATATCAGAAGGTATGGAGGATATGAGATGTCCCGGGGTGTTAGAAATTAGTTTCTAACATCGTTGGATAATATCGGTGATTTTATCTATAGGGATAACGGGGTTCCGGAAGGGTTTGGGGGGACTTTCCTTATGGTACTAGTAAAATCACAAAACTTAGTGGTCTCATTTGCACCCATGCTTTCAAAATAAATCAAGATAAACTAACAAAGCAAGTATTAGAAACTAGAAAACAGTTTTTTTTTTGGATTTTTGATAAATAGAAAACTAAGCTAAATAAAAGTAAACTAAGAAAGAACAAAGAAAAAGAGAGAAAGTAGAAGTGTGTACTCCCTAGCTGAAAGCTTGAAGTCCCTGACAACGGCGCCAAAAAAAGCTTGTTAACGGGAGACTTCTTGCTTCTGATGACTTTGAAATTCCCGGCACCGGCGCCATAAAAATCTTGCTTGTGAAGTGGACCACACGTTCGTTGCGAGAATCCAAGAGAAAGGTATGATGCAGCGTAGCAGTATTTTTCTGCAGTTATGGAGTCAGCGTTATCAATCCAGTAGGACTTCGAAGTCTCTCAGTAGGTTGCTTGTTGTCTGGTGCTTCAACAAGCGTGGACCTACACACAAACACAAACTCTCTCTTGATCCCAACTTTCCGAGAAGGTTGTCAATCTTCCCGTCTTGCTGAAAACTAGAGAATTAATTGTATCGAATGGTTAGAGAAGATTAAATGAAAACCAAACAGAGAGCAAGTGATGATGAAAAGCAAGTAAACGAGGTTGTAATCAATGAGGAAAATAGCACCGGGGGCCATAGTTTCACTAGTGGTGTCTCTCCTAAGAAAAATAATGCCGGGTAAATAAATTACAGCTGGGCAATTGAAAAATCATGAACGTATAACAATATTATTATGACGAGATATAGTTCACGGGTTCTAACATTGTAGGAATTACATCAAGATAAATAGACCGTCATCCGATAGCATCTATCACTAATAGTTCACCTTGAGACAGCTATCCAGGAAATCTCGCTGGTATTAAGTTGCAGCAACAAAGTGATTGCTTGTGTGCAACAGACAACTGTATGAAGAATAATACATAATGTAAGCAATAATTTCCGTCTGTATACAAGAACACCGTTTTTTCTCCCTAGTGGCAATAGTACATCCCCCATCCGTCACGTTTATGTCACTCAAGCACATATGAAAAGGAGCCATGAACCCACTATCCAGCATATAAATCATCTCTTGGAGGTGCATACAACAACTTGGCAAAGGAAATCATACACACTGGAGAGCAGCGGCGGAGCCAGGAAGCTAAACCTATGGGGTCAAATACCAAAATCATCACTAAATTTCTCTAGTTTTAAATTATTTTCTATATGAAATATACACAAATACAAAGGATTTGCCAAAAAGCTGTGGGATCGGCCGACCCCACAGCTCAAGGGTGGATCCGCCACTGCTGGAGAGCATCGCAAGGCAAGATTAAAACTCTCTAAAGATATAAGTGAAGCGTCTCAATATGACATGAGCAAAATAATCATAATCTCATGGTTCATCGGACCCCAGCAAATACAACATATGGCAATTACATAACGGTGATCTTGATCATGTTATGCAGCTAACAAGATCTAAACATGGTGGCACAAAGTGGAGAGAACACCATCTAACTACTGCTATAGGCCCGTAGTCTCGGGACGAACTACTCACACATATGTCCGGAGGCAATCAAGGCGATGTAAAGGCCTCCGATGACGACCCTCCTCTCCGGCAGGGTGCCGAAGCAGGACTCTAGATGCTATAGAATGGACTTTCGAGGTGTCGGTGCCTCTGTATTTGTTTCGTGGAAAACTTCTCCGTCCCGACGTTTTTACGGTTAAAGTGATTTTATAGGCGAAGAGGCGACGGAAGGGGTGCCGAGGGACACCAGATGACCCCCAAGCACGACCTAGGGTCAGGCCGCGCCTGGTACCCCTCTGATGGCCCCAGGGCACTTCCCTGGCTCTCCTTTGGACTCAGTCTTAGCTCCGGTGAAAATTAAATCTCCGTAAATTTTCAGCCCATTACGAGAATATTTCTTTAAGAATTTTTCTGAAATACAAAAACGGCAGAAAATAAGAACAGACTCTGCCATCTTGTTAATAGGTTAGTCCATGAAAGCATCCGAAAAACAAAGAAAAACATGCGGAAAACATGTAGAAAACATAGCCTGGAGCATAAAAAAATATAAATACATTTGGAACGTATCAACGCCCCGACAAGGAGCCGGCCTCGTGGGCGTGGTTTCCCTTCCCGGAGAATTTTTTCGAGCGCTAGTGAGTGGAGTGTGGGCGGCTAGGGTTTGTGTCGGCAGCGAGGGTATCAGACATTTCTCCCTATGTGCATCATCCTCGGGAGATGATGATATTTAACTTATCCGATTCCAATGTTTAGTAGCAACCTCCTCTCGCATGGGAGGTAGCCTAGCATCCTTTGAAACGCGTAAGTCCTCGGAGCAGATAATCATCACCGTGGGATAACAGGAATACCTCATTAAAAATCATTTTTTTAACGGGGTTAGGGTCCCAAGGACCCATGATCTTCAATTAAATATTTCGGCAGAGTGCCTTTACAAAGAGGACCTTGTCGAAAAAGAAAATGACAAGATGGCCCTTAACTTTTACACTAGGGACCCAAAAGAAAAAAAGCAATCAAGACCAGGCGATCCCCATGCTCCTGCTCGGATCTGCTGGTGCTGGAAGAAGGGCGGGGTGATTTGTGTGTGGTGCCTACCGGGAGTCTCTTAGCAGCGACGAGCTGCTATCTATTTACATGTACTGCTTTCGGAGTACATCCTCGGAGACGTGTTCGTCGTTGATTGCTCAGGCCGCCCAGTCCCACCTTGGTCACCGCCGCGGAAAGGCTGGGTCTAATAAAACCTCCATGTTCGGAGGCCTTCTCGCGTCGATGCGGTTAGTTCCCGCCGTGACACACCAAGTGGCCAAGTCCACCGTGGTGCCGCGGTTGATCATCGTCGACGTCCGCCAAGATTGCTCCGATCGGCATTGGCAACTCGAGAAGTTAGTTGTGGTGGCCCACAGCTGGCACCGTGGCACAGAGGAGGAGACGCGACCAAGCAATTGTTTATAAACCAAAAACTGGCTGGGAATTAATTGCTCATAACAATAATTTAGAGGGTTAAGTGAGTCAAAAAAAGGAAAGATAACAGTATTAAAATAAAATTTGAGCTTTTCTAAAAACAACATGCCCGCATTTTTAAAACAGGGTCACGGGTGGAGGACACAACCGGAGGTCTCTTTCACTTTACTCTGTCTCTGCCCCATCATGTGTTATAGTTCACAGCTCCCTTTGGTGAACTCAAGCACCAAAATGGAAAATGGAGCCCCACGCCAGCACGTGGTCCGGCTCTGTTTTTTGATCGCACATAACTCTATAGCTTTGCTTGTTCAACTCGTTTGTGCATAATAGACCCAGTGCGCCGAGACCTTGACCAGAGCAGCCCGTTCTTCATCCCATCACTCACTAGTTCCAGTCATCAATTCCCCTATGCTTTTCTCGCTTCACCAGACGGTCGCCGGCGGCCTTTTGCCGCTGGCCGGCAAGGCAGCAGTCGGCAGCAGGGCCGTCATGCTTCACAGCAAGGCAGCGACTAGGGGCGTTCTTGCCGGCAAGCCGGCAGTGACAGGGAACACGCGTTCTGCGGCACAGCTGGTGTGCGCGGCCTGGAACTCGGAGCACGCCGACGCGTACGACGACGGCAGTAGAGGCGACAATGACAAGGTGAGTTCCAATGCAGTACTTCAAATCTTGCTGTTCTAATGATGCATGTTTCCCTTGGGCGATCTTGGCATGTAGTAGAAGTGTCTCGATGGATTCGATCTATTTAGTCTTCAGAGAGCAAGGATTTCTGTAAGGCCTTGTTTATTTGTGGGTGTATTTCCATCAAAGGGGATTGAGAATGGGAAGTAATTTGGTGAATTTTTGCTTTAAGAGAATGTATGTCAGTTGCTTATATTGTGGCCAAACAGGCTGCGACGCGAACGCAGTTCTCGCTACTATAAATTTCAGAGTATGCCCCGCCGGAACTAGCACTTTGACATGGGTTCTGTTCTGCTTGGGTACACCCCGCTCCCCGAAGCATGTAGTAGTTTTTGAAGTTGATCTGTTAGTGTGAATATTAAACGGTTTGATCTCGTGCTTATTTGCTTCGCCCGGCTAAATTGCAGGCGATCCTGAAAGAGCTAGCCCTGAAACTAAAAGGGCACACTGCTTCATTGTTGGAGGAGGTATTCACTCTAAAGAGCTGCGAGTCCGAGCTGCTGAAGCTACGACAGGTGTACTACCAGCTGATGGAGCACATCACTGAGACCAGTCACGAAGACGCCGACCATCTGGCGGCAGACCTCATCGGGCTGCACGCCAGCATCAGGATCTCCTTGTGCTATGGCCGCCTGGACAGCGAAGACGACGGCGAGCCCGATGATGCACGTCTGCTCCGGGCACATTGGCTCCCTGGCTCACTCGACAGCTCACCCAGGTTGCAGGACACTATCATAGACACCCTTCTTCTCTCCATGTACAAAGTTGAGAAGTGCGTTCAGGTACATCTACCTTAGTAGGTGGGCCCAGCTAGCTATCTTGTTAGTACTGGATGCATGAACTTCTTAATACTACTCCCCTGCTACCAGACGACGGATCAACCTATCTAATTAGTAATTACGACTAGTTATTATAACTTGTTCTAATGTTTTTATGATGGAGCCATATCTGTTAATCTGTGTATTCCATTGCAGAGCTCAGTTGCATTAATTTGCTTGGAATGTGAAGAATAAACTTAGTTGAAAACGTTGGCGTGCACGTCGTGTTTCCGTTCTAGTTTTTCGTCACACGTGTTGGCACGGAAAGATGGTGTGGCATGTTTTATTTATAAAGCGGGGTGAAAGATTTATAAAGCGGGGTGAAAGACTGTTCCCTAAGATGGTGTGGCATGACTTCTTGTAACATCTAGGCGTGTATGAAAAGTAAAAGTGTATTTTCCCTCTAAAATAAGGAGTTTTTTTTTTTTGAAGTTTCTAAAATAAGGAGTTGCCGCACCATGATTCATTCAGGATGAAACTAAAAGTACATGTATTACAACATCGTATCAATTGTAGCCTTCCGATGTCGAGGCAGAGCCATATGCTGCTAGGTGGAGGATATTTATTGCAAAAAGAAACAAGGAAAAAGCTTTACCATCTTCGCAAATTAAGGAAGAACTTTAAGAGGCTGTTATTATATTGTCGTGAACGGCCAAGGCCAAACAACAAAAGTCTATTGTTGTGGTACACGACGCCTTAGCTCCCGCATGTCACCACATTGCCGCCTTCTTTTTGTCTTTTTTGTGAGTATGGAAGTGGTAGAGTACTCGGCGCTAGACGCAAGGTTCGATACAATTGAGAAGGTGGACCCCTTGAAGTTGCACCTATAATCAGATGTACTCATGAATGTGAGGGATGGTCAACGTGACGTCCATTTCGATCTTTGAAATCAGTGGCGGATCTAGGATTTTATCATTGGGTATGCCGCACTAAAAATGTATTGGCCATTTCACTATAATCTAGTATTTACCAAATCAATAATTATTGTAAATTTGCGTTTGCAATACGAAATTACCAAGGGAAAAGTTCAGAAATCATACTAATAGTCCAAAATACGCATAGGAAAAGTTCAAAACACATACTAATAGTCCAAAGTATGCATACAAGAAATTTCCTCAGCAAGAAACTCGTGGTTTAGTATGTTACAGTAAGTTAACAAATCAAGTACTTGGATAATTACCGCAGCACGGCTTGCCGGAGTCGATTATTATGGTTTCATTGCCGTGGCTTGCGGCGGCCAGCGAAGGAGGAGCTGGCGTTGAACCACGAGATGTGCGGCGAGCCAACGTCTAGGAAATCCCGCGGCATGCCGCCTCCAACTCCGATGATTGTAGTTTCGATCGGTGCTCGGGGCAATTCACTCATCGTCTCTCCTACCAACCTGGGCTAGACACGGTGGCGCCATGGCGGACGGCCGCATGCTCGCGGATCAATCTGTATAGGATTAGATGCAGAAGCGTCACCTGCGGAACAATTGAAGATGTTGCGACAGATCAGGTTTTTTTTTGCCCTATTAGGCCGCACAATGCACAACTCAGCTGAGCAGGTTTGCTCAACCAATCGATCAGCCCTTTTTTTCCCCTACTAGTACTATTAGGCCGCACCCTCAGCAGAGCAGTTTTAGGCAACAAATCGATCGAACCATTTTTTTCTACTAGCACTACACGCTACAAAGCCTGGCCTGCAGGGTATGCCCCGGCATACCGGGCATACCCTGTAGATCCGCCACTGTTTGAAATCCAAGCATTGTTGCACAAAACTTGATTGGCACTCTATTTCTTTCTTGTGGAAGCTTCAAATATGAGGGGAGCAATGTCTTTAGATTTTTTTTCCGTTGAGCCAAGGGGAGTCTAATACGTCCAAAACTATCTATAATTTTTTATTGTTTCGTACTTCTTATGTGTCATTGCTACATGTTTCTATTATAGTTTTATATCATTTTAGGCCATTTTCTTGACTAACGCATTGACAAGATGTCTAGTGGCAATTTCTCATTTCTGCTATCTTTTCGTTCCAAAAAAGTTCTGTAGAAAATATTCGAGAAAAGTCCTGAAAAATCCACGGAGGCCAGTTTTTACCCAACATGAAGACGAAGTCCAAAAGTCCACCGGAAAGGAGGGCTAAGCTCCCAGGTGACAGGAGGGCGTGGGTGGGCCCATGGCCTCGCCCTCTACCCATCTAATCGTCGGGGCCACCTCTGCGGCCTCCCTCTTCGCCTATATATTTCCTCCTGACCTAAAAACTGCGGAGCGGTATTTTTCACGAAAAATAGACAGAGCCATCATCACCTCGGAAGTCAAATATATGGCTTCTAGAGCCCTACTCCGGCACCCTACCGGAAGAGGGAATAGTATCTGGAGGCGTGTTCATCGTCATGATTGCCTCCACGGTGATGCGTGGGTAGTTCATCCTTAGACTAGGGGTCCATAATAGTAGCTAGATGGTTGTCTATTTTCCTTGTGCTAGCATGTTTAGATCTTGTGAGCTGCTTAACATGATCAAGATCACCGCTATATAATTGTTACATGTTATGTTTGCTGGGATCCGATGAATTATGAAGTTATGATCAGATTGTCCATGTTTCTTATATGATCTTGATAATTTATTTGTGTTGATGTTCTAGTATGTTCTTGCATGCTATCCGATGTATGTGGTTACTCTGGCCAAGTAGTTTCATATGTCACCAAGAGAGAGTTTTGTGCTAGATAGTAGGTTCATCTCTCCTCCGATATTGGGCATGAGTGCAGAAACGTCTAAGGGCTAGGATGTGTTGTTGCTAGGAGTAAACATCGGTGTTTATGTCAACTTGTTGATTATAAATGTTGCTTACATTATTAGTTATTTTTGATACAATTGTTTTTTGCTTTTGCAACTTAATATCAGCGCGATGGAGGCGTAGAAGCGCTCTCAAGGTGTACTATTAGTTATAGATGTTATCACATGATGGTCTATATATGTTTGACGTAATTCCTACAAGAATAGTGCAATGAAATTTATCTTGTCATAATAGTATTGTTATACCCTCATGTTTTGCCAATTGCCCAGCTGTAATTTGTTTAATGGTAACCCGCAAGTGTAGGGGATCGTAGAATTCTTCTAGGGTAAGTGTAACCCAATTTATTGATTCTAGACAAGGAGAGGCAAAGAATAGCTATAAGCCTTAGCAGCTGAGTTGTCAATTCAGACACACCTGAGAAGCAATTAGCAAAATATATTAGTAATAAACAGCTTCAGAATAAATAGTTGTTGGCGTGGTGGTGGGATGATTCTCTTGCGTCCTTAACACACCTAATACAATGGTAATTATATGGATGCACCGGTTAAGCAAAGAGACGGTGAAAACGGTGTAATATGGAGTGAAACAAGATATGTGTAATCTGTAATAAACAGGCCATCAAGGTAACAAGCGGTAAAAGCATGTGAAAACAGTAGCAATAATAGTAAAAAGATGTACCGGGTTCATAGTTTAACTAGATGTAACTCTCCAAGCAATGCAACAAGTGTTGGGTGAATAAATTACAGTTGGGCAATTGACTAAAATTGAACTAACTCATGACCGTGTATTCTAGCTAATAAATCATACGTAGGCATTTGTTCCATATATAGTTGTATATGATCCCTATGAGAATTCGCACAACACTTTTTGTCCAACCATCCCGTTTCTGTGGGGCCAATAAAGGAAGTTATTGTAATTAATACACTTGTTTCACCAAGCACCGGAGCAAACCATTAGCACTCAATGAATAAATGTGATCCTCAAACTATAACCGTTCCCCTCTGATATCCCAACCTGTCACCTTGGGGTCTCGGGTTCCGGACTATAATAGGTACATACAACTTGCAGGTAGGATCCAAAACAACAATTATATTAATGCAAACATAAAGAGTTCAGATCTGAAATCATGCTCATTGTGCACTAGTAATAGGCATTAAGAATAACAAGTTGCAGCAAAGGTAATTTAACAACTGAATAACTGATCATAATGTACAATTCATCGGATCCCAACAAACACAACACCAATTACATTAGATGGATCTCAATCAAGTAAGGCAGCTCATGAGAACATTGTATTGAGTACCAAGGGAGAGAGAGCACCATATAGCTACATCTATGAACCTGTAGTCCGTGGGGAAACTACTCACGAAGCATCATGGAGGCATAACGGTCGATGGAGATGGATCCGAGGGTACCTCCCCGTCCCAGCATGGTGCCAGAACACAGATATCAGTCCCCCGAATTTGGGTTTTGGATGGCTGATGTGTCCAAAAAGGCACATCTTTATCTATGTTTAAATTGTATCTTTGTCATTAAAATGATAGAGATATCACTCTAAACCTGCCACTAATCACTAATGTGCATTTTATTTGCAAATCTCCATGTCATTATTTTTATTGTAGATATTGGACAAGAAAATCACAGGAAATTAGGGCTAAAGGAAGGAAAAAATAAAGATCACAAAATCATTTAAAGCTGCCCTCGCAACTCACTTAACGAGCCCAGTATGGTCAGTGGCAACCGAACCAGTGTTAGAAGCACCGTCAGATCAAACCGAGCAAAAGTCATCAAAGGACCTTGAGCCAATTCGCGAAAGAAATCACCCGAAACCCTAGTCCATTCATTGGAACCCCATATAAGGAGAATAAACAGCCCCCAGAAGAGTCGTGCACCATATTGTCTCCACCGCCGTCACCATCGTCCTCTCCACGCAAGACCACGAAGTGCTGCCGTGCCTCCACCACATCATCTCCACCATCACTATAGTCATAGCTATACTTTTACTTTTTAATCTAGATCCCATCGCGATTGGCAACATTGTAAGAACTATCAATCTATTCAATCCAAGTATTATTTTTGTCTCACTATTTTCTATTGCTGATATGATCATGATGTGTGAGTAGTCTCCCTAAGGCTATGGGGTGAGGCCTAACCTTGTAGCTATGTGCTTGATCTAACCAATTGAATAATTAGTCTAATGAGTTCATTTATGTTATTTGTGTGTGTTCTACTATCCGTGCGTCGCTCCTACGACTTATTAGGTACCGAAGACCCCGAAGGGTGATCAAGGTAAAGGTATAGTGAGAGTGAAGTGAAAGGTTGATCAGAAAAGTCTGTGACAGGAGGATCAGTAAAACTGCTGGAAGCGGGTCTCTCGGGAACAACAATGACATCACTGTGCTTAATTCTCTCGTTGTTCTTTAAGAATTAAAAACCAAAGACAACCCCGCGAGACGGAAACTATATAGGGACAAGGTTGGACGAATTACTCTATGTAAACCCGTGCTCGGAGGCATAGTGGACTACAAATGCATTGTCTACATACATCTAAATAGCATATGTATTAATTATAGTAAAATTATTTAACTTTATATTATTTATCTCATTCTACTAATGCACTTTGCATGTGAAACCTTAGGCCCATGCCTACTTTTAATCATTGGTAGCAACCTTATTTTGCAATACAAGGATTGGTCCGGTAAAACAGGAATTACCAAGCTTTCTGTGGATTCAACGATTGGTCTCATCAAGCACCTACTTCCCGGTTCGATAAAACCTTGGGTATCAAGGGAAAAACTACATACTACATTCGGTAATCCGGATTAAAGATATCAACCATTTTCTGGCGCCGTTGTTGGGGAATTATTTCTGCTACCCTGGTGAGGTCATAGAGTCCCTTTTAGTTTTGTTAATTTTTGTTTTACTTTATTTCTTGTTACTAGTTTATTACTTGCTTAGCTTATTTGAAAACCCAAAACTAGTAGTTTACACTTTGTCCTTACTTGAAAACACACACAAAATAGTATGGCAAACAAGAAGCTTGGGGAATTTGCAACTCCCAATGATGATTATTTACGTGCACCCACCACTCAACCTTACCGAACCTTATTCAACATAATCAATTTAGTGGTTCAGCTTCTGACGATGCAGCTATGCACTTGAACACTTTTACTTGGTCATGTGATATGATGCGTATAAAGGATATTGGTCCAAATGCAGTAAAGCTACGTTTATTTCCCTTTTCATTGAGAGGAAAGGCCAAAAAATGGTTACTAGCATTACCTAGAGGTACGATTACGTCTTGGGATAATTTCTTTAACATTTTTATGACTAAATATTTTCCACCTGTTAAGACAATGCAACTCTGTTGAATTATTACAAGTTTTATACAGGAAGACCGCGAGCCACTAGCGCTTGCATGGGAAAGGATGAAGGACTCTCTTAGAAACGGTCCTAATCATGGCATGGAGGAATGGTTAATACTCTATTTATTTTATTATGCTTTAAACCACATGTCCAAATCTATGCTTGATATAACTGCAGGACAGATATTCATGGGAAAAGAAATTGAGGTAGCAAAGAAGCTACTTGATGATTGATGACCCACAAGTATAGAGGATCGCAACAATCTTCGTGGGAAGTAAAACCCAAATTTATTGATTCGACGCAAGGGGAGCCAAAGAATATTTATAAGCCTTAACAGATGAGTTGTCAATTCAGATGCACCTGGAAGTAGACTTTCTCGCAACAGTTTATCAGTAGTAACAGTTTTATAGCAGTAGCAGTAGTAAAATAACAACATGATTAAAACAGAAATAGCGGTAGTAATTGTGGGAAACAGCAGGATTAAAATACGGTAGGCATAGGGACGGATGAACGGGCGTTGCATGGGTAAGATAGTTCATATAATAATCAAAATATGGGCATTTGCATATCTATACCTACTAATAAAGACATTAAGGTTTCTTACTCCCAGTTTTGGTACGTGTTTTCGTCCCTTGGTTTACGTTTTGGTCCGTTCCCTCGGTACGTTTTTCTGCCGCAAGCTCCTCTATGTGAATACGTGTTCCCGTCCATCGTGTATCCGTTCGCTACCTCTCTCCCCGATGGCTACCTGGATTCACATGTTCGCATAGGCCTAGGCCCAACGAAGTATGATCACCTACCTTAGCAGGTCGTAGGCGGCCCAAGAAACCTATGCAGTCAGGAAAGAGGAGCCTTCGATCACTAAAAGAACCGGTTTCATGCGTTTCCATTTTGTCATGGAAGATCTAAAGTGGACTCTGCTCCAGACTCGACCGATCTAATTGGAACCATAGGCATCGAGTCGTCGCTATTGAAGGAGCCGGCTGCTGACAATTGGCGAGTTACTCCAAGATTTTTTTAGATCGCGAGTACACCAGGGAGGAACCGCATGTGAGTCGGACGTGACAGCGTACCATCAGGTGGAATCTCAAGCGACAGTCACGCCGGCAGCGGTGCCTACTCAGAAACTGGTTGTCGTCCAAATCCGAGAGGTACTTAGGAGGTCGCCATGGCTAGGTTCCACACGCTCGGCGTCGGCAGGCTGTCCGGTCTCATGGCAGTGCTGCTATGTGGTAGTGCGCCTACTGCTCATCGGGCTCATCTCTGACCTACCCGAGACGCTGACAAGAAAGTTGAGGCATTTATGCATTCTGTGCTAATTCGCGGAAATACCATCCATGCAAACTCTGCCGGTCTGTGCGTACACGACCGGACGTCCAATTCAACACGGGCAGGCCAACCCACACTTATAAGCCCCGTCCCATGGAGATAGACACCAAGGTAGCTTTATCTTCCAAGCATGCTGGCCTTGGACATTGGGGAACTCTTCCGTTCACGGACCCGCAACATAGCCTACACAGCGGAGACGTACAAGCAGTTGTACAGCGGCAGGGGCCAGCCAATGGGGATTAAACCAAGAAGCAAACTACAACACTACAACCTAACTGAAATCCTGCTTGTGGCAGCGTGGCTATCCTGCCTTCATGTATTTGTTTACATCTTGAAAAGGTATTTGTTTACATTAGTATGAGTATGTGTTTACAAATTTCTAAGTTCCACTTATTTATTTGTGTAGTTCATATATGACATGAATTTCAGAGTAAGACTTACGAACTGCGGTCAAGCTATGGACTATTCGATCATTGCAGCAGGAATTTTGTTTATCGGTTTATAAAGTGTTCGTCTATTCTTCTAGCTTTGTCAGGTGGGTTGAGTCGATAGTGTGATTCTATTCTTTGATATTGCTTGAATACACAATATTATATTCACACTACTAAAAAATATAGAAAGGTGCAGATGAATTATAAGCAGGCTGGAGGGAGTAAGATTCCTTCCTTTGTTTTTTTTTAATCTGTCTGCTTGTCCCCATCCACGTTGACATCCGTCGCATTTGATTGGAAAAGGCACTGACTTCTTGGTATTAGAGCACACATCTCAACTCCGTTCGAATAATTTATACAACTTCATTTCCTTCCTCTAATCTCAACATCGAGAGAGGAGAAATCATTCGTGGAGTTTGTGAGGTGGCAATGGTAGAATAAGCCTCTATTGGCGTTCATACATGTGTACATGATGGTGGGTAAAGAATGCAATGGTGGCGCTTGAATGCGTATCACACGGTGGATGCGATGCGCTGAAATTGGCTGGTTTATACTACACGTCACGGATGGGAACTTCGTGTGCCCGCATGATGGAAATTTTCTCTCCCCGTTGCAACGCACGGGCATTTTTGCTAGTAGATAATAATAAAGCATCCAAGTACTAGCTAACCATAAGCATGTGTTCCATATTTAGTTATAAGTGCTCGCAATGAGAAACTTGCACAACATCTTATGTCCTACCAGCCCGTTTGCAGCGGGGCCTCAAGGGAAACTACTGGTAATTAAGGTGCTCCTTTTAATAAAGCACCAGAGCAAAGCATTAACACTCTGTGAACACACGTGATCCTCACATCGCAGCCATCCCCTCCGGTTATCTCAATTGCTGGCACTTTGGGGCCTCGGATTCCAGACAACGATACGTGTATACAACTTGCAGGTATGATCAAGAAATATAATTATACTCATGAATCAATAACATGTTCAGATCTAAGATCATGGCACTCGGTCCCTAGTGACAAGCATTAATCATAACAAGTAGCAACAACGATAAATAGTACTAACAACGGATACTAGGCACCATGCCCTAACAATCTAGCTTTATTATATGAACGATCTCATCCAATCCCTACCATCCCTCTCGGCCTACAACGGGGATTACTCACACATGGATGTGGAAATCATGGATGGTTGATGGAGAAGTGGTGGAGATGGTGATGGCGATGATCTCCTTTGAATCCCCGTCCCAGTAGGGTGCCAGAACAGGAACTTCTGGTCCCCGAATCGGGTTTTAAGGTGGCGGCGGCGGCGCTCTCGTGTTTTTCTATGGAATATGGCAAACCCCCTCGTGTTTTTAGGTCAAGAGGTATATGTAGCCGAAAGGGGAGGCCAAGGGGGCGCCTGATGCGCGTAGATGTACGCTCGTTGGAAGACCCCAAGAGGAAGGTATGAAGAGCACAGCAGCAAGTTTTCCCTCAGAAAGAAACCAAGGTTTAATCAACCAGTAGGAGAAAGAAATCACTTCTGAAGGTTGATGATAGGTGATGTTGGCAGGGCGCACTACCAGGCTCAGCAGCAACGTGGAATCTGCACAACACGGTCAAGATACTTTGCCCCAACAAAACAGTGAGGTTGTCAATCTCACCGGTTTTGCTAACACAAAGGGTTATATATAGTGTGGAAAATAGTACTTGTTTGTATTAAATGAAAGAGAACAATGATGGCAGTGAATGAGAGGAAAACAATGATTGCGGTAAAAAAATAGTGTTTGAAGTGGTTGTATTCTCAGTGTAAAAGAATGGACTGGGGTCCACAGTTCACTAGTGGTGCCTCTCCATAAAAGATAGATAACATGCCGGTAAACAAATTATAGCCGACAATTGACAGATATAAAGGCTGCACCGTAGTGCATATGCATGACATGATGATTACTATGTGATTCATGCGGGCATTACAACATAATTCATAGACTGTTAGCCAACTGCATCTATGACTAATAATCCACCCTCAGAGCGTCATCCAATCAAACCTCGGGTATTAATTTGCAAGCAACAGATTATTGCCTTAAGTAAAGTGTGTAATGTAAACATTGTTGTTTTCTCCCTAATGGCAACACCACATCCCCCATCTGTTATGTTTCTGCCACTCGAGCGTGAATGAAAGGGAGGCATGAACCCACTATCGAGCATAAATACTCCCTCTTGGAGTTAAAAGTATCAACTTGGCCAGAGCATCTACTAGTAACGGAGAGCATGCAAGATCGTAAATAACATAAACACGATAGGTTGATAATCACTTGACATTGCATTCAATATTCATCGGATCCCAGCAAACACAACATGTAGCATTACAAACAGATGATCTTGATCATGTTAGGCAGCTCACAAGATCTAAACATGAGGCATAAAGAGGAGAAGACAACCATCTAGCTACTGCTATGGACCCGTAGTCCAAGGTTGAACTACTCACGCATCACTCCAGAGGAAGGCATGGTGATGAAGAGCCCTCCGGTGATGATTCCCCCCCCCCCCCGGCAGGGTGCCAGGGAGAGCTTCAGAAACCTCCCAAACTAGGGTTGACGATGAATCGACGATGCTCGTTGGTAAACCCCAAGAGAAAGGTTGTGAAGAGTGCAGCGGCAAGTTTTCCCTCAGAAAGAAACCAAGGTTGAATCGACCAGTAGGATAAAGAAATCACTTCCGAAGGTTGATGCGGTTGATGTTGGCAGGGAACACTACCGGTTCAACAACAATGTGGAATCTACACAACGCAATCAAATTACTTTGCCCCAACGAAGCAATGAGGTTGTCAATCTCACCCGTTTTGCTGAAACAAAGGATTGGACGTACCGTGTGGAAAATAATATTTGTTTGCAATAGATGAAAGAGAACAATAATTGCAGCAGTAAAACAGTGGGAAAACAGTGGTTGAAGTGGTTGTATATCAGTGTGAAGAAATGGGTCGGGGTGCACAGTTCACTAGAGGTGTCTCTCCAAAACAGATAGATAACATGCTGGGTAAACAAATTACAGCTAGGCAATTGACAGATATAAAGGTTGCACCATAGTGCTTATGCATTACATGATGATTACTATGTGATTCATGCGTGAATTACAACAAGATACATAGGCCATTATCCAACTGCATCTATGACTAATAATCCACCCTCAGAGTGTCATCTGAGCAAACTATGGGTATTAGGTTGCAAGAAACAGATAATTGCATTAAGCAAAGTGTGTAATGTAAACAATAAAATCATCCTTAGACAAAGCATTGTTGTTTTCTCCCTAATGGAAACAGCACATCCCCGACCTGTTATGTTTCTGTCACTCGAGCGTGAGTGAAAGGGAGGCATGAACCCACTATCGAGCATAAATACTCCCTCTTGGAGTTACAAGCATCAACTTGGCCAGAGCATCTACTAGTAACAGAGAGCATGCAAGATCATAAATAACATACACATGAATAGAACATGATAGATTGATAATCATTGGACATAGCATTCAATATTCATCACATCCTAGCAAACACAACATGTAGATTACAATAAGATGATCTTGATACAGTTAGGCAGCTCACAAGATCTAAACATGAGGCATAAAGAGGATAGAACAACCATCTAGCTACTGGTATGTACCCGTAGTCCAGGGATGAACTACTCACGCATCACTCTGGAGGCAGGCATGGTGATGAAGAGGCCTCCGGTGATGATTCCCCCTCCCGGCAGGGTGCCAGGGAGAGCTCCAGAACCCTCCCGAACTAGGGTTGACAATGACAGCGGTTGCGGATATTTTCGGTGGAAAAGGCTGATGTATTTAGGTTTAACCCTCCGAGAGATATAAATAGGCGAGAGGGCAATGTCGATGGGCAGCCAGGGGGCCACGCCACCCTGGGCGTGGCCAGAGGGGTGCGCACCGCCTCATGGTGTGGGGCCCCTGAGGGCCCCCTCCGGGTCTCCTCCGGACTCCGTGTACATGACGACTTTCTAAGACTTCTGGGTTGTGTTTCGTCCAATTCCGAGAATATTTCCAGAACAACTTTTCTGAAACTAAAAACAACAGAAAATAGGAACTGGCTCTGTGGCATCTTGGCAATAGGTTAGTCCCAGAAAATCCATAAAATGACATAAAGTGTATAAGAAACATGTGGCATATGGCATGAAAACATCATGGAACATCAGAAATTATGGATACGTTTGAGACGTATCAAGCATCCCCAAGCTTAGTTCCTACTCGTCCTCGAGTGGGTAAACGATAAAAAAAATCTGAGGTGACATGCTACCAACATAAACTTGATCATCATAATGTAAAGCTTGTAAACTAAGATCAAATGAGTAAAGGTTGTGGTTTATAGTTGATATAGAGTAATGTATAAACCATTTAAGAAGAACAAAGTAAAACTTTTTAACGATCAATACTAAAAAAAATCCACTGTGCAAAGTATATTAAACATGATTTAAGCTTTAAGAACAACAATATAATCATCATAAGCATCCAACTCTCATAACAACTCCTGTTAGGATCAAGTCAAGCGACAACAATACGCACATGGAAAAATCATCAAGCTATTTGGTCACTCAAAATGAGCAAGCGTTCTGTAATTTTTCCTTGCACCAGGATGTTATGGCTAAAAGAACATTACGGGGGATTTGGAAGGTCAATGGAACATAGTTTCACACAGCTGAAAGTGATCATTACACAAGAAGAAGTCTTATAAACGAAGCTATGCAAGGAGTAGTGATTGCCACACAACGGATGCACATAGAGCTATAAGTGTATGAAAGCTCTCCAATGGAACTAGTGGGGGTGCATCCAACTTGCTTTCTCACGAAGATCTAGAGAACTTTTTAAGGAGGCTCATCATTGTAATATACAAGCCAACTTCTATAATGTAAGTTCCCCACATAGTTATGCAAGTCATAAAATGAAAACTCTCTCCAAACTGAAGTATTGGTGCTAACCAAGCACAAGTGCGGAATAAATGATAGTAGTGCTTCCCCCTCTCTCTTTATTATCTCTCTTTTGCCCTCTCTTTTTTATTTTTGGGCTTTTTCTCTTTTTTCTTTTTTATATATAGAACCTGGCTGGTTGGGGGCAACACTCTATTTTACAATGAATCATCACACTTGTAGTACTCATAACTCAAACTGAAATATCACTGATGTATAAAACTAAATGCTCCTGCCAGTGTAGCAGTATGCAAAATAACAATGGAACATGAAACAAGTAACATAATGATGATGGATGTTGTATGGCAATATATCTCGAAATGGCTATGGAAATGCCATGATGGGTAGGTATGGTGGCAGTTTTGAGGAAGATGTTTTAGGCTTATCTGTAGAAGAACAAAGTCCTCCCACGGGGTTTGGATGTACTCGCAAAGTTTGCACCAACTTTCAATGTGAGAATGGGCAATGCACATCAGCAAAGAGGCTAGCAAATATGGATGGTGGAAGTGCCAGAAAACCGCAACTTAGAACTCACAAGTTAAAAGATTACATCTAGAAATCCGATTATCCAAGGAATACTGAAGATCACTCCAAGAGGGTCTGTGGCAGTGACAAGTCACTGTTGGCTACCCCGACCGTAGCGCATAATAAAAATCCATTTAGATTGTTATCCGTAGAGGAAGTCATATACCATTATACTGTCAACTGGGTTTTTCGAGTGTGTCATAGTTTCAAGCTTCTAGACCAACCATTAATTGGTTTTACTTCACTAGACTAGCAGGTTTACCATTAAGCATACTAATATCGCAAAACAATAGCAGATAATCAAGTGAAACAGTTTAATGACTACTAGGGCATGAAAAACTTTTCCAACATACTGTCTACCACATGTAGCAAATTCTATTTCCATTAAATACCAAACAACTAAACTATCCAACTAATATAGAAATAAAACAAGAGAGTACTAACATAACCCTACTAGAACTAACAACTCTGAATAAGA
This sequence comes from Alopecurus myosuroides, assembly GCA_028641055.1. Lineage (NCBI taxonomy): Eukaryota > Viridiplantae > Streptophyta > Magnoliopsida > Poales > Poaceae > Alopecurus > Alopecurus myosuroides. The sequence continues at coordinate 300,055,192 of CM054057.1, read as the reverse complement.
GATGCATGAAAAACAAGAGCTAAAAGGACTTGCAACAGCTAGAAGAAAAACTAAGATTACGAGCATGGAAGAAACGATTATTCAAATGAAAAAGTGGAGCATGTCTCTCTCCCACACAAAGAATGCTGGGTTCCAACTATATTTATTGCAGCAGAGAAAACAAAACAAACAAAAACAAACAGACGCTCCAAGTAAAGAGCATAAGATGTGACCCAATAAAAATATAGTTTTACTAGAAGTGACATGATAATTTCTGATGAAGAAGGGGATGCCTTGGGCATCCCCAAGCTTAGACGCTTGAATCTTCTTAGAATTTGTTGGGATGAACCACGGGGGCATCCCCAAGCTTTGTCTTTGCACTCTTCTTGATCACATTATATCACCCTCTTCTCTTGACCCTTGAAAACTTCCTTCACACCAAACTCAATGTAATTTGCATTAGAGGGTTAGTCCACAATAAAAAATTCACATGTTCTCGATGAACACAGGCATTATTAATACTTTTTAAATATTATCTATAGTCACTAATGTTTTGTGGGGCAAAGAAATCCACTTGACATAGCAAAAGAGAGAATGCAAGTAAAAAGGCAGAATCTGTCAAAACCAGAACAGTTTGTAAATACAAATTTTCTTGGGGCACTTACGTTGCTCAAATCTAAAAACACAAAGCTAGAAAAAGTTTGGGAATTAACTGAGGAAGAAGCACAAAAATTTGCAGGTCATTTTGTTATTTTTGTGAATTTACACGAGTTTAACGGTGGACATCAGAAATTTGTTTCCTGCGCAGAAATCCAAATCTAACCTCAACTTTCACACTAGACTTTACTTGGCACAACAAATGCGAGAAAATAACGATACAAAGGAGTTGCTACAGAAGTAATCAACACCTTGACTCAAAGAAAACAGAAAAAACAAAGCAAAAATAAAACCATGGGTTATCTCCCAAGAAGTGTTTTTCTTTAACGCCTTTTAGCTAGGCCCAGAAAACTTAGAATCAAGTATTTTCAAGTGAATAAGCATCCAAAACAAAACCACATGGCTTACGTTTACCTTCTTACCCTTGTTCTTACTTCTAGGGAACTGATGATTGAAGCCCGGTTTGGAGGTGAAAGTCAGGGTACCTTTCCCTACATCAATAGTTGCTCTAAGAGCTTTAACAGAGACCTTCCAAGAGTAATTTGGCCTCATCCTACACATTCAATAACAAGATAATCAGTGGATACCATTCTCCCTAGAAGTTATGTAAACACTCCCTCAGGTATCCAATGGGAAATATGGTGGTGTTATTAGTGAGAGGTATTTCTTCTCCTCCCTCAGAAAGTCCCCAAAGACTCAAAGATTCATAAATATCTTTAGGCACAAGACAAAATTCTGACATAATATCACAACGAGCATGAAAAGTTTCACCATTTATAGTGACTTTTACTGTAGGGATCAGATTTGAGGCTTCAAAATTTATTGGGATGTAATCAAAATGTTCACAAATATGATTATAGCCTTCTTTTAAGCAAGATACATGTGTCTCAAGAGTGTTTAATGCTTGCAAGAGCTATATCAGTTTTACTAGGTGAGCTATAGATGGAAATAAATTTTTTATGGCATTAAAATCTTGATCCCCGTCATAATGAAGGAAATCTCCTCCTACTACCGTATCCAAATCATACATATAGCAAAGAACAAGTCCAAAGTAAAAGCTACGAAGAAACAGGCTTAGTCATTTTAGGTTCAGTTTATAATAAGAATAAAAAACTCTAGACCAGGCTTCTTTAAACTCTCATTACTCCCTTGTTTGAAAGTGATGATCATTTCCTCAGGTGACATTGTAAAAGGAACAGTAATAGACATAGAAGCAACTTTAAATAATAACTAATTCTTTTTTTTTGTTTTTGATAAAGAGAAGCAAACAAGACAAAATAAAATAAGCTAAGAAAAACAAAAACAAAGTAAAGAGATTGGAAGTGGGAGACTCCCCTTGCAGAAATCCTCTTTCTCCCCGGCAACAGCGCCAGAAAGCTTGATGGCTGATGCTCGTTGGTAAACCCCAAGATAAAGGTTGTGAAGAGTGCAGTGGCAAGTTTTCCCTCAGAAGGAAACCAAGGTTGAATGGACCAGTAGGAGAAATAAATCACTTCCGAAGGTTGGTGCAGCTGATGTTGACAGGGCCCACTACCGGTTCAGCAGCAACGTGGAATCTACACAACACAATCAAATTACTTTGCCCCAACGAAGCGGTGAGGTTGTCAATCTCACCGGTTTTGCTGAAACAAAGGATTAGACGTACGGTGTGGAAAATAATATTTGTTTGGAGTATATGAAAGAGAACAATAATTGTAGTAGTAAAACAACGGGAAAACTGTGGTTGAAGTGGCTGTATATCAGTGTAAAGAAACGGACCGGGGTCCATAGTTCACTAGAGTTGTCTCTCCAAACAGATAGATAACATGCTTGGTAAACAAATTACAGTTGGGCAATTGACAGATATAAAGGCTGCACCGTAGTGCATATGCATGACACAATGATTACTATGTGATTCATGCGTGAATTACAACAAAATTCATAGACCGTTATCCAACTACATCTATAACTAATAATCCACCCTCAGAGTGTCATCCGACCAAACTTTGGGTATTAAGTTGCAAGCAACAGATAATTGCATTAAGCAAAGTGTGTAATCTAAACAATAAAATCATCCTTAGACAAAGCATTGTTGTTTTCTCCCTAATGGCAACAGAACATCCCCCACCCGTTACGTTTTTGCCACTCGAGTGTGAGTGAAAGGGAGGCATGAACCCACTATCGAGCATAACTACTCCCTCTTGGAGTTACAAGCATCAACTTGGCTAGAGCATCTACTAGTAACGGAGAGCATGCAAGATCAGAAATAACATACACATGAAAAGAACACGATAAATTGATAATCATTGGACATAGCATTCAATATTCATCAGATCCCAGCAAACACAACATGTAGCATTACAATAAGATGATCTTCATCATGTTAGGAAGCTCACAAGATCTAAACATGAGGCACAAAGAGGAGAGAACAACCATCCAGCTACTGGTATGGACCCATAGTCCAGGGATGAACTACTCACGCATCACTCCGGAGGCAGGCATGGTGATGAAGAGGCCTCTGGTGATGATTCTCCCTCCTGACAGGGTGCCGGGGAGAGCTCCAGAAACCTCCTGAACTAGGGTTGACGATGACGGCGGATGTGGATGTTTTTGGTGGAAAAGGCTGCTGTATTTAGGGTTAACCCTCCGAGAGGTGTAAATAGGCGAGAGGGCAACGTCTATGGGCATACATGGGTCCCACACCACCCCTGGCCGCGGCCAGCGGGGGGCACGCCGCCTCATGGTGTGGGGCCCCTGACCCCCCCCCCCTTCGGGTCTCCTCCGGACTCCATATACGTGACGACTTTCTAAGACTTCTGGGTTTTGTTTCGTCTAATTCCGAGAATATTTCTAGAATAACTTTTCTAAAACTAAAAAAAGCAGAAAACAGGAACTTGCTCTATGGCTTCTTGTCAATAGGTTAGTCCCACAAAATCCACAAAAATGACATAAAGTGTATAAGAAACATGTGGCATATGGCATGAAAACATCATGGAACATCAGAAATTATGGATACGTTAGAGACGTATCAACGATGACGACGACTACAGAACTTTTTGTGGATGGAGGCTCGGGCATGTAGGGTTAACCCGAGGAGGAGCTTAAATAGGCGAAAGGGAAATGTCGGTGGGCAGCCAGGGGGCCACACTACTTGGTGGCGCGGCCAAGGGGGGCGGTGCCACCCTATGGTGTAGTGGCTCTAGGGCCCCCCTCCGGGTCCCCTCCGGACTCCGTGTACGTGACAAATTTCTAAGGTCCTGGGATTTTGTTTCGTCCAATTCCAAGAAGATTTTCAGAACAACTTTTCTGAAACCAAAAACAGCAGAAAACAGGAACTGGTTCTGTGGCATCTTGTTAATAGGTTAGTCCCAAGAAATACATAAAAATGACATAAAGTGTATAGAAAACATGTAGCATATGGCATGAAAACAACATGGAACATCAGGAATTATAGATACGTTTGAGACGTATCAGCGGCCGAGGCGTCCACACCATGTGGTGGCACGGCCTAGGGGACGCGCCGCCAGGTGGTGTGGGCCCCTCTCCGTCTCGTCTTCTGGCTCCGGGGGTCTTCGGGTAAAATAATAACTTCGTGATCTTTTCCGGGAATTTTCGTGAAAGTCGATTTTCTGCACAAAAACAAGACACCAGGATAATTCTGCTGAAAACAATGTTAGTATGTGTTAGTTGTATTGAAAACTCACAAGTTTAGAGGAAAACAACGACCAAAGTGTTCGGAAAAGTAGATACGTTTTGGACGTATCAACTCCCCCAAGCTTAGCTTATTGCTTGTCCTTAAGCAATTCAGTTAACAACTGAGTGCAATAAAAGAGCTTTTACAAACACATTTGCTTCATATGATGTAAATATTCTCACTATATGATCAAGTACTTAGGCAATTGATAATAAGAAGTATGCAAATAAAGTCACCTAATAGTTATGCAAACCATGAAGAGATACCAACTCACTAATAATAAGCAACATGTAATATATCAATTTGCATGATTGCAATGTTCATAATAAGGTATGCTAAAGTGGTATCTCGCTTGCCCTTAATATTGGAGCAAAACATAAATGCAGGGCACCTCTGAGGTTCAAGTGAAGACTAGAAATAAAGATATCAAAGATAAAAGCATTAAAGTTATACCACAATCAACCGTGTTCTGGGACAAGCACATTACACTAAGAATGATAACTATGATCTCGAGAAGGTGCATAAAGTTAGAAGCCGAAGACTCAACATAAAACTAAAAGATTGTCCCTTCGCAGAGGGAAGCAGGGATTAACATGTGCTAGAGCTTTTTTTTAATTAAAAACAGAAGTAAAATGATTTTGGGAGGTGATTGTTCATGTCAACGAATGGTAATAGAGTTCTTGTTATCTTCCATACTATACAAGTTGAGATCGGTTCTAAATTATTTATATTAAGCATTTATAGCATGCACTTTATATAGTATGACACTCCTCTCAACCTTTCTCTTGCAAACCATGGCTAACCGAATCCTCGGGTGCCTGCCAACAATCTCATACCATGGAGGGGTGCCTATTTATTTGTTTAGCTTTTTTATGTTATAATTGTCTAACCAGCTCTTTGCAAAATTAGTGACGAGCAGGTGAAGCATGCAAGTCGGGGTACTCAATTAGTATGGAAGATAGCAAACCCAACTACTACTTCCTCATGAGCTAAAACCGTGTCGCAAAATGAGAAGTATTTTTAAGGTTTTAAAGGTAGCACATGAAAATTTACTTGGAGGGGCGGTGAAATACCACATATAGGTAGGTATGGTGGACACGTTTGGCAAACTTTGGTTTTTGGGAGTTGGATGCACGAGTAGAGCTCATACTCAGTACAAGTGAAGGCTAGCAATATACTGGGAGCGACAATCAAGAGAGCAACAACTGTCATAATCATGCTTGCGACGAAACAAAATTAACGGGGGAATAAAAGTGATACAAATATTCCGAGGCAAAACAAATCATCAATGCCTAATTGACTTTTTGTTTTCAGTCTTATGCATGCTTAAGCATGTGCAAGTCAATTCAGGTGAAACATTCAAAGGGAGATACCACAATGCCATACCCTTCTATGAATAAAACAATGCAAGCAAACATTTATACGACATGCTATCTACTATTAGTAAATTGAAACTGATCATGAGAGAGCACGAACTGCTAAGCATCCATTAGATAACATACACCTTACACGAACAAACTAAACATGTCCACATGGATGAGTATATGTACAAAAATGAGAACAAATAGAGTTCATACCAGCCTCTCACCATAACTTGAATTGGCGTAATCGTCATTATTGCTCTTTACTTGTGTGGATTGAATAATACAAAATGATAGCCAAGATCCGACGGAGTCACGGAGGACTATTGAACTCTGCAGCAAACTTTACAAAAGCAAAGAAGAATAACAAATATTTTTGGGTTTTCGAATTTAAAACAAAAACAGAAGGAAACAAGCAAACAAATCAAAATCTTTTTGGATTTTTGAATAATAATTCGAGACTAGAAAGTAAACAAAACTAATAAAAGAAAATAAAGTGAAACAACATAAATATTTTTGGACTTTTTGTGTTTTGGAAAGCAGAAACAAACAAGAAAAACAGTGAAAGCGAAAGAAACAGAAATGTGGATATACAAAGAACCGACAGAAACATGATATTTAAATGAGTGTGATGTTGGTATACCTCCCCCCAAGCTTGGACTAAGTGGAGATAAATCACGGCGTGGGTAGACTCCCCATGTTGGTGGGTCGTCCCTAGCATCATCGTAATCAGGCGCCCATGAAGAAGAAGAAGAGATAGTCCCATAATCATAACCAGGGTGCTCGTACGGAAACCCCGCAGTGTCGAAGGGCTGGACGAAATCATTTTTGTCCCCCTCTCCAGCATCCTCTACATGCCAGAGGTTGATACGTCATAAACGTATCCATAATTTCTGATGTTCCATGTTGTTTTCATACTATATGCTACATATTTCTTATACACTTTATGTCATTTTTATGGATTTTCTGGGACAAGATGCCACAGAGCCAGTTCATGTTTTCTGTTGTTTTTTGTTTCAGAAAATTCGTTCTGGAAATATTCTCGGAATTGGATGATTCGAAGCCCAGAAGTCTTAGAATTCCCGGAGGATCAACGGAGTCCAAAAGAGACCTGGAGGGGTGCCCTGGAGACCTCATACCATGGGTGGACGCGGGTCCCCCTGGCCGCGCCCAGGGATGGTGTGGCCCCTGGCCACCCACCGCCATCGCCCTTTCGCCTATAAAGTCCCCCTGAGGCATAAACCCTAGATATATCGGCCCCCTTCCACGAAAAGTTCCGTAGCTCCGCCACCGCTGCCGACAAGTTCCAGGGAACAGAAATCTCTGTTTCGGCACCCTGCTGGAACGGGAAGTGCCCTCGGAGCCATCTCCATCGACTACACCGCCATCTTTATCGCCATTGCTATCTCCCATGATGAGGAGGGAGTAGTTCTTCCCCGGGACTGAGGGCTCTATCGGTAGCTATGTGTTTCATCTCTCTCTCCCATGGTGTGATCTTTATGTGATCATGAGCTTTGTAATGTAGTTGAATAAGTAGATGTTACTCTTCATCTACTATGCTACTCAAGTGGTTTTTTTATGAGATCTCTGTAGACACTTTGATCACGGTGTAAAGGTGACAGTGTGTGCACCGTGTGGTTTAGCATGATATTTATATCTTGTGTTGGATGACCCTATGAAATTGCGCCGTTTGTTTAGTACTAATTTGGGGCGCTCATAGTGACAGCGTGGGATGCCCTAGAGAGGGAATACAGACTTGAGGAGTGATGTCACAAACCTACGCAATGATTGGTGTTTGTTATCCGACCGGAGAGTGGTTCGGAGTAGCATAGTGAAGAGATGATATTTATGTATTCAATTATGTTATTATTGTTGAGAGTGTCCATTAGTGAAAGTACGATTCTCAATCCTTGTTTATAAGCATTAAAACACCATTTACAATCAGTTCTGCTACATGTTTGCTTGCTTCCATTTTTATTTCAGATTACTATTATCACTTATAATCATCCATACTACTTGTATTTCACTATCTCTTCGCCGAACTAGTGCACCTATATAACTGACAATTGTATTAGGTGTGTTGGGGACACAAGAGACTTCTTGTATCGTAATTGCAAGGTTGCTTGAGAGGGATACCTTTGACCTCTACCTCCCTGAGTTCGATACACCTAAAGTGATCCACTTAAGGGAAACCTGCTACTATTCTACAAACCTCTGCATTTGGAGGCCCAACACTGTCTACAAGAATAGAAGCGTGCGTAGACATCAGAGGTGCTCCTCCATCTTTGCATCAAATTTACTCTGTGAGAGTGACCGTCCTTCCCTGACATCAAGGTTAAGCAAAAGAGGTAGAGGCAAACTGACTACTCTATCAGACTTAGTTACTCTCCAGCCTGATTTCTTCAAAACAGGTTAATTCATAGGATAAGTTGTTCAAGTTAGAACAGGTGGAAACACATTTATGTTTTATCATGGAATTAAGATCAAGCCTCTCTATAGGAAACTAAAAGTCTAAATGGTGCAGCTCCACACCATGAAAATCTAATAAACGAGAGGCAACAAGACCTCCACAAATTCCCCCTTTTCTCGCGGTTAGCAGCAAGACGGAAAGCAATTAGAGCACCAAAATTATAGGACCTATCTTGTTTTAAAGCAGCCGAGATAAAAGCTAAACCATAAACAGATAACTTGTTTGCAGTTTTTCTAGCAAGAACACACTTGGCAATAAAATAGGCAAAATATCAAATAGATGGGAGTTGAATATTTCAAATTTTACCACTCTCATCTGAGAAGCTTCTCCCTTGGCAGATTTCTTTATATAGATCCATTAGTGGTTTGGTCTATCCTCTTATCTTCTCGCGTGATCCCCACTGCGGCGCCTTAATAGCTGCACAAAAATCGTCCAAGGGCAAGTTGACAGTTTTATTATAAATTTTGTAGCGAACCATGGGGTTCGGTGAGGACCAGCTGAAATCTAAATCCTACACCATAGACATAGTTAATTTCACGTATTGGCTAGGTTCACCATCAACAAAATGTTCCAACCCTGCATTATAGACTAGAGTTTGGAAGTCTTGCAAAATCTCTGCAGCATGCATAAACTCATTGCACGGATAAATGGATAGGAATACTCTCTCTTCTCAGTGGACTTGCATGACCTCATGCACCCCCAGTTCATGCTGGTCAAGTTGGTGTATATTATACTCCATTTCTGAAATTTTTAACAAGCATAAAAATGAATTTGAGGAAACTATATCAATGAAACTACTATAGAGAATTGTAGGAGGGCTAAACATGCATCAAAACTAATTTTCTACACATAAATCAAGCAAGCAAGCTCACATAACCTATCAACTACAGTACAAAAATACTCAAGAAATACTCCACTAAACAAAATTCTACTTGGATAATCGAAGGAGTCACATACCGGAGAGCAAATGCTCCAATTTTCAGCAACAAAGATGGGTCGATCAAGGAGATCGAAAAATCGCGAGGAAGAACGGCAAGAACACTGGTTTGAGCAATGGTGTTGAGTTTGGTGGGGAGAGAGAGAGAGCTATTTGGCAGGAAGGAGAGCAAGTGGAGGGCCACAGGGCAACCCACCATGTGCTGACACGCCCTGGGCCTGCCCGCACCACCTGATAGTGTGGAGGCATGGTGGGTCTCCCTGTGGTGGCCCAGGTGCCTCTCTGCCCTATTTTCAACGTAAAAAATTAATATAATTTATTTGGAATTTTAGAGAAACTTTATTTTTGGGTCATTTTCATAATTTGATAAATGATTAAAAACCAGAAAAATGATTATAGAACGATGGAAAAAATTCAAAACCAAAGCTACAGAAGTTCTAAAACACTCTAATAGGCAAATAACCAGAGGAAACATAAGAAAACATAGGGAAAACATGATTTGGGATGGTGAAAACATAAGTAACAACAGTAAACAAGGTGAAAACATAATTGGAGAAGGTGAAAACATAGTGAAAACATTGTTTCCTTCATTCAAACTCACTTTGTTAACAAGGTTGATCAAATATTGTTACCAAAACAATTTTTCATCAAGCAAAACTTTGATTTTCACTAAATGATTATGTTACCTCAACTTTAATAGACATAGTCCCAATCATGACAATTTCATAGTATTTCTGTGGCATTGGAATAGGACAATAAAATTCTACAATCTTGGTGGTCTCAATATTTTCAATTCAATTTAGACCATATTTCCTATCAATCTTCTTGGGAAAATAAACTGTGTGCTCTTTATCATTAACATTAATTCCTTGATTGCAATCAATAATAGCCCCTGCAGTGTTAAGAAAAGGTCTCCCGAGAATAATAGACATATTATCATCTTCAGGCATTTTCAACACAACAAAGTCAGTTAATATTAAACAGTTAGTGGCCACTTGAACATGAACATTCTCACATATACCAACAGGAATATCAGTAGATTTATCAGCCATTTGCAAAGATATATCAGTTGATATCAATTTTTCTAGAAGAAGTCTCTTATAAAGAGGGAAAGGCATAACACTAACTCCTGCTCCTAAGTCACATAAAGTAGTTCTAACATAATTATTTTTAATAGAACAAGGAATAGTGGGTATACCAGGATCTCCAAGCTTCTTTGGAACCTTGCCATTGAAAGAGTAATTAGCAAGCATAGTGGAGAATTCCTCATTGGGAATCTTCCTTTTGTTAGAGACAATATGTTTCATATATTTTGAATAAGGAGGTAATTTAATAGCATAAGTTAAAGTGATTTGCAAAAACAAAGGTTTCATCCAATCGTAGAACTTATTATAATGTTCTTCTTCCTTTGATTTATGTTTCTTATTAGGAAAAGGCATTGATTTTTACCCAAGGTTCTCTCTCATTACCATGTTCGTTAGAAATGAAATCCTCCTTTATGTAATTTTCAATTTTAGTTTGCTTTTCAGGTTCATCTTCAATTTCTTCTTTATCAGAAGCATTATTCTTATCATCGCCACTTTCAGTTTCAGCTCAGAGACACATATACTATTAGGATCTTTAGAAGGTTCAGGAGATTCTACAACCGTTTTATGTTTCTTCTTCTTTTTCGTAGAAGAAGTACTATTGTTTTTAGGTTGTTGAGAATCTTGTTCAATTATTTTAGGATGTCCCTCAGGATACAAAGGATCCTGAGTAGAAACACCACTTCTAGTGATTATTTCATAAACATGTTTTTCTCTAGAAGCATTAACAAGCCAATCCTTTTGCACCTTAGTGAGTTGATCAATTTGAGTTTGAACCATATGGAAATGTTTAACAAGCATTTTAACATCATTAGAGGTTCTCTCAATAATACCATGCAAATTATCAATAGCTCTAGAATTTTCAATTAGATGATTCTGCATTCTCATATTAAAGTTATCTTGCTTAACAATATAATTATCAAATTCATCTAAGCATTGATCATGTGGTTTAGAATAGGGAATATCTCTATTATCAAAATATTGGAGAGAGAGTACCTCAATTGTGGATAGGTGAGTAATTGTCTTACATAATTCTTCTATAGGTGGTAGATTCTTCACATCTTTAGATTTAATACCCCTCTCATTAAGAGATTTCTTGGCTTCCCTCATCACTTCATCATTTAATTCAATCATTCGCCTCTTCTTTGGTGTTGGTGTTGATGGTGGGGTAGGTTCGGGTGTAGTCCAATCATCATGATTTTTTCTTATCTTGGCCAATAATTCCTCAGCTTCTTCAAGAGTCCTTTTCCTGAAAACACAACCGGCACAATCATCCAGGTATGTCCTAGATTCAACAGTTAGTCCATTATAAAATATGTCTAGGAGTTCATTTTGAGCTAATTGATGTCCAGGCCTTGCTCTAAGTAAAGAACAAAATCTTCCCAAGATTCAGGCATTTTCTCTCCTTCAATTTTCTGAAAGTTAAAGATTCTCTACAGAGCAACATGTTGAGAACTAGGAGGAAAATATTTCTCAAAGAAAGCATTAACCAAACCAATAGGACTATCTATAGATCCAGGTGACAAATTATTAAACCAAGTTTTAGCTTCATCTTTCAGTGAGAAAGGAAAAAAGTTAGCAACAAAGTAACTGTGTGTCTTAATATCGTCACAAAACAAACTACTCAAAGATGATAGCTCATTCATATGTCCCACGACACTTTCATTTTCAGTACCACAAAAAGGTTCTCCCTCAACAATAGATATGTAAGATAAATCTAGAGAGAAATCATAATCCTTATCTTTAATGTGTATGTGAGATGTAGCAAACTTACCATCATGAGAAGATTTATATTTAATAGCAAGCCTTACAAGAAGACTCTTAATAGCACTTGCACTAGTAGTATCATGACATTCTTCAATAAATTCATCATCAAGTTCAATATATGTTTCCTCAAGATCATCACTAGGACTATCTCTAGACTCAGGTGAATTAATAGGTGTACCAGTATTTTCATCAGGAATTTCAGTGTTTTCAATTTGTTTAGATCTAAATTGTAGCATCTAGGAAAGGACCTCGTGAACCAGTCTCATCAAGCACAGTAGAAGCATCATCAAAAGTATTAGAAGCATTTTCAGACTCAGAAGAAGTAGCAGTATGTGTAACATGTGTATGTGGTGGTGTAAGAAGTTTACTCATTGCAGATGGTGTATCAAGAGCAACAGAGGTGTTCAGAGTTGTACCTCTCCTTGTAGTGGATGGCAAAATAGGAACTTTCCTATCACGAGTTTTACCCATGATGAATAACTTGCAGCGAACAATATCATGTTCAAGTGAGCTTACAAATAAAGCTATGCTCGCTGGCAACGGCACCAGAAAATAGTCTTGATGACCCACAAGTATAGGGGATCGCAACAGTCTTCGAGGGAAGTAAAACCCAAATTTATTGATTCGACGCAAGGGGAGACAAAAAATATTTATAAGCCTTAACTAATGAGTTGTCAGTTTTGCTACACCTGGAAGTAGACTTGCTCACAACAGTTTATCAGTAGTAACAGCTTTATAGCAGTAGCAGTAGTAAAATAACATCAGGAATAAAATAGAAATAGTAGTAGCAATTGTGGGAAACAACAGGATTCAAATACTGTAAGCATAGGGACGGATGAACGGGCGTTGCATGGGTAAGATAGTTCATATAATAGCCAAAACATAGGCATTTGCAGATAGATAATAATAAAGCATCCAAGTACTAGGTAAACCATAGGCATGTGTTCCATATTCAGTCGTACGTGCTCGCAATGAGAAACTTGCACAACATATTCTGTCCTACCAGCCCGTTTGTAGCGGGGCCTCAAGGGAAACTACTGGTAATTAAGGTGCTCCTTTTAATAAAGCACTGGCACAAAGCATTAACACTCCATGAACACACGTGATCCTCATATCACAGCCATCCCCTCTGGTTATCCCAATTGCTGTCACTTTGGGGCCTCGGGTTCCGGACAACGATATGTGTATACAACTTGCAGGTATGATCAAGAAACATAATTATACTCATGAATCAATAACATGTTCAGATCTGAGATCATGTCACTTGGGCCCTAGTGACAAGCATTAAGCATAACAAGTTGCAAAAACAATAAATAGGACTAACAACGGATACTAGGCACCATGCCCTAACAATCTGGTATTATTATATGAACGATCTCATCCAATCCCTACCATCCCTCTCAGTCTACAGCGGGGATTACTCACACATGAATGAGAGAATCATGGATGGTTGATGGAGAAGTGGTGGCAATGACAATGGAGATGATCTCCTCCGAATCCCTGTCCCGGCAGGGTGCCAGAACAGGAACTTTTGGTCCCCGAATTGGGTTTTGAGGTGGCGGCGGCGCTCTGGTGTTTTTCTCCAGAATATGACGAACCCCCTCGGGTTTTTAGGTCAAGAGGTATATGTAGCCGAAAGGGGAGGCCGAGGGGGCGCCCGAGGTGGCCACAACATGAGGTGGCGCGGCCTAGGAGGGCGTGCCACCAGGTGGTTTGGGCCCCTCTTGGACCCTCTCCCTCGCGTCTTCTAGCTCCGGGGATCTTTGGGTAAATTAAGAACTTCGGGATCTTTTCCGGGCATTTTCCTGAAAGTCGATTTTCTGCACAAAAACGAGATACCAGGGTAATTCTGCTGAAAACAGCGTTAGTCAATGTTAGTTGTATTCAAAACTCACAAGTTTAGAGGAAAACAACAATCAAAGTGTTCGGAAAAGTAGAGGATGACCTCAGCCTAATTAGAAGAAGCTCTAATTCTGTTAGAGGAAGCTCTAATTTAATTAGAAGAGTCTCTAATCCAATTAGAAGATCTCTAAACCAATTAGAACTAATCTAATTAGATTGCTATAATTAGTCTTCTAATTATTATAGAAGTCCTAATCCTATTAGAAGTACTCTAATTATAAGCTCTAATTAGTTCTTTTAATTATTAGAGGAATCTCTAATTCAATAAGAATTGCTCTAATTAGTCCTCTAATTCTTCTAGAGAAAGAGAGGGGCCATAGGCTCAATTATATGTTCTCCAAAGAGAGGAGGGGTGGGGCTTATAGAGTGGGAGCAAGGAGGGCAGCTGCCATGGGGGAAAGTCGGTTTGCCCCTCCCCTCCCTTGGCCGCACCAATCTCATAGGAGAACTCGGATTGGACTCCCAATTTGAGTCCAATCCCCCCCCCACCACCACCACCACCACCTTTCTTTCTTTTTCTTTTCCCACTCATTTATTTCTCAAATAAATTCAGGAAAAATCCTATGGAAAACATATGCACTTTGTGAGATGATGGGTCCCACCTGCCATCCCATAAAATTAGGTTTTACCCCGAGGAAGAAATTTTCCCACCTCTGGCACTCCTTCCATATATGGAAAGTCCCCCGGAACTCTTTTGGAACCCCGTGACCCCTATAAATAAAATGATAAATATTATCTAACGATGCCAGAGATATATTTCCAACATCCCGTGACATCTCATGCCCCCTGCATTTTCTCCGTAAATCATGCATCCTCAATTTATCTTTCATAATAACTCCGAAATAAATTCCGGTAGCAATAGAAATTGTTTCCAGCACTCCGGGACATATCATTCCCTTGTTATAAACTCTCTATGATATATAATCTATCACGCAGAAACACCATTTCTGGTGATACTCCTAGTTGATCCAAACCTACCAATATCCACAAAAATAAGCCCAAACTTAAGTGTGTTTCCCCTACAGGTTCGATAGTGTGTGGACATGAAACTTGAAACTCTTTTCTTTTCAATAATCAATAGCGGGGCCATGGACACCCATATTGAATCCCACATACTAAACGAATAAACTGCTGAACCTGTATGTTATTATACAAATCTCTCATTACTCACGATACCGAACTTACCCAATAACCTCATGGTCAAAGGATGCATTGTAATATAACTGTGATGTGATATGATTCTAAAGTCAAATATTTCTTAGTGGAACCTATTAGCATATCAATCTACTTAGGAAATACCCGGCCATATTGTTCCCTTCCAACAATATGTTATTCACTGATGTTGACAAAAACAATGTCCATGACCAGGAAATCATTGTCATCAAACATCCAGTGAATTAGTCTTAGAAGTCAAGACTGGGGTTTATTTTTGTGTTCATGTTACTACACATGATCAAGAATATGAATCATAATTATGAAACAGATGTATGAATATTATTGCCTTTTGGGCATACATCCAACGGTCTCCCAGTTGCACAACTGGCAATAATCCGTTTGCATAAGTCCATTAAACATCTAGAAGACGTGAGTGAACAATCATGTAAACAATGTATTAGAGACATTTTTCATCGGCCCCTTCTAGGGTTGTATGAACCATATGTATTATGAAGAAACTCTTTATTTCATAATACCCCTTGATCATAAAGATCAACTGTATTCTAATCTTCATCTATGTTGCTTCCTCACATGATGATGCAGGCGTAGTCCCTCCTCAGGGCTGAGGGCTCATGCTAGTAGCTATGTGTTATCTCTCTCTCTCTCTCTCATGATGTGATCTTGATTGTGATTGTGTTTTATGTTATCATTTTTGAATCTATGATGTTTCCCCTTAATTATGTAATGGATTTTATGTACTCAATTGGTTTTATCTACAATAATTCTCCGGAGTCACCTCTGTTCCATGGTGCCATCATGCAGGTGTCATGTGTGACTCTATGGACCTTGGACAAAAGGGATACTTATCATGAAGTTGTTCTTACTATGTTGGATTAAATTGGAATCATGAGGTTTCTTAATGCTTGTGTTTAGTATAATCTCTATAGTGCCTAGGTGACAGTGCGGGCGTTGTGGATTGATTAGAAAGATACTACTCAAGAGATAGGTTGTGGTGTTTATTAGTACTATCTTTGGATGCCCAAAGTGATAGGGTTGGGATGTTCTTTGACGGGAACGTGAACTTTAAGGTGTTCTTGTGTAGCCCTGCACGATTCTCATCCTACTTGATTCCCGAGGAATGCTTTCCGAGCTATGTCTTTCATGCATGTTGTTAGAGTAAGTATCATATGTTTAATTATGTTAATGTTGCTGAGGGTTGCCACAAGTGAAAGTATGATCCTTAGGCCTTGTCTCCCGCCATTGCTATATCGTTTTTTCAGTTTTGTTACTTGTTTGCTTGCAGCCATTTTTATTACAGATTTACAAAACCTTGTTTTCCCATCCATATTTTATCATCTCTTACTTGAACTAGTGCACCTATACAACTGATAATTGTATTAGATGTGCTGAGGACACAAGAGAATCCATCTTTTGTTTCTAATATATTTTGTTAAGTGCTTCTCAGGTGTGGCTGAATTGACAACTTAGCTGTTAAGGCTTATAGGTATTCTTTGGCTGCCCTTGTGTCGAATCAATAAATTGGGTTATACTTACCTTCGAAGACTATCGCGATCCCCTACAGTTGTGGGTTATCAGGTTTCATGTTCATACCTAGATCTTTTAGATTCAACATGTCTTCTGCATCTATTAGGGAGTTCATATCACTAGTATCTTATAGGAAAACTATTGCCTATCTTTTACGAACCATTGCTTACTGTTGTTAATTAATTATTTTTAGATGAATACGAGGAGCCAAACACGTGCTAATGCTAACCCAACTGCTAGTGGAAGTGCTAGACAAGCTAGCATCGTTGCCAAGAAGAGCACAACTATCAAACTCATGGGTATCAGGCTTCGTGGAAAGGCCAACCAAAAAAAATACAAGGCCCATGATCAATGAGGTATTAGGACCACAAAGCGGGCTTGCCCCTCAACCATCCACCGCTTTGTTTTACTGATGATTTTAATTTACTATGCAACAATGTTGGCATTCGTGAATTTGTTTTTCAGAGTTTTCCAACTTAATTACCGACGGTTGATGATGGAGTTTTTATGCACACTTGAGCACACCATGGATCTACCCAGGTGATTCCAGAGCTGAAGAGAGGATAAATTTTCAGATGATGAACATACCATTTGATATGAGTATAAGCGAGTGGGGCAACTGCTTCAGTTTTGTCAACAGTGACAGACACACTAGTACAAGTAACTATTTTCTTAGTCCCGAGCCTATTCATTATTTTAAGAAAATTAGTATTCCATCTAGTACGCCCCAAGGGAGGTAACATTGAGTGTAATGTTATTCGCCATTTCTTCTATGTTATTGCTAATACTTTGCAGGAACGCGGCAAGTTTACAAGAGTTAATGAGGATGAGATGATCATCCTAGCAAAAGCCGCACAACTTGACACAGATATCATGCCCAATTTAGGGACAATGATTCTTTTCCATATTGCACATCAAGCACACCAGAGCCATAGACCCATCACTTGTGGAGGAGTCATCATCATCCTCGCCAACTCACTTGGATTAGACTTGAACAGGCTAGCTCAGCTCACCGGCGAGAAGTATGTTCGTTCTACTACACTTAGAGCCACATGTATGATCGTCAATCAGCACGGAAGATTATTCATTCTATACCTGGAACAGGGGAACTATCCTGATGAAGATATGGATTCTGGATCCTGCGGATAAGGACACCCCTTCTCAGGCCCAAGGTGAAGGCCCAAGAAGAGGAGCCCTTGGAGTACTCCAGAAGGCCCACGTGAAGCCCACCCGCACTAAACTTGCGGGTTAAGTTAGAAAACATGTAACCGACCTAGCTAGGGTTGGAGTCCTCTCCGGGTAGAACTCGAGACCTGGCCGCCTATATAAGGCCAGGAGAGCCCCCGAGAGAGGACCAAGCAATACCGCTCGACCAAAAGCCTTGAACTCGAGACCTACTCTCGATTCGAGCACAACCTTCGTAACCGATCTAATCATCAATACAGATCGACAAGAGGCAGGAGTAAGGGTTTTACCTCTACGAGGGCCCCGAACCTCGGTAAAACTCGCCCCCTGTCTAGCCGACGATTCCACCAGCGCTCATGGGTTCTCCTAATCAAAACCCGATAGGTTCATCGAAGGGATTTGTTGAGTCAGGGATTCGAAAATTGGCGCCGTTTGTGGGAACGGCGGGCGCTGGATCACCGGCATCTTTGGCTTCATCGACATCAAACTCTCGTTGGAATCCAATGACTACGGCTCCGAACAATCCTTTACGGATCGGATCTGTCGTGGTCACACCGCACTCGCCGGAATCGCGCCCGGTATTCGAAGATCTGGAGGAGAGCGTCACTCTGACGTTCGGGAGCCTCAAATTCGTGACAAACAGGGACGGGATCCTCCACATCTCGGATGAATCGGAGACTGAATCTGGAGCTGTCGACTCGCGCCATTACCTGGAGAAAAGTGGCGAGTCGATCCGCTTCAACACCAACGACTATCACACCCTCTCGACGGAGGAACCATCAAGAATCCAAGGAAACCTTCGACCTACGCCTAGGACGCACGAGCTTCGACTAGCTCAAGTCTGCATGGCAGGATCGGAACAAGACTCGGAAACATAACATAGCGCGACTGAGCGCAACATAATCGGCGTTTCGCGGGAATCCTGGAAACGGGCGAAGGAAGCTATGCGAACAAGCAAGCCACCCGCAGCCGGATCCTCACACGAAGACATGGTGGCCTACCACTATCACCTGGTGAGAGCAGCCACGATTATCAAAGATGCTCGGGTAGATCTGACCCGCCGAAGAAGAGCGGCGGACGAGTCAAGCCAGAGACGAGCTGGGCTATCCGTAACACCCTCGGTCGGAACCCGACCCGCGAGGAAAGGACACGCATCCACGTCTAGGAACGATGAATCCATACCCGAAACAAACAGATCAACCACTCCTTCTCTCATGCGAGTCGACGACGACGGCAACGTGTACCCGCAAACTCCCGCTGCTGCGGTTCTAGCCGCGGCAACCTACATGCAGATGAACCAACCGACTGAAAGCGACCCTCGGGCAGAGCAATACAAGCAAATACGAAAAGGACTCGGATTGGCGGCCGCAAGGCTCGCCTCTCACGATCGCAAGAAGGCCGAAGAGCAGCAGGAGAAGGAGCGAAGGGAGAAAGAGAAAGATAAAGAAACGCCCCGCAGGCACAGAAGCTCTTCACCAAGGAGGGATAAGTCACCACGCCGCGGTCGAGGAAAAGAAGCTAGACGCCGCGGCGACAGTCGAAGCAGCAGTGAAGAAAGCCCGAGAGACAGAAACTCGCGGCACCATAGCGGCCGCTCGAGAAAACGAAGCAAGTAACCAAGGAAAGATGACGACCGCGACCGGCCAGAATACGACGCGCAATCAGATCTCGCTCAAAAAAGGGTGGATAAGGCAAGGGCTTCGCGATATCGCGAGCGCTCTTCGTCCGGCTCCTCGGATGACGAAACCTGTGGAGCACTCTGTTTCGCTCGCAGCATCCGCGGAGCACCTCTACCCAAAAGGTTCAAGCTCAGCACGGAGGTGACGAAGTACGACGGCTCACTCGAGCCCTCTCACTGGCTAAGCGACTACCTCACGGCAGTAAAATGCCAACGTGGGAACAAGAACACGGCTATGCAATACCTCAATTTGCATCTTACTGGCGCGGCCCGCAGTTGGCTGGAAAGAAGACCAAAATCTTGCTACGCATCGTGCGATGATTTGCACCGCGACTTCTGCAAAAATTTCCAGTCGACTTACAAGAGGCCAGCTACAATCGAAGAACTACGAGCCTGCAAGCAGAAGAGCGGCGAGTCCACACGCGAATACATCCAGCGGTGGACAACGCTCAGGAATACCGCGGGAACCATCTCAGAAGAAGTAGCGATCGAAGCCTTCGCAAAGGGCGCCAGAAGAACTGCCTTTCGAGAGGAGCTAGGCAGAGCTGCACCCAAGACTATCGGGGAGCTGATGATCATAGCCGAAAAGTGGGCTAACGGAGAAGATGCGGTACGCAACGAAAGAGCATCGTCACCCGCACACGATGACGATCGTCACGGTCGAAGAAAAAGAAGAAAATATTACGATCATGAGGATAGAGAGGAGTTGGTTGCCGCGGAATTCACTCGAAACCGCGATTCCGGTCGCCGTGGAAATCGCGAGTGGAGACCAAAGGCCGAAGAAAAATCCCCCGAGGAAGACCTAGATGCATACTGCTCGCTACATCTATTCACAGATAAGCGCACGGGCAAAACCAAGGCAACACACTTGCTTAAGGATTGCCGAAAGTTCCATGACATCTCGGACGCACTCGCGAGGAAAAGATCTGCCTCCACTCAAAATTACCCGCCGCTTCCAGGAGGAGGGCACCAAGGATTCCAGCCGCCACCACCACCACCTCCACCCGCAAACCCAAACATGGCGCTAGCTGCAGTACCCGCACCACCGAACGCCGGAGCAAACGCGTATCCGAACCCGGCAGGACAACTCGCAATGATCCAGAAGGTATGCCCCTCTCGCAGAGCTCAAAAGACTAACACAAGGCAATTATGCATGGCAGTGCAGACACCGCCAACAAAGACCGAGTACCTGAAAATGGCGGACCAACCAATCACGTTCTCGATGAAAGATCACCCACCACGAGTCTATCGACCAGGACACGCCGCCCTCGTCATCCAGGCGCAAATTGGCAACTACGACTTAGCCCGCGTATTCATGGATGGGGGCAGCGGTCTCAACATTATCTACGCGGATACACTCCGTCGGATGAACAAGAACTTGGACGGCCTCCCGGAATCAGAAACATCCTTCCACGGGATAGTTCCAGGCAAGGCATTCCGTCCACTCGGAACAATCAACCTAGAAGTTGTGCTAGGCACGCAGAGCAACTACAGGAGAGAGTTCCTCGACTTCGAAGTTGTCGACTGGCCTTCACAGTACCACGCCATCTTGGGTCGAACAGCGTTCGCCAGATTCATGGCAGTACCTCACTACGCCTACTTGAAGCTCAAATTACCTGGCGAACACGGTGTAATCACCATTGACGGAGACTTTCAGAAATCCAACAAATGCGACATTGAGTTCAACGAGATCACAAAATCTTTCGGGATGCACGAAGAACTTCAAGAGTTGGCAAAAACCACGGATCACTCCGTGATGCCCCTCACGAAGAAAAATGCGCCTGAACTAGAATTTAGCGCCAACAGCGACACCCGAAAGCATCAAGTGCACCCGACAGACCCTGCGAAGACAGCGATGGTTTCAACAACCCTCTCGCAAGCATAGGAAAGCGCGCTCGTCAAACTCCTCCGTGAGTACTGGGAAATTTTCGCCTGGCAGCCCTCAGATATGCCAGGAATACCCAAGGAGTTTGCCGAGCACTCACTCGAAGTCTTTCCAGACGCTAAACCCATCAAACAGACCACGCGAAGATTTTCAGAACCCAAGCAAAAGGCGCTTGGAGAAGAAGTAAACAGATTGCTAGCTGCGAAATTCATCAGGGAGATCAAGATATCCACTTGGTTAGCAAACCCGGTGTTGGTCCCCAAAAAGAACACGGATATCCTTCGGGTGTGCATCGACTACACGTCGTTAAATAAGCATTGCCCCAAGGATAATTTTCCCCTCCCGCGAATCGACCAGATCGTGGATTCTACAGCAGGCTGCCAACGCCTCTCCTTCCTGGACGCCTATTCGGGATACAATCATATCCGAATGAAAAAGGAGGATGAAGAAAAGACAGCATTCATCACACCTCACGGTGTCTACTGCTACACAACAATGCCCTTCGGGCTGAAGAACGCAGGCGCAACATATCAGCGCTGCATGCAAAGATGCCTCGCCAACCTCATTGGCAAGAACGTGCAAGTGTACGTTGACAACATTGTCATCAAGACTCGAGTTGAGGACACACTCCTTCAAGATATTAGAGAAACATTCGACGCCCTCAACGCGTAAAGGATCAAGCTCAATCCGACCAAATGTGTCTTCGGCGTTCCGGCAGGAAAACTTCTCGGGTACCTGGTATCCGCCAGAGGCATTGAAGCCAACCCGGAGAAAATACAAGCTATCTTAACCATGAAGGAGCCAACCAACCTGCGCGGAGTACAACAGCTTGCAGGGCGATTAGCCGCCCTAAGCAGATTCATCGCACGATTGGGGGAGCAAGCATTACCCTTCTACAAGTTGTTGAAGAAGACAGACAAATTCAAGTGGACACCCGAAGCTAAGCAAGCATTCGCAGATTTGAAGCAGTCATTGCAAAGTAGGCGCATCCTCGCAACACCGCGAGAAGGGGAGCCACTTTTCTTGTACCTAGCCGCCACAAACCAGTTCATCAGCACAGCAATCGTGGTCGAACGACCTGAGGAAGGCAAAGCGTACGGAGTTCAACGTCCAATATATTACATCAGCGAAGTACTCTCACCATGCAAGCAACGCTACCCTCACTACCAGAAGCTCGCGTACAGAGTTGTTCTTACCGCCCGCAAGCTCAAACATTATTTCCAGGAACACGCCATTACAGTGGTTAATGATGCGTCACTCGGGACGATCATGAACAACCCTATGGCATCCGGAAGAATAGCAAAATGGAACATCGAGTTGGGCGCTTGGGACATCACTTACGCAGGACGAAGCGCAATCAAATCCCAGGTACTTGTTGAATTCCTAAGCGAATGGACAGAATTGCAAACGCCAGGACCACCCAAGTACACGAGCAATTGGATAATGTACTTTGACGGGTCCAAGAGAAACGAAGGAGCAGGAGCTGGAGTAGTCCTTATATCACCTCAGGGAGACAAGCTGCAATACGTCCTACGATTGGATTTTCCACCAGATGATCCGGCATCAAACAACGACGCATAGTACGAAGCCTTGTTGCACGGGATGAAGATGGCAATCGCCTGTGGAGCTACTCGCCTAATGATCTACGGCGACTCCAATCTCATTGTGCAACAAACAATGAAAGAGTGTGACACAATCGCCGAAAACATGATCGCGTATCGCGACATGTACAATCTACTCGAAGGAAGTTTTAAAGGATGCGAGCTAAAGCACATCGCAAGATCCAGCAACGAAGAAGAAGATCGACTGGCAAACATGGGTTCCACGAATACACCCATACCACCAGGAATATATTTCGAACGAATGATCAAGCGATCGGTAAAAATCAAGAAAGCTGCAGAAGCAATAGCAGTGCCAGAAACAGAGGTCAGCCCGCAAGTCGCCCTTATCGAGCTCATTCATAACATATCGCGGCAGGTTTTTCTGGTCGAGCCAGTATGGACGCAGAAATATCTCGACTACCTGACCAACAGACAGCTCCCGGCTGACCCACGCGAGGCTCGACAAATAATCAGACGCAGCAAATCCTTTCGGGTAGTCAATGGGGAATTATACAAGCAAAGCATCTCGGGAATACTTCAGCGCTGCATCGCACCCGAAGACGACAAAGAATTGCTCTATGACATCCACCAAGGAGACTGCGGACATCATGCTAGCTGGAAAACAATAATGGGGAAGGCCTTCCGAGCAGGATTCTACTGGCTGACAGCAGCTACCGACGCAAAGAACCTGGTCGAAGGATGCGATGCCTGTCAGCGATTCGCACCAAGACCACATGCACCTGCTACGGAATTGCACATGATACCCATTGCCTGGCCCTTCGCACAATGGGGGCTAGACATGGTCGGACGACTACGCAAGTCCACCCCTGGAGGATATACACACTTGCTGGTCGCAGTCGACAAATTCACCAAATGAATCGAGGCCACGTCAGTAACTTCAGCTAGTGCTCAATGCGCCGTCAAGTTCCTCGACTCCATCATATGCAGATTTGGTGTGCCACATGACATCATTACAGACAATGGTACAAATTTCACAGCAAAGGAAACGCAACAGTTCTGCGAGGAAAAGGGCATCAACTTCAAGTTTGCTTCCGTTGCCCACCCGCAAACGAACGGACAAGTCGAGAGATCCAACGGCTTAGTTTCGGCTGGCATCAAGAAACGCCTACTCGATCGTCTACATCCCTCCGCAGGACATTGGGCGGACGAATTACCCTCTGTCCTATGGAGCCTCCGCACAACTCCTAACCGATCTACAAAATACACGCCATTTTTCATGGTATACGGGGCAGAAGCAGTCCTCCCCGAGGACGTTCGATTCAGCGCCCCACGAGTTGTGGCCTACAGCGAAGAAACCTCTAACAGGGCACTCGCAGAAGATATGGATGCACTCAACGAAATGCGGGACATCGCACTGGCCAGATCCGCAGTATATCAGCAATCCCTGCGAAACTATCATAGTCGCCAAATACGCCACAGAGCATTCGCGGTTGGAGATCTAGTGCTGCGACTCAAGCAGAAGGAAGGACATAAGCTCGAACCACCCTGGGAAGGACCCTTCATCATACACGAAGTAATCCCAGGCGGAGCCTACAGGTTAAAGAATCCATCGACTGGAGGAATCTATTCCAATCCTTGGAATATTGCGCACCTCCGCAAATTCTATCCCTAGGTTTACTTGTTCTCACAACAAATAAGGCTATACTAGCCACTCTTGTAGCTCGAATACATGGCTTCTCAGTCATCGCAATAAAAACATGGTTTCTCCATATTATTCATTCGCAACTTCCTATTTTTACGCGCTCAAAAGTTACAGGAACACACCCCATAAACACACGGGGGCTACGCCTACAACTAAGCATTACAGGAAAAAAGCATACATACAAGGTTATACACCTTACAACAGTTTTGCAAACTATACAAGGATACAGGATATGCGCATCCGACAATCAATCAAAGCGCTGAGCATTCTCAGTCGCCAAAACTCTATCTACCTCATCACAGGACAATCGGATGATTTTCTCCGCTGCAGGACGAACAACATCATAGAAGGGGGAAATATCATCGATTGGATCATCTGGGAGCCTGGCTACGGAGTTAAAATCTACTTCAGGATACCATATTCGGACAAAAGATAGAGCTACAACCGCTCCGCATGTCATTTGATTGCGCACACACGCGCGAACCTCTCCTTCACGTCCATACAATCTGAGAAGATAGCTCCAGTCTTCAGGACCCCTTTCGAGTGGGTAGAAAGCAGCGTTCATCGCAATCAGGACCTCGTGAAAAGAACTCACGAGAATTCTCGCTTGCAGAACACGGAACTTCAAGGTGGCCATCACAAATCCTCGACTGCGATCAGACCAGAAGTTACTCGCATGAGGATTTGAGCTACTAGCCCCCTGAACTATATGGTTTTCAACCCACTGCTTTTCTTCCGTGTCATCAGGTCTGACAACTGAATAGCAAGCATGCTTAATCAGCTAAGGAAACAAAGCAAAAAGAAGACACGGGGGCTGTATTACTTACACAGCAAATCCCTCGCAACCAGCGATAATTCATCCTTCAGGAACTGCTCACGTTCAGCCGCCAGTTTTTGCTTCGACTTCGCCACATCGGCTATACCGCGCAAAGCTTTAAGCTGACGCTCACCCTCCCGGACCTTATCACGAAGACCAGCATAGGTGCCAACCGCGGCAACAAGGGGATTTACTGGAGTAGCATGTCCACTCGAAGATTCTGCAACTACCCCGGTAGCCTGGAAGAATACAAGGAAAGAAGTAAGAAGCCCTATTCGAAATATTTCTAGTCGCACATCTGACAAAAGTGCTCGGGGGCTACTCCCATCGGGAGAAAATACACAAGCTACGGGAGGCAATTTCCAGAACGAACACTTCGATTAAAGACGATGAAAATACGGGAATACATCCCAAGGTTCATTACATTCACGAAGGAAAAGAAAAAAGAACAAAACTAAGAAACTACAGTGGTGCTCCCACTAGTGGCAGTCGCCCCTCCTTTCAGTCGAGCAAATAGCTCAGACAGCTTCCGAGCAAGAATGGTGGCCTGCTCGCCAAAACGAGAGAGCCGTACCTTTTTGCCCGTCGAGGGGTCGACTGGAAGAGCTGAGTAGGCCTCCTCCAAGCCATTGACTCCGTGCGCCAGCGCGAACTGAATCGCAGTCTTCGCACCAGATTCCGACTGGGCGACTGCGTAAGCATCCAGGAGATTGCCCTCCGAGAAGATCTTCAGCAGGCCGTCTAGTGCGGATGGAGGAGCAGCGTTGGCGAGGAAGCGACTGTGCAATTGCGACAACACTTGGGTGGCATCTCCAATCAAGGAGCACACTCCTTCGGCGTGCCTCTTGAGTTGATCAAGTGTGTCGGTTAACACATCTACTCGCTGGATTCCAGGGATCTCCAAAGGAACATCCAGAAGACCTGCAAAGGAAAAGAATGTCAAAATTTCGCAAGTTCACCAAGACAAAAGATACAATTGCGAGAGCCTAAGCCACTTACCTGCGAAACGCTCAGCAAGGGGACGGAGGAATGTGACAAGGTCAGAATCGGCCTTATTGCCAGCTTCCTTTTGATCCTTCAAAGCTTTTCTCGCATCCGCGAGTTGCCTGTCAAGATCCTCCGACAACATGCGGGAGGCCTCCAGCTCTTGTCGAACAGCTGCCAAATTAGCTTCCTGAGTGGTTGCCCGCTCAGAGAGCTTGACTCTCTCGGACTCCGAATGTTCGAGTTGAGCTGCGCAATAAACATTTGTTAAACATCAAGAATGGAGATGACAACAGAAACAAAATAAGACAATGAGATTTACTCTTAAGGAGCTCGTTCTCGGTGTGGAATCGACTACAGTGTGACTGAAGCCTTTCGCACTCCGATTCGGCAAGAACAACGCGGCGACCGATCGCCGCAAGCGAGTCAACAAGCGACTGCAAAAGTATAGAAATAGAAGAATTAGAAGATATAAATTAGAGCCTGTACCCGATTGAATTCAATCGACTACAGCCTCGGGGGCTACTCCCATCGGGAGCACTGTCGTGCACCCGATAGAAATCAAGACGAAGAAAATAAAGCAAGATTTCGAGCCTGTAGCCGATCGCAAGCAATCGACTACAGCCTCGGGGGCTACTCCCATCGGGAGCACTGTCGTGCACCCGATACAAATTTGAAGACAAACTACAAAGTTTACCTGGCCCGTGGCGCGGGAGAGAGGATCTGCGGAGCTGTCCGTCGCTTCTTTCGAAGCTGAAGTCCTGGCGGCAAAGCTAGGAGCTTCACGTTCCGCAGTCGCCACATTGGGGGCTGCGCTGGGAGAATTCTGGACGGTGCCAGCATTGGGAGATCCACCCGCAGTTCCTGCTTTGTTCCTCTTTTCGGGAGGAACGCAAGAAGCGTACCTGCGAGGGCTGATGGCCTGCACACTGCGGCAAAAAAGAACAAGGAATCAAACATAAAGCGCAGAAGTAAGAACGTTCGACTAAGAACGAGGAAAATAACTTACTCGTCATCTTCATCTTCATCCAGCAAATCTGCGTTCCAAGCGGTTGCGATTACTGGGAATGAAGGCGAAGGGGCGAGGGAGCGAAGTGGAGTCGCGGAGATAGGGGCCTTCCCGGGCGATTCCTCCAAGGAATTATCCTTGGAGGTAGCCTCGTTATCGTCCTCTACCCGACGACGCTTGCAACGACGTAGGCCGCCATTCCAGCCCTCCGCGTCATCCGAAGAATCGTCCTCGGAGCTCGAGGAAGCATCGGCTACGCTGGTATCGGCTAAGCCGTCCAGGTGACTCGCCAATAACTCTGAGGCGTCTTCTCCCACAACTGGCGGGTAGCAGTTCGCCACCGCTAAGCTCTACAAAGACGGAAGAGGGAGGCAAGAAAAATTTCAGTCGACCAAAGACTCAAAGCAAAGAAGAAAATAATGACGAGCAGAAAGGATAAAACTAACCTCGGCTGGTGGAGGTTTCGAAGCGTCGAAGGCTTCGACTGAGCAGTCGGGGAACTTCTCCCCCACCTTCAAGCTGGTGACAGCCGCGATTTTCTTTTCGAACTCAGCATTCGAAAGTTCCTCGCGGCTCACTCGGCTAGGATCTTCAGCGCCTTGGTATTCCCACATGGTGGAAGGCCTTTGCTGCAGCGGCTGGATCCTGCGCTTCAGAAAAATACTCGCCAGGTGCAGCCCGTTGAGTACCATCCGGCGGTTTGATCCCGGAGAGCGGATACTCTTGCGAGTAGGGGCGTGACGACCTGGGTTTCTTCGGCTGACAGCTTGTGCGCCCAGGACTTCCGCCTCTTCAAAACAGCGAACGGGTGGAACTCCACGAGCCCACCCGAGCTATTGTCGATGACGTAGAACCACTTTTTCCGCCAGCCTTGGGCGGAGTCGACGAAGTGCATGTTGAAGTAGCTGCTCTCCAGTCGCGCCTGGATCCCGAAGCCGCCTGTGCGCAGCGGCTCGCCAGGCTCGGAGTCCACCCGCGATTTCTCGCGGAAAATGCGAACTTTGAAGAGGGCCTTCCACAGCGCCCAATGAGGGCGAATGCCAAGAAAGCATTCGTAGAACACGATGAAGCACGAAATGTGCTGCACCGCATTCGTAGGAAGATCGTGAAGCTGTATGCCATAGACATACAGCAACCCGAGGAGAAAAGGATGGAGAGGGAAAGAAAGACCCCGAGACACGTGGTTCGCAAAGACCACGCGCTCGTTCGATTGCGGGTTTGGTACCTCTTCTTTCTTCCCGAGGCGCACCCGCTTCTCAGATTCAGCCGGCAGCAGCCTCTCCCGCTGCATCTCCTTGATGCTCTTCGTGGTGGTATTGGGGGAGCGCCAGTCGCCGGCCCGAGGTGCCGGTTGCGCGGAAACGTCTCCGGATGCAGAAGCGGCGGCACCACATCTTTTGCCTCCGGCCATGGCTAGCAGTGTGAGCTCGAGCGCAAGGAAGAATATGAGCACGAGGAAGAAGATGGTTGAAGGCAAAGGCTGGGAAAATTTTACCGCAGCGCTAAGTCCCGTATTTATACACGAAGCGGGTCAATCTCAGCCACTCGATGTGCTACGTGGCACGTATCGCAGCCACCACGTGTGAAGATGAAACGAAGGGGCGGTGAACGCTGTTCCGTGCCACGATCTTAACAGAAGATCGTGCGCATTTACTACGCAGTTCGCGTAAAAAATGGAGGCGGCGTCTCGTTTCCCGGTCAAAAAGCTGACTAGGTGGGCCAGCCCATCTGCTACCACTCCGTCACGTCCCATCGGGAGGAGAAGAGGGCGCCATGATGTCATGGCACGCATCGTCAAATTCAAGAACTTTTGAATGGACAATTCAAACACGAAAATAGCTTCGTATGAAATTCCTTCGACTAAAGGCAATTCCTTTACGAATAAATCATGGAGCAAGACCTCTTTTAAACAAGAGAATCAACCTATACACGAAAACTCTTTCGTATAGGTGCAACAGTCCAAACATGAAAACTCTTTCATATGGGCACGACTATCTACAGTACGAAAACTCTTTCGACTGAGTCTTAAAACAATCATTCGGGT
This sequence comes from Alopecurus myosuroides, assembly GCA_028641055.1. Classification (NCBI taxonomy): domain Eukaryota; kingdom Viridiplantae; phylum Streptophyta; class Magnoliopsida; order Poales; family Poaceae; genus Alopecurus; species Alopecurus myosuroides. Next base: position 300,025,795 of record CM054057.1, on the reverse strand, counting down.
AGAAAGAACCTACCTCCATTCACGCATGATATTTCTACATCATAAAAGCCTGGATTGTTTAGCCTACTAGGCACATCCGGATGCCATATTCTTCGAATATGAAGGTAAGACCCAAAAAGATCTTTCTTAAGGGCCTGGAATCGCACTCGAAAGCTGCGTCCTCCGGTATAGATCCGTGTCAACAACACGAAGAAAAATCCTAGCGGACGCGCCGGGTACCCTCATAGGTTAAGTTCGACTCGATAAGTCCACAACGGCCCAGTCGCAACAATCACCTTATCGGATTCGAGTCGGAGGTCTCGAATCCGTGTAGGCCAGGAATGTTTTTGCCCTAGTCGCAATTAATTGGCCCTGATCTCTCGGGAGAGCCAAGCTACTGTGCCGCATCCTTCTGCAAATAAAGCCGCAATAACAGGCACCTAAGTCGCTCGACACTCGAGCATAAGGACTCATTGCACAGGGAACACACCCTTCAAAACAGTAAGCAGCCAAGCTGTTTATTCAAAAGGAAAAGCAAGGCCAAAAAAGGTTTGATCGTCTACTCGACTGGAAAATTCCCACTCGAGCAAACGCTCGGGGGTTACTGACGAAGATATGGATTCTGGATCCTGCGGATAAGGACACCCCTTCTCAGGCCCAAGGTGAAGGCCCAAGAAAAGGAGCCCTTGGAGTACTCCAGAAGGCCCACGTGAAGCCCACCCGCACTAAACTTGCGGGTTAAGTTAGAAAACATGTAACCGACCTAGTTAGGGTTGGAGTCCTCTCCGGGTTGAACTCGAGACCTGGCCGCCTATATAAGGCCAGGAGAGCCCCCGAGAGAGGACCAAGCAATACCGCACGACCAAAAGCCTTGAACTCGAGACCTACTCTTGATTCGAGCACAACCTTTGTAACCGATCTAATCATCAATACAGATCGACAAGAGGCATGAGTAAGGGTTTTACCTCTACGAGGGCCCCGAACCTGGGTAAAACTCGCCCCCTGTCTAGCCGACGATTCCACCAGCGCTCATGGGTTCTCCTAATCGAAACCCGATAGGTTCATCGAAGGGATTTGTTGAGTCAGGGATTCGACATATCCCCACTCCTATGCCTAACATCTTTTCTATTGAGAATGGAATACTTCACTATGTTGTACAGGACGAGGAAGAGGAAGTTGAGCCTGAAGGTGAAATACCGGAGGACTATGATGTTGAAGCAAAAGAGTACATACCACCACAGTACACTACATACCAAGACCTTAAAAATCTCAAAGATCACATCAATGATATCAACAACCTCGCAACAAATCTCGGTAACACTTCTTTCAATTTTGCAAATAATTTTTATTCTTGGAGTGATACTTTGTACCCCGGTAATTTCCAGCCACCACCACATTGATTTCCCATGTTGATAATGTTTAAGCTTGGGGAGGTTGTTAACCCTTCTATATCAAGAGGTGGTGACAAGTTATCTTTTTCGTTTTCAGTTTTTATTTTGAGGTTGTGTTTTCTATCAATTGCATTGGAGTAGCATCCAATGTTTTGCTTTTATATTTTTTTTTCAGTTTTTAAGTGTGTTTCACTTTTTAAAGTTTTCGATAACTTTGCTTTCGTTCCCAATTTTCTATTCTTAAGAACCCGTCTAGAAAAACACAAAAATAGTATTCCAATTGTCTTTACTCTCTAGATGTTTTTGTAGCACCACAATTTTTTTGCAGAAGAGTGGTCATTCACAAGTTTTCAAGGAACACATCCTAAGGAAGAGGGGAATATTTCATTTACATGGGGGTATGTATTGTAAAAACCCACCTTTTTAAGTTTTAAGTTTATATGATTAGTATATCATAAAATTATTATATGCATGTGGGATAGAAAGTCTTGATAGATGGAGTAAGGATCTTATTGACATGGTTATTTAGTATTGTTGCTCTTACTCTATTTTCTAGTAGTAAACCATGTATTGCCAAAATACCAAATTATACAAATTAAAATGAACAAGAAAAAGTCATTACATGAAGACTTGGGTGACGTAGAAAAGTTGTTTGAAGAGCCTAATGCTAGAAGTACTCAACACCATAGTATCTGACCTATGAACGATCTACGAGTGTTAATCTCAGATTTCGACTATGAGTTGATTTAACACTTGTAACAGAAATGTTATAGTGGTTAAAATTATCAGTACTCTCATGGGAGTTATGAACTTAAGCATGCTGGACACTCCTCTGACTATTGAGCAATCAAAATATTTGAGGGAAACCTCTAATACGCAAGTCATGAGTGAATTTAAAGTTGTGACAATTTTTTGCAGCCCGGCTTTGCGTTCACACACTTGATCAAACATATACAATTATTTTGGCATGGTCTCATTACTATTAAGCTACTGTTCTTGAAAGTCAATGAAAAAAGGTGCATTATAGAGCCATTTACTTTATGCCAATGGGAGTTAATGAGCTACCCTCAAGTTATGCTTATTTGGACATTCCTCTCACACTCTTTATATGATAAATTTAATCCTTCTAAATGTCCCTTGGCAGGCTTGTGTTTTCTATAGAAAGTATAATGAGTGTTACATTACTAAATGTTCCTATTAAAATGATCTTTGTTTTATTTGTCTTGGCTTCCTGAAACTGCTATGATACTTTGTTGTTGTACTATTTATATTAAGTTTTCAGCTAAAGTAAGTGTGAGCCACCAGACAACCAATTGTAAGTGAACTAAACTTCTCATTATTTCGGTTTAAACACTGAGTTCCTTATGATTTTGTTACCTGCTCGGGACGATCAAGGTTTAAGCTTGGGGATGTTTATGCGTCCAAAAATGGCACATCTTTATCTATGTTTAAACCATATCTATGTCATTAAAATGATAGAGATATCACTCTAAACCTGTCACTAATCACTAATGCAGAAATTATTTGCAAATCTCCATGTCATTATTTATGTGCTTCGAGCTCATAGATCTCCCCAAATACCCAACCAAAGCCCTTTATTTCTTGGGATTTGGAGCAGAACCACTAGATCTACAACTCCACCTAACCAAACCATCGACACCCAACTAATCACTTACGGATCTTGTAGTTTTTGGTTCGTTGGAACCTAGAATCTTGTTGCTCTTAGTTCATTGGAGATTAGAGCCTTGTTGGCGTCCCTGAAGCTTTGAGAGCCCGTCGATCTTGTTGCTCTTAGTCCTGGAGTCTTCCGAGATTTGGTAAGGACCCTCCAAGTTGTAGAGTATGCCTCATCCTTGTAAAGGTTATAGTTGTCAAACTAAAAGGAAACATAGTGATTCGTGCCTATTCACTTTGGTGGTTGGACACGAAGGAGATACGATGTGCCATTTTACGTCTACTCGGTGTTCCACTTTGGTGGCACCGCACTGCTCCAACGGAGATTAGCTTCCATTCGGAAGTGAACTTCGGGATAAATCTTCGCGTCATTGTGTTTGGTTATCCCTCAACTTATTATTACTTATTGATACTAGCTTAGTTACTTGAATATCTTGGGCTAGTATTGTTTTCTCATCATAATTGTTCACCTAGTTGCACAATCTAGACAATCTATATTTGAGCGATAACCCTTAATAAAAAAATAAGTAAAATTTGTAGTTAACCTATTCACCCCCTTCCCCTCTAGGTAACTCTCTCGATCTTTCAATAAGACATGTTTGTTTTCTTTCCCGCGGCATGGTATGACTTTTTACAAACTTATGGCAATCCTAGGACGCCCGAGTTGACCCTGACATATCTCACTTGATCTGAAGAAGTGCTTCAGTAGCTTTGGGCCGCACCATACTTGGTCTCATATAACGGCATGGTGGAAGGGGCATGTGATGCGGACTGACGTTGGTAAACCCCAAGTGGAAGGTTGTGAAGAGTGCAGCGGCAAGTTTTCCCTCAGAAAAGAAACCAAGGTTGAATCGACCAGTAGGAGGACAAGAAATCTCTGAAGGTTGACGCAGCTGAGGTGGCGGGGCACACTACCGGTTCAGCAGCAACGTGGAACCTACACAACACAATCAAATCACTTTGCCCCAACGTAGAAGTGAGGTTGTCAATCTCACCGGTTTTGCTGAACACAAAGAGGTTAAACATATGGTGTGGAAAATAGTAGGAAAACAGTATGAAAGCAGTAGCAGCAGTATGAAAGCAGTAGGTGTTTTATCAGTAAGAAAAATGGACCGGTGTCCACAGTTCACTAGTGGTGTCTCTTCGTGGCAGATAAATAACATGTGTGGTGAACAAATTATAGCTGGGAAATTGATGGAAATGAAGGCGGCACCGTAATGCATATGCAAGACATAAAGATTACTATGTGATTCATGTGGGTATTACAGCAAAATACATAGACCGTCATCCAACTGCATCTATGACTAATAATCCACCCTCCGAATATCATCCGAACAAACGTTGGGTATTAAGTTGCTAGAAACAGATTATCGCAGTAAGCAAAGTGTGTAATGTAAACAATGTAAACTAGGTAAACACCGTTGTTTTATCCCTAATGGCAACAACACATCCTCCATCTGTCATGTTTCTGTCACTCGAGCACAGATGCAAAGGAGGCATGAACCCACTATCGAGCATAAATACTCCCTCTTGGAGTTACTAGCATCTACTTGGCCAGAGAATCTACTAATAACGGAGAGCATGCAAGATCATAAATAACATAAGCATGAATATAACATGATAGATTGATAATCAGAAGACATAGCATTCAACATTCATCAGATCCTAGCAAACACAACATGTAGCATTACATAAAGATGATCTCGATCATGTGAGGCAGCTCACGAGATCTAAACATGAGGTACAAAGTGGAGAGAACAACCATCTAGCTACTGCTATGGACCTATAGTCCAGAGATGAACCACGGGGGGATCCCCAAGCTTTGACCTTGCACTCCTCTTGATCACATATATCACCCTCTTCTCTTGACCCTTGAAAACTTCCTTCACACCACACTCAAAGAGTAATTCGCTTTAGAGGGTTAGTGAAACAATCAAAAATCCATGGGTTCTATATGTCACAAGTTCTATTGATACTTTTAAACAATAGCTACAGCCACTGATGTTTCGTGAAGCAAAGAAATCCACTTGACATCACAAAAGAGCAAATGCAAGAAAAATGGCAGAATCTGTCAAAACCAGAACAGTCTGCAAATACGAAATTTTTTCGAGGTACTTACGTTGTTCAGATCGAAACAATTAAAGAACAAAAAAGTTTCAGAATTAGCCGAGAAATAAGCACAAGAAATTTCAGGTCATTCTGACTTTTCTGTGAATTTTATGATTTTTTACGGTGAACAGCAGAAATCTGTTTCCTGCGCAGAAAACCGAAAACCATCTCCAACTCTCGTCGGAAATCTTACTTGGCACTACTAAAACATGAAAATAAAGATACAAAGGAGTTGATACAGAAGTATACAACCCCTTGACTCAAAGAAAATAGGTAAAAACAAAGCAAGAATAAAACCATGGGTTATCTCCCAAGAAGTACTTTTCTTTAACGCCTTTTAGCTAGGCTCAGAAAAGTGGAATCAAGTATTTTCAAGTGAAGAAGCATCCAAATCAATAACTTCCTACAAAACCCAAATTATAGTAATGGGTACCTTAGACACCCCTTAAGAAGATTCAAAATGCAAATCACTTTTAGTTTCACTAAAGTTTTATTAATTTTAAGCACATTAGGGTATTTCGGTTTAGGTGCCTTGGGGACATACATAATTTTTTTCTCTTTTCCCACAGAAGGTTTCTCTCTTTTAAACTTAAGAGCAGAAAAGGTTGAGCTTAAAGTTTCCATAGCCTCCTCTAATTTACCAATCCTCATATTTTGACTATCATGGACATTGCTAGCTTCTAAAACAGTGATTTTCTTGTTGAGACTTACTATTGATTCATTAACTTTGCTAGCATTATCAAGGAACTTGGCAAATTTTTCTCCATAGAGTTTAGCTTTTTAATAACATCATATAAAGTGATCTCAGTTTTAAGAACCTTAGTAGGTGGTGTTCCAACTATACTTTCGATTAAATTACATGCTTCCAAAGCAGGCGTTCCCAGAAAATTACCGCATGTAAGAGTGTCTAGAACATACCTATACCAGCTAGTAATACCAACATAAAAATTCCTAAGAAGGATTAGTGTGGAGTATTTCTTATTGCATCTATGATGAGCATCACTTATCCTATACCAAGCATCTTTCAAACTTTCTCCCCCTTGTTGCTTAAAGGAACGAACTTCAACCTCAGGAACACTCATATTAGCAAGACTAAAAACAGGAATAAAACTACAGCTACAATAAGAACTAATTGTTTTGTGTTTTTGATAAAGATAAGAAAACAAGACAAAATAAAATAAATCAAGCAAAAAAAAACAAAGTAAAGAGATTGGAGGTGAGAGACTCCCCTTGCAGAAATTCTCTTCATCCCCGGCAACGGTGCCAGAAAACTTTGATGTGGACTGACGTTGGTAAACCCCAAGTGGAAGGTTGTGAAGAGTGCAGCAACAAGTTTTCCCTCAAAAAAGAAACCAAGGTTGAATCGACCAGTAGGAGGACAAGCACTCTCTGAAGGTTGATGCAGCTGAGGTGGCAGGGCGCACTACCGGTTCAGCAGCAACGTGGAACCTTCGTAGCAGTGAGGTTGTCAATCTCACCGGTTTTGCTGAGCACAAAGAGGTTAAACATATGGTGTGAAAAACAGTAGAAAAACGGTATGAAAGCAGTAGTAGCGGTATGAATGCGGTAGGTGTTTTATCAATATGAGGAAAAATGGACCGGGGTCCACAGTTCACTAGTGGTGTCTCTCCGTGAAAGATAAATAACATGTGTGTACAGCTGGGCAATTGACAGAAATGAAGGCTGCACCGTAGTGCATATGCAATACATAAAGATTACTATGTGATTCATGCGGGCATTACAACAAAATACATAGACCGTCATCCAGCTGCATCTATAACTAATAATCCACCCTCCGAATATCATCCGAACAAACGTTGGGTATTAAGTTGCTAGCAAAAGATTATCGCATTAAGCAAAGTGTGTAATGTAAACTAGGTAAACACCGTTTTTTGTCCCTAATGGCAACAACACATCCTCCATCGGTCACGTTTCTGTCACTCGAGCACAGATGCAAAGGAGGAATGAACCCACTATCGAGCATAAATACTCCCTCTTGGAGTTACTAGCATCTACTTGGCCAGAGCATCTACTAATAACAGAGAGCATGCAAGATCATAAATAACATAAGCATGAAGATAACAAGATAGATTGATAATCGGAATACATAACATTCAACATTCATTAGATCCCAGCAAACACAACATGTAGCATTGCATAAAGATGATCTCGATCATGTGAGGCAGCTCACAAGATCTAAACATGAGGTACAAAGTGGAGAGAACAACCATCTAGCTACTACTATGGGCCCGTAGTCCAGGGATGAACTACTCATGCATCACTTCGGAGGAGGGCATGGTGGTGTAGACCCCTCCGGTGATGAATTCCCCTCACGACAGGGTGCCGGGGAGAGCTCCAGAACCCTCCCGATCTCGGGATGACGATGACTGCGGTCTCGGGTGTTTTTTGGGACGAAGTGGTATATCTTTAGGTTTTACGTCTCGGGGGGTATAAATAGGCGAAAGGGCAAAGGCGCTCGAGGCTTGGGGGCCCACACCACCCCATGGCGCGGCCAGGGGGCGCGCCGCCCTATGGTGTGGGCCCCTTGAGGCCCCCTCCGGGTCTCTTCGGGATTCCGTGGAACCTTTGGGAATTCTAGGACCTCCAGACTTCGAATTATCCAATTCCGAGAATATTTCCAGAACAAATTTTCTGAAACTAAAAAATAGCAGAAAACAGGGAACTAGTTCTATGGCATCTTGTCAATAGGTTAGTCCGGAAAATCGATAAAAATGACATAAAGTGTATAGAAAACATGTGGTTAAAGACATGAAAACAACATGGAACATCAGAAATTAAGGATACGTTTATGACGTATCAACATGTGCATTGGATCCACAGGAGGGTCATGGTTATTAATAATTTCAGACTGAGGCTCAAGATATTTTAATGTCTGTGTTTCAATCACCCCGCAAAGTTAATATAGCAATGATATTTAACATACCTCGAATTGCGTAGGTGATGACGATAGTGAGCGTAGAACCTACAGTCGCGCTAAAACTTGCAAACAAGACGTTAGAGGCATCTAACTTGTTTTTGAAGAGTGTGTGTGTGGTTTCGTATAGCTGTTATAGTACTGTGTTTTGACATGATTGCCAATGCCAAAGGATTGTCATTGTTCGACATTGAAAATCAGGCGTTCATCTTGAAGCTCGGAGGAAGTACATGATAGGAGAAAGTGGTCGTTTCTCTGTCATGGAAAAACTTGAAGCAATTTTCACCACAACGGAATTTCCTCGAATTTTCTACTATGGTCAGAATAAAGCAGATGGAGGACCCTCGTTGGATACGTCAAGAATCCCCAAAGAACAAAGGCTATACCGAATCACACAAATATAAATTGCATGTGATGTTTATCCTTTGTTGATTGCACCTTGATTGCACAGTAGTAGTTTATTAGGGTGATTCCTCAAATAAAAATATCAATGTTGTTCGTGTTCTCCCATCATGTAGCAACCATTATAACGGATTTGGGTTTGTGTCCATCACTTGTATCCAAGGTTCAAAGAATTCTTATCGTGTGCAAGCGGGTATGGATTGATGACTTGTATCCAAGGATCAGTCTGTATGTGCGGTGCCAGATGGTTATCTTGACATTCAGGCATAGCTAGTTATGAGCTCAAAACACAATCATCAAAATATAAGTGAGAATCACATTGAGTGATTGGGATGGCCTACCCTTTAGGTTATGATCTATTGATATGTATCCATCCTTCTTGTCATAATTTATCGGGATCTCGTTTCACTGAAAGTTGATTATGAGAAATATCAGTTTTAGTGGGAGCATATCTTAATTTCAATTTTATTGAATTAAGTACTGCAAATTAATTTTGAACTATAAGAGTCTAAATAAACTTGTTTTATTGTAGCTATGGATCCCTTTGTTAGATATCAATTTAATCTAATGATGGGTTGTGAGCCTTTGGCTGCAAATGGAAACAATTTTTGGGAATGGTTTCATGCTCTGGTGGAAGTTCTTAGGAACTCCGATATGGATCACTTTGTGGGTCACATGCCTGGAGATGAGAACCATGATGGACATCATATCCAATGTGACATGTGCGTTGTCAAGAATCTCGCGCACACGTGCATTGATGGAGAGCTAGTTGATCGGTTCGGTAACCATCATCCCTACTATCTAGTAGAGGAACTGAAAGATCTATTCTCACATCAAGTGTGCAATGAGCATTATAATCTAAACAGAGAACTGATGAATAGTCGTCTTGGATTGGGTGAACCCATACTGTTTGAAATCGGGATGGACGGATTAGAAAGAAATCTTTGAGATTTTGGTTTTCCAATACTCATGAGAATTTTGGTGACATCGTACTAGGATCACTTCTGCCTATATTCCATGGTTTTTTAAAGCTTTACAATACCATTGCGGAAGAGTGTCCAGTTCAGATGTAGTTTTCCTTACTCAAGGAAGTAGAAGCCAATATTGAAGCCGGAGATCCTACATGGACTAAGACAGGTATAAGAGTTATACCATCACTATTCACATAGTTCCAGCAATAGTCATTTAGTGTGAGATACTAATTGATGCTCTTATTGCACCAGTGGCAGGTACTTTGGAAGGAGCAAATGTTGGAAAGAAGAGGAGGTTCTGGAATGACGTAGAAAATGCACTTCGAGTCTAGCCGGTCATCTCATGAAGTCCAAGTCAATAGAGAAGATCAACACTAGGAATTTGAAATAATAGTTTTTTGAGTTCGAATATTTGATGCCTATGAACCTTGTTGACTTCAAATTATAAAATATGTGTGAGAGTTCAAACTTGGAAATTCAAAGTTTATGATCTTCTTTATTGTGTTATGTCAATTAGTTTTATTATTAAGTCTTGAATATTTTGATTCAAATTATTGCTCAAGTTTAAGTAATAGTTCTTATGGCTTTTAAATAAATTGAAGATAATTCTTTTATTTGATTTATCAAGGTTAAAAGACTGCCTCCATTAAGCGCTATGCCCTTGTGAATTTCGCAATTCACATAAGTCATGGATGTTTTCTCAATTGACTTAATTCCTTTAAAGATTCAATACGATAAGTTAATCATATTGATGATCTGGAATAGATGAACTAATTGAAGTTTCAATGTTTCATAAAAGTCATGGGAATATTTTTAATCAAAAACTGAAATTTGATTGAAGTAGAAAGGACTTAATAGAAATTACACCACGGTTGACAAAAATATTTTTTTAGTCAATATTACTTCTAATAAATTTTGAGAGATTCAAAATTATCGTCATAATAAAATATTTGTGAGACAAGGATTTAAGAAATGTTATAATTATCAAATGTCTTTGTGTAATAAAGTGAAAGCATGAAACAAAAAATAATTCTCAGTCCGCTAAAGAAAATTATTTTGTTTGTTTCTTAAAGATTGAACTATGTCATTAATTAACTTAGAGTTCTTTTAATGATAGTTCCTAGTAATCAATACTTCTCAAGCATGATGCATAATTAATTAAAAGGGTTTTGCATAAAAACCAATAATTTTATTGGTAGTAAATTTCCACTTTTTAACTCAAAGTGTTTTAAACACATTGGGTTAAGGAGAAAAGTGCCTTCTCATGAAAGAGATGTGGAAATAATATTAACTTGGGATTGTGAATCTTTGGAGAGAGATTGAATGAAAGGGGAAACATGTAAATGTTTCCAATTCATCACCTTGTCGAGGAATTTATGTATGAGATACATAAAGTTCAAACATAATATTAAATAAAGTTCATATGAGGAATTTGATGTAATATTCACTTTGTGATAAAGTCATCACAATTCCAAGACAATGACCAAGATAATAGTACTCATAGATATATGATACTGGATTATCATATATATCCATGTTAAAACAGATATTCATTTGACTCCAAGATTGCATCTCGAGAATAAGTTATAGTGATTTTAAAACCACAAGGAAGATGAATATTTTCACAAGAAAAAATAGATGTGAATATTTATTTTCATAAAGCTAGTATTGATTAAAAAAATCAAGTACGAATAAACAATAATGATGAGTTCAAGACTTATCTTATCAATTCCTTGATGTTGTTACTTGATCAATTAGCAAATTATTTTTTCTAAGTGTAATTAATATTGATTACTGGAGTAAACTAAAATATTACAAGTATGAGTATTAAGTCAGTCGTGTTAATGAACCAATAAGGACTTCTTTTTCATTATATAAAGCGCATCAGTGGGAGCTGATTATGATCTTTTAATTTAGTTGGGTCTAATTGAAAGAAAGATACCCCAAGAAAATATTTTAAAAGGTTTTAAATACAATATCAGAATATGTCTTCTCAAATCTGTAATCAGTGACATAGATTAAGGAGTTTAAGAAAGATGAATATGATGAGTGTGTTAAGTGTAATTCTGAAAGGAATTTTTGAATTACAAAGAGATAGTTTATTTTTTCTCAAAGATAAAAATGACATGATATTTTGCAATAGACATGGCCTTCGTAGTCATTGGTGAGCAAAATATAAAGCGTTGATATCAACTCATAATATTTTGTAATTTGACCAATCTCATGGACATAGAAGAAACCACATAAGAACTGGTAGATTCCCGTTGACTAAAACGGTTTTAGTCGATCCGGTATAAAGGAGAAAATTTTAAGGAAAAGTTTTCTTATGCAGTTAATTGTTTGTAATAAAACAAAGGAATATTATGGTGAGAAGTTTCTCACAGAAATATTCAAATTGTAATATTACTAAGTATAAAAGAACTCAATGTAATTTTGTATAGCTACAAATAATATTGTGAGAAGTATTCACATATGTATTTGTGGTGGAATTACAAAACCAAATCTTTATTGATTTTAACTCAGATTATGATTCTTAATTTGATAATACTCTATGTTTTATAATTATCAACATTAGAGTATTACGAGTGGACTATACAGTATTTTTCTATGGATAGTTGAATATCAATTTTAGACATTGTTGATTGCAAGTTATTGGATAAAATTCATTCGACTTAGTGAGGTTTGAAATGATGGTATAATAATTCATTCGGAGACATTTGAATTATTAATACTGTCGCGGAACCAGGTTCACACAAACCAAATTCCTAAATCCAAACAACAAGTTTATCACAACTTGATAAGATCAAAAGGTGAAAAACAAAAGTCTAAGTTACCACATGCATAGTGTGAGTAACACTAGATTCCTTAGGTGTTACGTCGTCATACTAACTAGATTATTAATTGACTCTAGTGCAAGTGGGATAATAATGGAGGTGTGCCCTAGAGTTAATAATATTCAGTTATTATTCTATCTCCAAGTTCAGAATTAAGTTTATGTCATCGTGCTACAACCGCTATAACACTTGAAAATTGAGTTTTCAAAGGAAAATATTTCTGTTGGTGTGAAGACATAAATGAACAGGAGTTCATAATCTTGTCTCTAAGATTAGCTTGTTGTTTGTGAGATGATCACATTTAACAATAGTACTAAACCGACCCAACTATATGTTGTTGCTAAAAGAGACTAAACAATCATGATGTATTTTAGCAAATACATATGAAGTTGTCATTGAATATAATTCCTATACTATGAGAACATCTAGTGACTGCACAATCGAAAGTTACACTTTGGATATCATCAACCGTCTTGCCGTAACTTGGGATCATAATTGTGGTATATGGGTATGACCTAGAAAGTATAATGGAATTTAAATTGTTCAAAACTAGTACTTAACTCCTCTAGATGATAGAGAGATACATTCTCTGGTCCCTCTCGTTATCACCAATGATATATCGTCTGGCCAGACACAGTGTGATTTATCACATGGTTATCGGGGATATGGATGAGAAAAGAGAACGATATCGGTAAACGAGTTTATGTATTATGATCAAAGAGTTTGATCGACCAGATCACATAGTCTCACCTCGTGATATTGTCGGTATTGTAACATTAAGAGAATAAGTGCAATGTTTAACTTATAATTTTTCCTTGTTCTTGGGGAACACACAGGAGCCATCACGGACATCCACGGTCTCGTTGTTGGTTATTGTTCGGTAAGTTCTCGAACATGTCTATGTGTTATCAAGCCTTTACGGGTCACACGCTTAAGTCGTGCCAACCTTTAATTGAGAGAATTAATATTTTATTATTTCTTTTATGAATGTTTGGTGCCCTTACGATGTCACAAAAACAAGTTTGGTGTCAATCGGAGCGATTTTGGGCAAGTTACTATAAGAGAGAAAGTATGACGGTGTTAGGAAAAATTTATATAAGAGGTAATGGAGGACATGAGATGTCCCGGGTTTCTAACATCGTTAGATAATATCGATGATTTTATCTACAGGTGTCAAGTGGTTTCGGAGGAGTTTCGCGACTTTCCATATAAGGAAGAAGTGTCGGGAGGGGGCAGATTTCCCCCGCATGGTCCAACCCTATTTTAGGGGGATGCTAGGTGGGCCCTAGTGGCTTCACAAGTTGGTACTTATCATCCCGGTATTTTTCCTGATTTTATTGGAGAAAAAAAGAGAAAATAAAAAAGGGAAAAGGAAAAAGGCAAGGATGAGGTGGAGTTTGACTCCACCTCACCCAATCCGTGTTGGGCTAGGGGACCGTGGTGCGGCCACCATCATGGTACAGACCTCCTCCTAGCACAACTAGGACTCCTCCCTCTCCCCTTTGACAAGTCTCTCCTCCCTCCCACTATATAAAGCGCCCCAAGACTCATAGCAAAACACACAATTGGCTCTCAAGGCTCTCTCTCTAGTAGAGTTAGAGGGTCTAATGAGAGTTTCTAATTAGAGCCCTCTAATTGAATTAGAGCCTCTTCTAATTGGGTTTTGAGGTGTCCTCTCCCGATTATACCTAGATCTAATTCTAGTTTTCTCTCATGTGTTGAGAACTTCCAGTTTCATAATTAGCTCTAATCATAGTTGATTAGAGCTCCCAATTAGCAACGCCAGAAGGCCGTCGCTCTTCGTCGGTGCCGAGTTCTGGACGGCGGAACGCTGACGGGTTGACACGAGCGTACACATGCACACCATAAGAGTTATTACACGTGTGATCCTTTACGAGGGAATTCTTAGCGACATCCTTGCAACTAGGCCTAATTTTGAGGATCTATGATTGTTCGGAACTCTTCTACGACTACATTTAATCAGCTACCTGGTGACTCATGATCCATATCCTCACATGTATGGGCATGCCATGATATCTGCATAGTGATCTTGACGGACTATTTAGGGAAAAAAATTGAATTCTGCAGCGTAGACCAGCATGGTTCAGAGAGGAAAAATATTAAGGAGAATAAATACCATTTTTGCCAGATTTTAAGACCACATCATTGACATTGTTAGCAACAACAACCTTAACAGGCTCATTGTTAGCCTCAGGAATAGGTTCCGACTTCCTGAAGGGCGACAATTTACCATCCTGCAAACAAGGAACACTTATCAAATCGTAAACATTTTTTCCATTTGATGGCTCTATTTTTTGTGCTATTTTCTCTAGACAAACCCCCTTGTTTTATTAGATTTTTATATGGTTTTCACTCCTACACTAACCCAAACATTGCTATGTTTGGAGATGTTTTATTTCTTCATGCAGATTTTGGGAATATTACTAAGAGGGAAGGAAATGATGCATATTAATGATAATTGGAGGAAAACAAGCAATTCTGGAAAAAGGAAAATTAAATTTATTCGTAGAGGCGTTTAACGACCTCAGTACGGCCAGTCCCGGCCGTACCACTCACCGTACGTCATGCCACCTCCTCTAGCACATCAAAAGGGACAACTTTCGTGAAGAGGCCCGGGACGAAAAACTAACACAACCACCACCAGAAGAGCTAGAAGGAAGAAGAAGGGGATCCGGAGAGGAGAAGCCCTGTCTGATCCTATCGGGGATCTCCATCTTCAACACCATCCACCACACCATACATTCCACCATCTCATAGAGATATTGAGATCACCACTGTAATAAGTTTAAGGTTTTGATAACTCTCCCATAGATTGAACTCTAGTTTGGTGTTCATTAATCCAAGGATTATTGTGCTTGCTACGGTAATATAGAGATGAACCTTCCACTTTCAATTATCGAGTTCATGTTGGTAATATGTGCTTGTGCTAATTTATTTCATCTTATGTGTGAGAGCCTTCTCAATATTGTTTATAGGATTACGGATTACGGTGTGCGTAATATCTGTTACCTAGGGCCCGGGTAACATGGTACTAGTAGAGACTTACATAAACATATACTTGTTGTTCAACAATTCTGCGACCTCCTGATGCTAGCAATGGCGACATAAATTCTTTGCAGAAATTCATGTGTGTTGGGAACCCCAAGAGGAGGGTGTGATGAGTGCAGCGGCAAGAATTTCCCTCAGTTAAGAACCAAGGTTATCAACCCAGTAGGAGAAAGAGGATCTTCGGAAGGTTGATGCCACTGACGGTGGTGATGGCGCCTCACCGGTGTCGGCAACAACGCGGAACCTGCACACAACACAACCAAAATACTTTGTCCCAACGGTACAGTGAGGTTGTCAATCTCACCGGTCTTGCTGAAAACAAAGATTAGACGTATAGTGTGGAAAATGGTGTATGCTTGCAGTAAGTAAAGAAAGCAGGAAAATTGTAGTGGTTTGTTTAACAGTGTAGGAAAATGGACCGGGGTTCATAGGTTCACTAGTGGTGTCTCTCCATAAAAGATAGCATGCTGGGTGAACAAATTACAGCTAGGCAATTGACAAATAGAGGTTGCACGTAGTGCACATTCATGACATGATGACTGCTATGATATTTAGTGCGGACATTACAACAATATACATAGACCGTAATCCAACTGCATCTATAACTAATAATCCACCCTCAGGTTATCATCCGAACCCCCTCAGGTATTAAGTTGCAACCAACAGATAATCGCATTAGGCAATGTGTGTAATGTAAGCAATGATTGTGCACGCGGGCACTCACACCGATGTTTTCTCCCTAGTGACAACAGCACATCCTCCCCCGTCATGTTTCTGTCACTCGAGCATAGGAGAAAAGGAGCCATGAACCCAACTATCGAGCATAAATACTCCCTCTTGGAGTCACTAGCAACTACTTGGCCAGAGCAACCACTAGCAACGGAAAGCATGAAAGATCACAAATAACATATGCAATAAAGACTATAATCAACTTGGCATAAGTTCAGTATTCATCGGATAACATCAAACACAGCACATAGATTTACATAAGAACAATCTCGATCATGTTAGGCAGCTCACAAGATCTAAACATTGAGGCATAGGAGGAGAAGACAACCATCTAGCTACTGCTATGGACCCGTAGTCCAAGGATGAACTACTCAGACATCACTCCGAAGGCAGGCATGGTGATGAAGAGGCCTCCGGTGATGATCTCCTCTCCGGCAGGGTGCCGGGAGACAGCTTCAGAACCCCCCTGATCTAGGGTTGACAACGACGGCGGCTGCGAAACTTTTCGGGGATTTTTTATTAGGTGCTTAGGGTTTTCCTCCAGAGGGGATTAAATAGGCGAAAGGGCAAAGGTGGTGGAGCCCTGGGGGCCCACACCACCCCTCGGCGCGGCCAAGGGGGCGCGCCACCCTATGGTGTGGGCCCCCTGAAGCCCCCCCCCCCCCCTCCGGGTCTCTTCGGGACTCCGTGGAACCTTCGGGAATTCTAAGACTTCTAGGCTTCGAATTTTCCAATTCCGAGAATATTTCCAGAACAACTTTTCTGAAACTAAAAACAGCAGAAAACGGGGAACTGGCTCTGTGGCATCTTGTCAATAGGTTAGTCCAGAAAATCAATGAAAATGACATAAAGAAGGGAGAAAACATGTAGCAATTGGCATAATATCATCATGGAACATTAGAAATTAGGGATACGTTTATGACGTATCACCTCCTAAGTGAAAGGTGGAGATATCAATGAGGAGTGAAGACAACAAGAAGACCACGAGAAGTCATCAAACTTAATGCATTGATCTAACCTATTGGTTTTAAATAGCTGAACTAACCATGAAAATGGAACAGGGAAGCAGTACAATAGTGATAAACAGAGTCAGGCATGGCGACGTTTAACTATTTCAAGGTGACCTGCCTACCGACCATTTAATAGAAGAGAATATATATCACATATACGCTACCTCCATCAAGCATATTCACAAGAACCATGAACCAGAAATCTCTCCACGTCTACTTCATCCATAATCAATACAACACAACTTTACAGTATTTATTTCTTTCAGTTATTTATTATTAGTAAGTTGTTTCGTTTCTATTTTCACACAACTCACCCTTTGTTTTCCGCGGATTTAAATGAATTAATATTTCTGTGAGTCAATTCACATAAGTCTGACACCTTGTGTGTGACAAAGGCAGTCTTAAAGAACTTTTACCATATCAACTCTCCATGGGATCGATAGAAATCGGGTGATCATACTTCCGAGAAATGATGCTTTAACGAATCTGTGCACTTGCAGGTATCACCGACCTCAGTTTGTTCCTTTAAAAATTCTTGGAGCCTTCGTCATGAATGAGAATAAGAGGTGCCCGATCCTCCTTCAGCCCAAAGTACTATATTTCAACAACAAAATTGTTAATGTCAGGAAAATATGTTAGTTTGCATAATAACTTAATGAGGTTTGTTTCATGTGGGGTTGGTGGTGCGATATTCCCCAGCGCACTGTGTGTTCTTTTTTTTGTATCTATGTTCTTTCAGGATGGATGCGCGGAGCAGCTAGCATGAATGATTCTTTCCAAATATGGAATGCGTGCGATTACCTTAATGAGGTGAACTCAGATTAAGCTAGATCGTGACTGAAATCCCTCTGCCCCATGGTTAGGCAATTCTTTGTTTCCCTCTTCCATTTACACTTCAGATTCTATAGTTTTGTCTCCCTTCCGGACTGTTGTTTTTGTACGATGTGCCATGCCTCCTACTCTGGTTAGTTGTTGCACTAATACTTTCCTTGCTATTACGATTTCTTTTATGTTCCATGTTTGACCTGCCTTTTTGCGGCGGGTGAAAAATTGCAATGAGGTTCAAATATAAAGGTGGAGTTTTGAGGAAACAACCCTTGACAAGGTGCATGTATGAATCAAGGGAGGTTTCAGAACCTCCTTCCTTTCCTCTCCTGGAGTCTCTAGTCCCCAACACCGTTCAGAGTTGACCTAGGGTGGTCGGGCCCTCTCGTGTGAAAGGACACGGATGTCGCCTAGAGGGGGGGTGAATAGGCGTTTAAAAATAATTACGGTTAAGGCTTGAATAAATGCGGAATAAAACTAGCGTTTAATTTATCAAGCCAAAACCTAAACAAACTAGGTTCACCTATGTGCACCAACAACTTATGCTAAACAATTCAAACAACTATGTGATAGCAAGATATGTTACTTCAAGCTCGATGGCTATCACAAAGTAAATTGCATAAGTAAAGAGTTCGGGTATAGAAATAACCGAGAGACGAGGAGACGATGATTTATCCCGAAGTTCACTTCCCAATGGAAGCTAATCTCTGTTGGAGAGGTGTGGAGTCACAATGACTCCAAGCGCCCTATGGCTCACCTTATTCTCCTCGTGCCTCCACCAATGCGGAGTGCCACGATCCACTATGGGACCTTTGAGGGCGGTCACCGATCCGTACAAGGTTGGGGCAATATCCACAACTCAATTGGAGGCTCCCAACAATATCCCGCGAGCCACCAAAACTCCGAGATAGCAACAAGGTCCGGAGCTACCAAAACTCCGAGACAACAACAACCGTCTAGGGCACTCCAAGTACCGAAGAGGACAAGCTCAAGGGCACTCCAAGAACCCAAGCGTAACAAGCTTCTCAACCTTTCACTCGAACGAATCCTCGTAGAGAACTCAAACCGATGCAACCTATGCAATGGCAAGAACACAAGAAGTGCTCAAATCCTTCACTCTCAAATCCCACCAAAGCAACAAATGCTATGGGGGGAGAAGAGAGGAAGAACAATGAAGAACTCAACAAATGAATCCACAAGATCTAGATCCAAAGACTTTCCCCTCACTAAGAGGAGAGATGGATTGGTGGAATAATAGATCTAGATCTCCTCTCTCTTTTCCCACTATTTGGAGGCAAGAATCATGGAGGAATAGAGAGAGAGCAAGCTCCAAAATGTCAACAATGGTGGGAGAAAACTTGCAAAAAGGTTGGGGAACCAATGGGGAAGAAGGCCCCTTTTATAGGCCCCCAAAATCAGCCCGTTGGGGTCATTCTGCCCCACCCCGGCCTCCCGGGCCGGCCAGGCCGGCCTCCAGGCCGGACTGTTCGGGTAGGGGTCCGGCCTACGGGAGCCCACCCCGGCCTGGGGCCGGCCTACCAGTTTTCAGAAAATCTCCTTCACTAAAAACGCGATATCTTTTGCATCCGGACTCCGTTTTCGATGATCTTGGGCTCGTTGAAATCGTAAGAACGAGCACTACAAGATTATGCAAAGAAACATCATAGTCCATAATTGGATGATAAAACCAAATGATGAAAGTTATTACCTCTCTATAAAGGAACAATCGGTAAAACCTCCAATATCAAAAACGCAATAAGTTTTTCATGTGAAACCCGTTTTTGATGAACTTGAGCTTGTATTGAAGCACATGACAAGCTCAAAAACCACACATGGAGAAAACACAAATAAGAACCAAGAAATGTTATGCCAAGTATGCAAAGGTTTGAGCTCTCTCCGAGTGATGCGATCAAGTTGCTAATATGAGAGCCCCTCTTGATAGTACGGTTATCTATCCTATAATCCGGTCTCCCTCCTAATGCTATGAGACCGGTAAAATAGAAAACCTATCAAGATCATACCTTTGCCTTGAGCATTCCACTTGAGCTAGAATATGACGATCTCGACCTCCTCAAGATGGAACACCTTTCTTGATTTCTTTTTGCTTGGTGAAGACACAAAGATGCTCCCCCATATGCAACTATGGGAGAGGCTCTTTTAAGTATATCTTTACTTTAACATTATCTCCAAAAGAGTGGCAAGCTTCAAGAATGTGATCTCTTCGATATGCTTCCCTTGAACTTGCACTTCTCGAACTTGATGATGATCACAACTTGACGTCATCCACAATGGACTATATGAAATCTTCCTTTTGATGCAAGCCCATGGAAAGATGCCTAACCCCACATAGATATACCACACACACATATAATGGGTTAGAACACAAAGCTTTATGAACAATTACTTACGATACCATGATACCACATGGTACATCTTCTTGCTTTGTGAGTTGATCACTATTAACCATCGCTTAGCACTTTGCCTTGATCAACCTTTTATCTTTTCTTCTCTCTTCATAATAATGATGTCTTGAAGGTAAAGATGAATGTTCACACAATATTCTTCTTCAAGACATACTTGATGAACCTTTTATCTTTTCTTATCTCTTCATAATAATGATGTCTTGAAGGTAAAGATGAATGTTCGCACAATATTCTTCTTCAAGACATACTTGCAATATGCTCAACTCTCTCATGACCAAACTTGGGATATTCACATGAATAGCACCTTGGTCACCACTTGATTATCTTGAATCCAACACATGGACATCAAGTATTGCCTATGGAGAAACTATACAAGTATAGCTCAATGCAACCATAAGTCCATAGTGATTGTCATCAATTACCAAAACCACACATGGGGGAACCATGCTCTTTCAATCTCCCCCATTTTGGTAATTGATGACAAACTCTTTTACGAGGGTTTATATAATGAATTTTACCTACCATGCAAATTGTTGGGTCGCGTATAGATAAACGAAAACTTTTCCTACGCGGTACTCCCAAGATCTAGCCGAGGTAGAAGGCCACGAGTATTACCACTAGACGCGCAGGTGCGGATTATCGATGTAGCGCGTCTGGTCGGGGCAGTGCAGTCCCACGATACGGTCCGGCCGATCCAATCCCTCGAACGTCGAAGTGCTGAACGTACAGCACCTCTGCCGGTATCCACACGTACGAGGAGGAGCT
This sequence comes from Alopecurus myosuroides, assembly GCA_028641055.1. Taxonomy (NCBI): domain Eukaryota; kingdom Viridiplantae; phylum Streptophyta; class Magnoliopsida; order Poales; family Poaceae; genus Alopecurus; species Alopecurus myosuroides. Next base: position 300,004,679 of record CM054057.1, on the reverse strand, counting down.
CCGACGGCGGACTGCTAGGTCCGGTGCGGCGGCTGGACTGAGTGGGGCTAGGGTTCCCAACGCATGGGAGAGTGGACTCACGTGCCCGCTGGGCAACCTGCGCCCCTCTTTATATAGCGTATGGTAATGGGCTGCACAACACTTGTGGCCCATTCCCTCTGTGAGTCCGACTCACTAATTCAGTCCATTTCCGGTTCGGGTCCAACCCAACCAATATTTGCTCCCGCTCTTAAGTGTGCGACCCTGCAGGCTCATGGCGACTTGGACACGATTGGAGTCCGACTCTCAATCGATCAATCGGTAGCGGCTCCTAGCAGAACGTGCCGACTCCCAAGTCCCATTGAGTCATGACGACATACCTTTCAATGTGATATTCATCTTAGTCCCTTTTGCCTCACGATATACCTTGTCGAGCTATAGGCGATTTATCGTCATCCCTTAAATAGCTCAACTCTCTTCTCGATCCGTGATATGTGATTCACCTGACTAACTCTTAGCCAACAGACACAGTTAACACTTAACTGAGTTGCGCATGGCCATGCTTACTGAATCATATCACTCGAGAGGGCCCAGAGAATATCTCTCCATTCGGAGGGGCAAAATCCCATCTTGATTATCCACATCACGCAGCTTGCTTCTCATTCGACCCGAACTCTGCCTTTATAGTTGCCTTGTCACAGAACAACGTTTGACAGAACCTAAGTCGGTGATCCACAACTCGGATTGTGCGACAACCTCAGGTCCAAGGATTACATTGATTGAGACGTGCAAATGACGACTTGATCGTTGCATCTCAATATGGGCCAGTCCGACTTGCTAAACTCTTTAGCCAAGTCCGTGAACGTTGGAATGGCATCACCATGCCCATGACAAGTGGAACTGTGTCATCAGCCAACACTTACATTAGTCTAGGGTGTGTGTCCAGCACAACCTAAATGACCAAGGACAATCTAGTATGAACAACATGAATACATGGTTCCACAATCGAATCACATATTCAATGACATGTATCAGATGTTCAAAACAAGGACAACTTAATAACTTTATGAATACAGTGGGAATTACATCATACATGATTGCCTCTAGGGCATATTCCCAACACAAATATACAAGCAAGGTTGCATGAGCATGAAAGGAAAATGTTTAAGAACAAAACCAAAATTTCTTAAACCCTCGAAACTTTCTCCCCCATTGGCATCCATTTCCAAAATGGGATCATAGAAATTTTAGATGGCCAATATAGTAAGGGTTCCTCCGTAGGCTATGCACTTCTCATAATATGAGTGAAATCAAATACACTTATCCAATGATGAATAATGGGAGGAACTATACCAAGGATCCAAAGATTGCAAATAAGATGGTATACAAATCTAATATTCTCCTAAAGAGAAGCAAGCAATCAAGAGATCCAACAAACCAAACGAACAAGGTATATTATGGTTTGAGAAAATGAGTGTTTTTAAAGAAAATAGAGGAGCTCCCCAATATTTGTGCATGATTTAGAAATATTGCATTTTGAACGCAAAGGGCACAAAAATGGAATCATAAATCCCCCACTGTTGTTCAAAACTCAAAGCAAGTGCAAGTGCAAGTGATCATAAAAGAAAATAAGGCATATCACTCGGAGTAAGAGATGGTTAAGCCATAAGAGAAGTTACCAATAAAAGGATGGACACCGAACCATTAGGATACCAATAAGACATGTAATTCTTATCATGTGTATAAGTTTCTTAAATAGACCACAATCATATGATGTACATCCATAAAGAAACATGTACACACAATATAGTTACAAAGAGAAAGAGCGAGATATCCAATTCGAAGACATAAATATGATAATAAGATCTTTGCTTGAAAGCATTTTTTTTTGGAGGATATGAATGACCTTCCAACAAAAACACATCAAAGACGTCACAAACATCAATAAGGGAAAAAGAGATAGTTGGGACGTTTTGATAAAAGCAACAAATATCACAAGGAGTAAATATGTTTCATGCCATGATACAACCTACAAAAGGTTGAAATGTTAGAGTATATGCATGAGATAGATACTTGTTACCGAGGTAGCATTGGTGATGTTGTACATATAAGAATTCATCCATCATCATAGCTTGACTCCAATAAGCATGTATTGATAACACCTTCTTTGTGAATGAGGCAAGCATCCAACGCATATGAAATGTACCTAAAACATATTTAAGTAGAAAAATGGTCCCCAAACTCATTGGGTCCAAAGTAGTTACACAAACTACAATATATAGGATTCAATCCACATGAATATAGGCATATAGATAAGAAATTGAATATCATGAACATCTTAGCCAATTTAGGATTTATGGATATTATTCTATATAAATATTGGATCAAGGAAAATAAACATGCCATAACATATACACTAATAATTATGCATGCAATCTAAAGGTAGAAGAAACATTTCATTTTGTACCCGGGAGAGAGAAAACGGTCGTTGGGGGGTTCCCCCACTCTGCAGCGCCCAACCCGGCCAAGGGGGCCGGCCAGGCCGGCCTGGGGCAGCCAGGGCCGGGCACAATCCCACCCCGGCCTGGCACCCAGCCTGAGGCCGGCGTGGAAGGAGAGGGAGGTCGGCGTGGGGGCGTCCACCAGCCAGCAGCCCGGCCTGGGGCCGGCGTGGGGGCAGGGCGGGGCCGGCCACCCACCCGGGTAGCCCGGCCTGGCACCCGGCCTGGGGCCGGCGGGGGCAGCGAGTGAGGCCGGACCCCCACCCGAACAGCCCGGCCTGGAACCCGGCCTGGGGCCGGCGTGGGGCCGGCGTGGGGCGTGGCAAGGCCGGCCAGGCGGCCACTAGCCCGGCCTAGAGCCTGCCCAGGCCGGCCAGGCAGGCCGGCCACCCCCTTTCTCCTTCTCTCTTTCTCCTTTCTTCTTCGTTTCTTCTTCTTTCTTCCACATCTTTTTCCGTAGACTTTTCTCTCTTATTGCTGCAACTTGCATGTGGTTTACGGGTAGATATGGTTGCACCTTATCCATGATATTTTCTGAGTAAACTTAGGGAACACGTTAGTCCTTCCATATGTTGTGATCAAACACTCAAAATAGGATTTAGGAACATGTCAATCAACTCATGATTGATAAGATACCAATTAGAAAATATATCATTGTAAAAATAAAAATAAAATACCAAAGGAAATACTTATCACTTGGGGGATACTAAATAAAAATGCATCAAGGAGTAAAATATTGAGATCCCAATAGACATCAAATGAACCATGTCAAATTCCAAGAGATGTCAATTGAAGCAAATATCTATGAGTGAGATATCAAACTCCAAATAAATAGCAATTAAGGGCATCAAAGCAAAACAAATGAGCATAGAGGATGTCTATGTAAAATATGATCAAAGACTTATCTCATTCAAAACAATAGAATGCAAAACAAGGAATGAGATAACCAAGCCCTCTACACTTTTTATGATGGCACAAAGTAATAAAAAAAATAAAAGTTGTGCCTTCCACAAACTCACAAGATATTGATTAAAATACCAATTTAAAAAGATCTAATATCAATTGATGATAATAGTGTTCAAAAAGAATCTATGATAGCTCCCCCATGATCTATGCATGATTTTTGAATTTTGCACACAAATGGGATCATCACTCTTCGCATGCATACAATAGAAACTTTCATTAAGTGGCAAGAGATCCAATTGAAAATATAGTGTTCTAAAGGAAGTAATATAGCTCTCCCATGACTTATGCATTATATAGATGTTTGCATTTTAATACAAAAGCACTATAAGGGGATCCTCGCTTTTCTTACAACCATTACACTAGAATTTTGTTTGATTATAACACATAGATATTCAAGAGTCAAGGAAGACAATGTGAGTTCATACAAAACAATTTCTCGTCGATAATACAAATGGAAGCAAAGCATAATGTAAATATGATCAATAACTTCTACCACAAATATGGTTGTCACTTGTCCAAGGACAAGGAGGGTATGGTGTTAATTTTAGGTGGTATGTTGCAAAAATATTGGTGATCATGTTGAAACACAAAAGTTTATGGAAAAGGATATGAGTTAATTACCATGCTTCAACTAGTAAAATTATCATGCAAAGCAATTCTTAATATATATTGAAGCAACCGGTTTCCCAAACAATAAATACTATAGCACATTTGAGGAACACCGCACGAAGAAACTCTCTCAAATTCAACAAACCAAAATATGAGATACAAAAACTCATTTAAGCAAGTATGGAACTTGTTTGAGCTAATCATGCCACGTAGTAACAAGATAATTTAGAATATCAATTCTAAGTGGCATTACCTCACATGTTCACATTTTCTAGGATTGTAATATGCACATAGCTTATTACTCCCCCATAATGTGATAATCCATTTCTTTTCAACAAGAGGCAAGTGAAATAAAATAAGAGATAATTAATGAACATTGTGAAATTCGAATTTCTCATGAGAATGAAATACCACATGGAGACTATATAATCTTGTCACGTTAATAATAAGTGATATACCTCATGTACACATATTTTAGGATTGTGAGGTGGCAAGCACACCACTCCCCCAAAATGAGATAGTTCATTAATCTCTCAAAAGAGGCAACTTAAATTAATCATAAATTGCAATAAAGGCTCAACACAAAACAAACAAGTACATGGAGTGCAAACCAACAAACACATACTAGATTACTCAAGATAGGTAATTAGTAAGCACACCATATACAAACACATGCTAGACACAAAACTAACACATGCAAGGGGCAAGCAACTTTTAATGTATATAATTTAAATACAAGTTACCGCAAGGAGACACATTGGATAGGAGATAGATATATGATGATACAAATAACTTGGCTTGAGTAAATATAATTGATGAAGATCCCTTAATTCTTCATAAGATAGCCAAGTCTCCAATGCCCTCCAACAACACCTATTGATCAAGTTTTAGCTTGTTGGTCTCCAACCAAGTTGGGTCCTAAGAGGTTAGTCACAATAGGCTTGGCAACCCAAATGGTTCGTTTCTTGACACCACTTTGAGTGCCAACATATTTGGCAAACACATTGCCAACCTTATCCTTCCGAAGGGAATAAACATCATAAATAATGATAGGGTTGGATAAGGTACCATTAGTGCATGAGGAAGCAAGGTGGCCCTTTTCACGGCATAAGTAGCAAAATCGGCTTCCTCCTTTCTTCTTAGTTGATTTCTCAACTTGAGGAGTTATAACTTGATTCTTCTTGGGAAGAAGCCTTTCTTCATCTTGAGGTTGAGCATGAGATTGAACTTGTGGCCGCTTCCCTTGTTGCTTCTCACTAAGATGCTTCTTCTTTAATGGGCAAGACCTAACATGGTGCCCTTCAACATTGCACTTGAAGCAAACAATCTTGGACGAATTGTTGACTTGTTCTTGGCTCTTGTTCTTGTTGATTATATGATTCTTCTTTATATTGGACTTATTGTTATTATTGGAGTTGAATCCAAGTCCACTCTTGTCACTGGGTAATCTTTGTACACTCAACATGTTGTCAAGTGCGGACTTCCCATGACGCTTTTCCAAGTCTTTCTTCAAAGAAGCGACTTGGACCTTGAGCTCTTTTATTTCCTCTACATGGTTAGTAGCAACACAAGTAATAGAGGAAGTAGATGATTCATTGTTAGAGCAACAAGGCATGGAAAGCAATTCATCACAGGATGTAGCGATGTTATGAGTGAATGAATTAATAGGACTAGCACGAGGCAAAATAGAATTTTGAGTAGAGTTTGTGATAATGTACACATGAGGCTCACAAGATATAACCTTGGTAGTAATAGCCTCATGAGCTAACTTTATCTTATCATGTGAGACTAAAAGATCCTCATGAGAGCCTAAGAGCTTTTCATGACTTTCTTCCAATTTCCCATAATTGCTAGTTAGCAACTCAAGTTGAGACCTTAGCTCAACATTCTCCTTCAATGTAGATGCTTCACGAGAAATAGAATTAGTAGCACAAGCATCATAATTAATAGAAATAGGAGAAGGCAAATTGGCAAGTCCTTTTGAATATGAAGCTTTAAGTTGAGTATGTTCGACTTTTAGCTCATCATTTTTAGTTTTAAGACAATTAACCACCTCAAGATTTCTATTATGAGAGTCCTTTAATTTTGATAACTCTAGAGTAAAAGTCTCTTCAAGAGATTCATTGATAGTTTGTTCTTCTACAAGAGATTCCTCTAGTTTTGCAATTTCATTGGAATAATCACGCTCGCGGCTATAACACGCGTCAATGCATGCTTCCAAATCCTTAATGGTGATATTGCGCCTATCAAATGCTCTAATGATTTCTAGGAAATTGGCACAAGCATCTTTATCCTCATAAAGGATATTGTGAATCATTTTACCTTTCTCCATTAACGAATCATTGTCATTATCATCGTCATCATCATCATCATCATCCTCATCACCATCATAATCATCATCATCATCACTAGATACATTGGTGTTCAAAGTAGGAGCTACCTTTGAACCTTTAGCCATAAGGCAAAAATGAGATATGGTAGATGATGATGAACCATTACTTGAAGCGCCACTTAAATCCACATCTTGTTCCATGGAATGTTGAGTTTCTTCTACATGGTTAGTAACACAAGTACTAGAGGAAATACAACCATTTTTACTATGGAAACAAGATGTATCAAGCATATCATTATAAGATTTAGTCAGGGAATTTTTACATGATATGCATGAACTATCAACGCAAGCATGTAAATCATTTTGGGTGCTATGTGTGTTTAAGTCCATAGACAAAGTATTGCAATAAGATAGAGATGAAGAATCGTCAACAATAAGCATACTATCAAGATTGCAATTTTTGTCACTACTCACCATATCATTATGTTGTGCCTTGACACATGTTGGTGAGGTAGAAGAAGTTGAGAACTCATCACGCCCAGAGGTGGAGGGAGTATAATCATCACCACAACTTTTGGACACATCATATTTATCTTGAAGCTTGGTCCAAATATCATGAGCTTTCCAAGATGGCCTAATTGACTCAAGAACTACAATACTCAAATATTTGAAAAACACATTAGTAGCTTGAGTATTGAGATATAAGTTTTTCTCATCCTCTAAAGAGCAATCAATACCCGTTGGAGTAGAAAAACCCATATCTACAATTTTCTCTATATTTGGACCCATGTCCTTAAAAATATTAAGCATACTAATTTTCCAAGTATTATAATTTGTGCCATCGAATATAAAAGTGTCATTATGCACTAATCCCCTAGCCGACATCTTTACTCTCTAGGTTGTGAAACCCTATGAAGAGAGACCCGGCTCTGATACCAATTGAAAGGACACGGATGTCGCCTAGAGGGGGGGTGAATAGCCGTTTAAAAATAATTACGGTTAAGGCTTGAATAAATGCGGAATAAAACTAGCGTTTAATTTATCAAGCCAAAACCTAAACAAACTAGGTTCACCTATGTGCACCAACAACTTATGCTAAACAATTCAAACAACTATGTGATAGCAAGATATGTTACTTCAAGCTCGATGGCTATCACAAAGTAAATTGCATAAGTAAAGAGTTCGGGTATAGAAATAACCGAGAGACGAGGAGACGATGATTTATCCCGAAGTTCACTTCCCAATGGAAGCTAATCTCCGTTGGAGAGGTGTGGAGTCACAATGACTCCAAGCGCCCAATGGCTCACCTTATTCTCCTCGTGCCTCCACCAATGCGGAGTGCCACGATCCATTATGGGACCTTTGAGGGCGGTCACCGATCCCGTACAAGGTTGGGGCAATCTCCACAACTCAATTGGAGGCTCCCAACAATATCCCGCGAGCCACCAAAACTCCGAGATAGCAACAAGGTCCGGAGCTACCAAAACTCCGAGACAACAATAACCGTCTAGGGCACTCCAAGTACCGAAGAGGACAAGCTCAAGGGCACTCCAAGAACCCAAGAGTAACAAGCTTCTCAACCTTTCACTCGAACGAATCCTCGTAGAGAACTCAAACCGATGCAACCTATGCAATGGCAAGAACAAAAGAAGTGCTCAAATCCTTCACTCTCAAATCCCACCAAAGCAACAAATGCTATGGGGGGAGAAGAGAGGAAGAACAATGAAGAACTCAACAAATGAATCCACAAGATCTAGATCCAAAGACTTTCCCCTCACTAAGAGGAGAGATGGATTGGTGGAATAATAGATCTAGATCTCCTCTCTCTTTTCCCACTATTTGGAGGCAAGAATCATGGAGGAATAGAGAGAGAGCAAGCTCCAAAATGTCAACAATGGTGGGGGAAAACTTGCAAAAAGGTTGGGGAACCAATGGGGAAGAAGGCCCCTTTTATAGGCCCCCAAAATCAGCCCGTTGGGGTCATTCTGCCCCACCCCGGCCTCCCGGGCCGGCCAGGCCGGCCTCCAGGCCGGACTGTTCGGGTAGGGGTCCGGCCTACGGGAGCCCACCCCGGCCTGGGGCCGGCCTACCAGTTTTCAGAAAATCTCCTTCACTAAAAACGCGATATCTTTTGCATCCGGACTCCGTTTTCGATGATCTTGGGCTCGTTGAAATCGTAAGAACGAGCACTACAAGATTATGCAAAGAAACATCATAGTCCATAATTGGATGATAAAACCAAATGATGAAAGTTATTACCTCTCTATAAAGGAACAATCGGTAAAACCTCCAATATCAAAAACGCAATAAGTTTTTCATGTGAAACCCGTTTTTGATGAACTTGAGCTTGTATTGAAGCACATGACAAGCTCAAAAACCACACATGGAGAAAACACAAATAAGAACCAAGAAATGTTATGCCAAGTATGCAAAGGTTTGAGCTCTCTCCGAGTGATGCGATCAAGTTGCTAATATGAGAGCCCCTCTTGATAGTACGGTTATCTATCCTATAATCCGGTCTCTCTCCTAATGCTATGAGACCGGTAAAATAGAAAACCTATCAAGATCATACCTTTGCCTTGAGCATTCCACTTGAGCTAGAATATGACGATCTCGACCTCCTCAAGATGGAACACCTTTCTTGATTTCTTTTTGCTTGGTGAAGACACAAAGATGCTCCCCCATATGCAACTATGGGAGAGGCTCTTTTAAGTATATATTTACTTTAACATTATCTCCAAAAGAGTGGCAAGATTCAAGAATGTGATCTCTTCGATATGCTTCCCTTGAACTTGCACTTCTCGAACTTGATGATGATCACAACTTGACGTCATCCACAATGGACTATATGAAATATTCCTTTTGATGCAAGCCCATGGAAAGATGCCTAACCCCACATAGATATACCACACACACATATAATGGGTTAGAACACAAAGCTTTATGAACAATTACTTACGATACCATGATACCACATGGTACATCTTCTTGCTTTATGAGTTGATCACTATTAACCATCGCTTAGCACTTTGCCTTGATCAGCCTTTTATCTTTTCTTCTCTCTTCATAATAATGATGTCTTGAAGGTAAAGATGAATGTTCACACAATATTCTTCTTCAAGACATACTTGATGAACCTTTTATCTTTTCTTATCTCTTCATAATAATGATGTCTTGAAGGTAAAGATGAATGTTCACACAATATTCTTCTTCAAGACATACTTGCAATATGCTCAACTCTCTCATGACCAAACTTGGGATATTCACATGAATAGCACCTTGGTCACCACTTGATTATCTTGAATCCAACACATGGACATCAAGTATTGCCTATGGAGAAACTATACAAGTATAGCTCAATGCAACCATAAGTCCATAGTGATTGTCATCAATTACCAAAACCACACATGGGGAACCATGCTCTTTCATCGTGGTCCTCGCTGGTGGCGTTGTTGTCTAGAGATGACCATGGAGCGAGCCGGATCTGTAGATAGGTCTAGTACTAGTAGCTTTTCTAGTTTCCAACCGTTGTCTCATGTAGCGTATGGAAGTAGGCTGCCAGATCTCCATAGCAAGATCTGGTGCACCCACTGCCCTGAATTCGTGGCGCTGTCGTGCTCCAGTGCAGGAGTTGTGGCAAGTGATGAACTTCGAGCTCAGCATCTCCGACGATAAGGCCTCTCTAAGCTCGTCTGCCCTCGAGTTTTGGTGCGATGCTAGGCGGCTGCAGCCGGTTTTCTTCGCCAAGCTTCCATGGATGAAGATGGAATTGAGGGGAGTCGGTGCTGGCTCCTTCAATAAGCACCGTTCCTGCTGCTCCCATGTTGGTGGATGCACCTCCGTTCATCCTGGCGGCCGCCATGGTGGGGTGGGCGGGGGGAGCGATGCTGCAGTTCACGCTGGTTCAAGACAGCCGTGGAGTACGAAATCCTTCAACTTCTCAAGCTCATCCGTGCTTGCCCTCGGCGACCTGAGGCCTCCGTTGAAGCCGGTTGTTGTTGGGGTTCGTATCGGCATCTAAGCAAGTGGTGAAGTCAACGGCAAGCTTGGCTTACTTGACAGAGGGGAAAGCTAAGGGCTCGGTTGTGATTTTCAATCTTTTAGCAAGGTTCTTTCTGTATTTGGACAGAGTCTTAGAATTATCAAGTTTCTAGATCAATTCTATCTACTTCTGCAAGCAAGCTGCTAGTGTCTTTTTTTTCCAAAATGGGGCTGAAGCTGCAATGGGGTTGAAACTGCTAGCATCTTTCTTTTCAAAATGGGACGGCCCAGCCTCTGCGTCAAAAAAAAAAATTAGGGCGGCCCAACGTCTGCGTCAAAATAAAATTCAAAATGGGGCGGCCCAGCGTCCATATGGCCGAGCTACTAGTAACTATCCTAAAATATATTTTGTGTCGCTACTTGCTTACTCCCTCCGTCCTGGTGTATAGGGCACAATATATATATTTTGTGTCGCTACTTGCGTACTCCCTCCGTCCTGGTGTATAGGGCACAATATCAAATACATGCAGTTCCATCTATTAGACACATTTTGCATTAATTATCTTCTAATTAGTGGGTGGTTGCATCTCTCCATCTCTCTCCACCCCTATACACCAGGACGAAGGGAGTGCATCTTTTTGTGTTTTTGGGCTGTTCTTTGTACTGATGGAGGCTGCTGTCTTATAATTTCAAGAGAGCAGACTAGGGCCTCTTTGGATCGAAGGAATTCCATAGGAATTTTGGAGAATTCCAATCCATAGGAAAAATTTCTATGGAATGCCTTTGGATTATATGATTGAGTACACCAAATTTCTAAGGAATCAATTTCTATACCCCCTATTCCATAGGAATCTTCACATGAGCTCAAACCTCTTTTTTCACGAAGTCCAATGCACTTCATACTCTAGCTCTCTCTATTCTCTCTCCTTATTCCTGTAAAATTCCTCCTTATTCCTGTAAAATTCCTGTGTTTGCTTCCTGTACATCATCCAAAATCCGATGGGAATTGAAGTGCATGACATCTCAATCCTATGTTTTTCCTATTCCTACGTTTTTAAAATCCTGCAATCCTATGTTTTTCCTATTCCTACGTTTTTAAAATCCTGCAATCCAAAGAGGCCCTAAAGCCATTGCAGTATTAAGACCATATGGAGAAAACAATAATAAACACTAACATCGAAAAATGAACCACAAAGATAAAACGCATGATGCTACGAGCTACGAGGCAGCAGAAGCGCCACTTTATTATTACCCAATCTCTCCCATGAACATTTTGTACTGTCACTTTCTCGATAATTAACTAAGTACACCACTGATTGATTGTTACAGTATTCTCTCAATGGGATACAGTATCAGGCAAAACTGGAGCTAACACATCCAACAACCAACTCTCGTCTTCTCTCAAATCCCCTCGCAAAATCTGGCGTTGGAAGCTGTCTTGTCAAAACATGTTAGCGCCAGCTCCTCCTCTCCCTGTCTACGGCTAGAAAGACTGATCACAGCTCGTCCTTCAGAGGCTCCGTGGCAGCCTCACCCGCAGCCGCCTGCCCAGCAGTTTCCTTGTTCTTCTTGATGTACTCGACAATATCTTCAGCTGTCCTGCCGCCCTCATAGGAGACCATCTTTCCGCTGGGAGTGACGAAGTATAGGGTCGGGTAACCCTGGACTTCGAACTCTGATGGCACATCGTTTGCGGTAGCATCCTGGGAACAAGGTCAAAAACAGTTTGAGCTTTGGGTGGGAGGCGGAAGGAAAGGGCAACGGATTGTACTCATATAGAGATGGAAGTGAGGATTTACCATCTTGGCAATGACAACGTCCTCTTCGCTTTGAAGACTGGTGGCTGCCTCATCCAGGATAGGTGCTAGCTTCTTGCAGTGTCCGCACCAGGGAGCATAAAACTCAATAAGAACTGCAATACAAAAGTGCCAAATCAATTAAGATCTCTTCTTAGATGACTTGGTTATATACTTGAGATTAACGAGAATAAATACCATTTTTGCCAGATTTGAACACCACATCGTTGACATTGTCAGCGACAACAACCTTAACAGGCTCATTGTTAGCCTCGGAATAGGCTCAGACTTCCTGAAGGGCGACAATTTACCATCCTGCAAACAAGAACGCTTATGAAATCGGCTAGACAGATAATCTAGAATCATACATATTCAAAATGGTAATGGGTACTTACAAAGTATTCCTTCAACCAAGAAACAATTTGTCCAGCCTCAATCTGTTCCTTCAAAAATTTCTTGGAGTCCTCATCCTGAATGAGATAAGTGGTGCCTGATCCTCCTTCAGCCCAAAGTACTGTATTTCAAGCACAAAAATTGTTAGTGTCAGGAAAAAAATATTAGTTTGCATAATGACTTGATGAGGAGGGGAAACAGTAAACCAACCTGGAAGGCCCCTTGGCTCGCTTCGATATCACCAATTAGGAACTTGACAGCCTTGTCCTTGAAATCCTCTGCAGCGCCATAGTACGCAGATTTGAAGGACTCAAATGGTCCAGTGGAGAAGTTCAAAAAGAGCATGACCTGCACACCATTTGATGTCAGAGAACAGAATAGTTGAATATGGTCAAAATATTTAGTATGGTCAAGAGTTCAAAATATAATTTCTAACACGACAAATACTGCAGGATATTGCAGTGTAATGTTCTAAGTAGCTTTACCACTATTAAGATATATCTGAAATCTTTCAATGTCAAAAGCAATTCATCATCAAAACATGCAATGCAGCATCACAAGCTAATCAGTTAGCTATGGCTCGCAACTAGAAATACCATCCATGTAAAACACAATGGGTAAAAAAGGCTAGAAGAACTAGATAAACTAATAGCTCAGCTGTTGGAATATATGCTTACGAGTAAATGTAAGGGTATGGTCATATAAATATATCAAAACTTAGTGTAGTTATCAAATTTGACCACCAAAATATAATAAGGTATGGATTTTACAAATTTAGCCAAGATAAGCTGGTCGACGTTTTTTGTATACTGAGAATTGAGATATATAGTGGCAATCAAAGCACTAACTGAACATGCATAAATTACCAAATTTAACCATCATTGCCTCATTAGTTACAAACAGTGGGGCATGGGCTTAAAACTGACTAGACATACAGTTCAACTGAAACATTGACAAGTTCATACAAGGAAGAAAATTGATTCTAGAAAGCAAGTTGTGTCAGTTATTACCTTGGCAGCATTGCCCTGGAAGTATTTCAAGAGGTAAGGATGGTTGTCAGGATTCTTGTCAAAAGTAACAACCTTCGGGGTGCTGCTAGCTTCAATGAAACTCTCCAAAGCAGAAACATCAAAGTCCTGCAAAATGTAGCATCAGTAAGTCAATACCCAGTAACTCATATGAAGTTAATCTATGGCCAACAAGAAGATGAACAACAAATAATGTTTTGTTTCCATAGTAGAGTATAACCTTGCTGTCAACAACAAGCTCATCAAATGGCTTGAACAGCCTGACCAATGGCCTCTCCACTGCTGCATCACCGCGTGGGAGGTGGTTGGCATGCAAAGTGTGGCCAAACTCATACTCAGACCGCAGCTTGTCAGCAACCTCCATGAAGTTTGTAAACTCGGTGCCGCTGAATTCAGTGAAGACACCAACCTATACAAATTGCAATCGTTACTTCCAGCCAAGAAGAATTGAGCACCAACCTGACGATGGCTACATGAAATACGAATAAGCAAGAGAAAAGGAGAAGCTAGTTGGATTCAGAGCTTACAATGTGGATCTTTCCGTCTTCAATGCTTGCAGCATCTTCTGGTGCCTTGATCTCCTTTGAAGCAGGGCCAACCTGCTTCTTCAAGTAATCAACAATTCCCTCAGCCTCCCTGGGGCCCTTGTACTCCTGAATGTTCTTCCCCTCGTTCCTGAAGATCTTAAGAGTAGGGAAGCCCTGGATCTCATACTTGGACGCAAGCGGCTTGTTCTTCTCGTCGTTCGCATCAACTTTAGCTAGAACGATCGGTGGGTCGTGCTTGCTCAGAAGCTGGGCCGCCTTCTCATACTGAGACAGTACACACATGGAAATTTAAGTAACGGGATCAAACATTCAGCATATAACACTACTGCTATGGGAGTCGAGTGGTCCAAGGATGTAGGTGAATTACCTCTGGAGCGAGGCTTTTGCAGTGTCCACACCTGAAAGCAAAAACGATTTTTTTCCATAGAATCAGCAACGACTTCGACGAAATTCGGATAGTAGTATTGAAATCGGTCGAAACACTATCTAAACGGCTACATATAGAATATAAAGTTGGACACTACCAGTAGACAATCAACATCACAACTGTACAGAAATCCTAAAAGGGGCCGATCCAACAACTTCAAAACCCTCGTGAACCCCGAATCGAACCCAGACTGAACCGAAGCAGCTGAGCCAAATCAACACGCTAGATCCCCAAACTAACCCAGTCAACACCGTCCTACGCAATTCAGGCATCTGAGAGCACTCACAATCTAACTCCCCAGATCCACCCAAACAAGCCTACGAGCTTCCAACCACAGTCCACGGACGGAAAACGCAAGGAGGGGCTTACCATGGGGCGTAGAACTCGACGAGGATGAATGGGTGCTTGGCGATGGCGTCATCGAAGTTGTCGGCGCCCAGGGTGAGCACGGCCTCCTCCGCGGGCGCGGCCTCCTCGGCGGCGGCAGCCTCCTCCGCCCTCGCAGCCGGCGCGGACAGCACGACGGCGAGCGCGAGCAGCAGCGAGATCCAGACCTTGCTGATCGCCATGACGGAATCGAGTCGCGAGATTTTCTGAGGGGACGCCGCCACGCCGCTGCACTCCACGGGTTTTAATAGGAGCGGAGAGCACGAGAGGGGGGTTTACGGCCGCAGGTGCACCCGGTCCACAGGGACGTGGACACTACCTATGGGGTCCCGGATACGGGAATGACTGTGGGCGCAGCGCATAGGGGCCACGTGATAATCGATGGCCTTTCTTGCACCCGGCTCCCTGCAACTACGAGAAACCCGATTTCGGGTGCGAGGGGTTACGAAGCGACAGGATTGGAGAGCTAACAATTAACATAATGCTCCCTACAGAGATACGGATCGAATTATTTGATGTACGAAGGGTGTACTCGTGTATTTCCATGAGTACTTATTCTAGTACTCGTGCCGTGAAATGCTACTAGGGAATTGCAGCCACGTCACGCTCGCACGCCCGCCGGGTACATGGCGCGCGTCGCAGGCACGTAGAACCATGGCGTCAGGCCAATGAGAGCGCGCCGCGTCAGCGCCGTGACATGTCCACGGGTCCCTGATTAGCTGAGCCAGGACCCGCTTGGTGTACGTTTCCATATAAGGAATGGATAAGGACGTCGGCGTAAACCGTGCATACATTAATTTACTGCTCCTACATAGGATGGGATTGCGGCTTTTGTTGGAAGAAAATCATTCCGTCGGAATTTCAGGAGTATTAACTTGTCCCAAATCTTATGATATTAAAAGAAAACAGGAATATTAATTTATTTTTTTGGTGCACATTATTAACATATTACCTTGTCCCAAATCTGGAAAGCAATAAATAATTTATCGGATGTGCTCATTATTTTCCACGATTCAGTTTTGGAAAGCAATCAATTTACACCAATTCAATTCGTTTACCACCCACTTGGGCCAGAAATATATGGCGCATAATTATGGTGTAATTACAACATCCGTTCGGGATTATAAGGCTCCGTTAAAATTTGAGCTAATTTTGACAATAAAATTAAGTAACAAAATTTATGTTTTTTTTGTCAGAGAAATTACAGCTTTTGAAACTTCTTTACAATATGAATCCAATGGTATACTTCTTAAAACATATAGTTTATGTTTTCTTTGTTAAATTCATGGTCAAATTTAGACTCGAAAATCAAGTGGGGTCAATAATCCGGATGGAGGAAGTAGCGTTTTAATAATCTGGATGTGTAGAAGTGAATATATTGTGCATCTAATCATAACCTTTTTTTTAGAATGCAAGAGTATACTCCTTCGATACGTAAAAAGTGTCGTGAGAAATGAGCTTAGGATGTATAAATCTGTATCGACACATATTTAGGATCGGAGGGAGTACTATGTTTGTCTTTCAAGAGCCTCTTTTGGTTCATAGGAAAGGTCGATGTTAAACAAAAGTAAAATTTCCATTTTGCGACGAATGAAAATAATAGCAAATATCCTATGAAACTAGGGTGGAAAATATTCTGACTATTTATTTAACGAATAAAAATCCTACTGATATATGCTCCTCTATATTTTTCTATTTTCTACGAAACCAAGAGACCCGTTCGAAGTAAAAGAAATCCTACACGCCAATCGAAAATGTTCGTAAAAGTCCTACACATGCGGAATGTGAGACCACGCTCCTTTAACTAGCGCCGTAAAAAATCGTAACTATTACTACCATTTCTATACAGATGACTATTGTATGTTGTTTTCATTAGAATCTTGTGTGTTTCTCGTCTTATGAATCAGAGTTAAAAGAATTGTAATTTGTATTCTTTGTTTTTCATGCAATTCCTATTATATTGCTTTCCCCGGTAATTTCCTAGTAGAATAAAAAACGATGAGATATTATGCAGAAAATCGAGGAGGAAGGTTATGGAATGAAAAAAAAACTATTGCGGGTATCTAATTGTGTGATGCGAATAACTTTTACCCTACAGTCCATACCAGGAACAAAGCTGACACCCGCCGCAAAAGTATAAAAATCTATCTTTGCCAAACAGATTTATTTTTGTTCTATATGAAGGGGAATATGTATTTTTTTTTCTGGGTTTCTGGATGAGCACAGAGCACGGGAGAGAGACAGACACCTCATCTTGAGTTGGAAAAGCCTGCTACAAAACAGATCTGCCTTGCGAATCTTGTTCTGTTGTACTACGTGTGCCTTTTGTACTGTTACCATTGTGTGTGGGGTAGAACATGCCAATCTTGAACCGAAGCAAAATGGCGTTTTCTCATCTGTCATGTGTGGTGGCTGGGAACGAGAGAAAACAAAATCATCGGACGGCATGTAAGTCTGAAATGGGTTAAAAAGCGAACACAGTGTGCAAAATGTATGTTATTACGTGCAAGGAAACGTCAATTTTGGTGTTACAACCAACCGATATCGGATCGTGCGGAGTGGTGCGATCAAGCTTTCGCTCTGCAATCCAGCACCACCAGGCTAGCTCAGAGCATGCCGAGACATTTCTGTTGCGGTTGGGCACATGGAGATGGATAGGATACTGCTAGGCCTCATGTGGAGCTGGAAAAGCGCGGTAAACAACAAGATCTGGCCGGCCCTATATGAACTTTGTTCCACGCTCTCGTGATGTGCCAGTGGTACTTGGGTGGAACGGAAGGGGCCAGTCTCGAACTGAACTGAAACAAGGCGTACGTTTCCTCTCGCCCCTTTTCTTTTGGGCAGTGCTGGGCGTCCCCCGGGGGATCGAAACATCCCATCCTCCGCCTCGTATGCTTGACACGTGTCCACAGGACCACACGCACGAACCGGTCAACGAGCGCACCACGGGACTGCCTTACGCACACATCTGTCGGGACCATCCCATCTTCTTCGCGTTTCTCTGCCAAGGAACCCGAGCAACATCGGTCCCCCCTGCCTCCCCTCGCCGTCCGGCCACCGTCGGCGGCGCGCCTACTCCGGCGAGCAGTACAGCTTCCCTACTGACAGTAGCGCCACCGCCAATGGATCTATTAGCAGCACCCTCGTCGTTATATGGAACCGCCATTGGACACCCATGGTAGCAACACCGGCGTAGCACCTCCGCCGCCGCTCAGAGAACGCCGCCGGTCCTTGGGGAGCACCACCACCGACCTATGGGAGCACCACCAACAACCTATGGGAGCACCGCCTCCCGCCTATGGGAGCAACGCCGTCGGCCTTGGGGAGCACCGACGCCGGCCTATGGGAGCACTGCCGCTGGCCTTGGGGAGCACCCGCACCGGCCTATGTGAGCACCGTCACCGGCCTTGGGGAGCACCGCCACTAGCCTGTGGGAGCAACTTCGCCCGCCCGTGGGAGCACCGTCGTCGGCCATGGGGAGCAACGTGGCTCGCCTGTGAGAGCAACACCGTCGCCTTGGGGAGCACCGCCATCGGCCTATTGGAGCACCGCCGCTGGCCTTGGGGAGCACCGAAAACGTCCTATGGGAGCAACTCGCCCACTCGTGGGAGCACCGCTGTCGCCCATGGGGAGCAACGCCGCCCGCCCGTGGGAGCAACGCCGGTGGCCTTCAGTAGCACATGACCAACCCCGTGGAGCGTCGCCGTTGTCCCACGGGAGCACCGCCCGTCCACGCATGGGAGCAACGCGGCGGCCTGCAGCCTAGTTGCCGCGATTGACGAGCAGGAGGTTGCAGGAGTGTGGGCCGCCGTCGTCGCTCTGGCCATAACGGAGGCGGCGCGTCCCTGGCACCACGCCAGCTCGTCCATGGCGCCATGGCGGAGGCAGCGGAACCACATGGCGTGAGCTCGCCAAGGTCGTTGGGAGGAGATGGGGGCAAGGTGGAACGGGGTGTGGAGAGTGCTGTATCTCGGGCGAGGAGGACGATAGCCGGAGGCGGTGGGCGGAAATAGTAGGGCGAAGCAGCGCTGGAAGGGGGATCGTAAGGAAGAAGGAGGAACTAGTGGACGGGGGAGGAGAGGATACGGGAGAAGATAAGGGAGAGACGTGCCACGTAACTGGACGCGTGGCGTTCGCGCGACCCGGAGGATGATCCTCCGGGGGATTAGCAGCGTTTCCCTTTTCTTTTCGTGATGCGGACGAATGGACGGATCTCCAACGGCCCGGAGACATCGCCACCCATCATCTTAGGGCATCTCCAGTCGTTCGACCCCCCCAGGTTTCAGATCGGCGCTTTTTAGCGATAGCGCCGGCCCGCACCAAAACCTGGGGGGGGGCGATTTCACCAGCCGTTCGGCGTCCCAGAAAATAAAGCACCGATATCATTCGAAAAGTTTCTTCCCGCCCCCAAAAACAGAGCCCTAGTTCGGCGATCGGCAGCCATAGTTTCGGGCGATCATATTACAAAAAACGCCACAGGTGGGCGATCAAATATAGTTCAGATCGAATCACACAGACGGGCGCGCGCGGCGGTGGCAGAATTAGGCGATCAGGCAGACGCGTCGGCCGGCGTCGGAGCAGGCGGCGAGCTCGGCGCAGCATCCAGGTCGATGACGGCGTCGGAGCGGACAGCGGGCTCGCCATTCTCCAGGTCGACGACGGGCTGCGCATCCTTGTCGACGGCGGCATCCTCCTGGGCGGCGTGCGGGCTTGTCGGCGCGGTGGTGTAGCTGGCGCCGCCAGACGATGTCGGGGCCGGGGGCGCGCTGATGTCGGTCAGGATGAGGTTGCACTGCGCCAGGAACCAAGCTCTCACCTCGGGGGTCATCGCGGCCGGGTCGCCGCCCGTGAGGAAGGCGAGGTCGTTGTTCCTCTTCTTCACGGCGGTACCAGTCCGGAGGAGGTCGATCTTGACCTGCGAGTTGGCCATGAGCGCCGCCCATCGCTGTTTGGAGACCTCCTCCCTCCTGCCGGCCTGGACCTGAGCGTCGGCGATGCAGGTCTCAATGGATGCCTGCAGTTTTGCCGCTGCAGGCGCGCCGTCCCTAGCCAGCTTGGCTTTCTTGTGGCCCATCGGCGGACGCCCTTCGGATGCGCACGCAGCCACCGCGTCGGGGACGTACTCCTTGCCCTTGCCGATCGAGCGACGCACCTCCGCCCACTTCTCGCAAGTCTCGATGAGGACGAACACGTGGAGGAACTTGAAGTCGGTTCCCTCGTCGTTCTTGTACGCCTCGAGCATGCGGACGATCTCCATCTCGCGGTTGGCGCCGCTCTGCGGCCTCGCCGAGATCTCCTCCTGGATGCCGTGCCACTTGTTGCACGACGCCTGGATGTTGGCCCAATGGTTCGCCATGGCTTTCTGGCCGCGGTCGAGGACGCATGGGGTGTAGTAGGGATCGATCATGCGGCGCTCGTCGTAGGCCGTCTTCACCCGCTTCCAGTAGTTGTCGGCGTGCTGGTTCGCGCCGATGATCGGGTCCAAGCTGACCGTCTTCCACGCCTCGGCGAGGAGCGAGTCCTCCCTGTTCAGCCACTTGATGCGAGGCTCGGCGGGCGGCACGGGCACCTTGGGCTCCTTGCGGGGGCGGCCAGGGCCACGGCGCTTCCGTCCTTCGCCGGCCGGATCTGTACTCTCTGGCACCACGGGCGTCCCGTCCACGTCGTCGTCTTCGCCCTGCTCCTCCGTCGCCTGCGTGCCGGAGCCGCCTTCGCCGTAGTCGCCACCGACCTGCGTGAAGAACTCGCCGCTGGCATCGAGGAAGCCCGGGCTCGCCGCCGCCACCATCGAGCCGGACGCGATGATCTCCTCCATGTAGCTGTCCTGGGGCTGCAGCCCGGCGAGAATCGCGCGGCGGTGGGATGGGGAAGCTGCGTAGCCCGGCGCGTTGCCATACATCATCGGCGGGATGGTAGGGGAAGGTGAGGTTGGGGTTGAAGCCTCCCAGCGAATCACCTTCGACGAACCATGCTGGCGGCGGGTGCGGCGACATGCGGGGCGACGGTGACGGCGACTGCTTCCAGCCGGCGAAACGTGGGCCGAAAGGGCCCTTCTTGGCGAGAGGCGCCGCGGCCGGCGTAGGTGGCTCGTCTGGGACCTCCTCCTCCTCCTCCAGCTCGTCTTCCTCGGCGGCTGCCTGCTCCTCCGCTTGCAGCTGCGCCATGAGCTGCCTCTGCCGCTGCGCCGCCTCCCTACCCCGGCGCTTGATGTTGGCTGTCTCCAGCCGCGACCTCTCGGCGATCCACTCCTTGTTCGACATGCCGGGTGGTCGCTCCTTCGGTGCTCTTGGCTTGCGGGGTTTCTTGGCCGGTTCGGAGGCCGCGGGAATGGAGACGGCGGCGGCGGCGGCGCGGGGTCCTGTAAATCGAGCGGGAGCCATGGCGCGTAGATCTCGGGTGCGGGGGGAAATGGCGGGAATGAACCGGGGGGAGAGGTACATGTGGGGGGAAAGTGGAGGGAAGCGCCGAAAAAAGAGAGGGAAATCGTCTTCCGTCGCCGACAAGCGTGGCCCACGCGAGCATTTCGCCCCCCCCAGGCCGAACCCAGCGCGCTGGGTTTGGCCTGGGTTCGGCGGCGCCAAACGGCGCGAAAAACGGCGGAAAGCGGCGCTAAATCGATTCCTGGGGGGGCGACTGGTGCGAAACGGCGCGAAACGGCGCCAAAAACGCCGCTTGGGGGGCTCTGGGGGGACGGCTGGAGATGCCCTTACCACTACGGAGTACTGTACTGTACAGAATAAGTTAACCTGTGAACAAAAAGGTAGGTCACGCGCGCCATGGCACTCCGTTCCTGGAACCGATGCTGCGTGCGTGCGGGCGGCGATTCACACGGCGAGCGTGCGTGCAGACGGGCCGGATTCCGGCTCGATCGCAACTCACGCAGGTTCTCGCCTCCAACTACTACCTACACCTACACCTACGCGTCTCTCTCTCTCTGCTTCATCACCATGCTCCTGGTGTACTGGACAAAACCCACGCAAAATCGCTGTAGCCTGTGACAAAATCCACGAGACTCCCAAGCGTGCTACATTGTGCTTGGCCACTTCTTACAATGGAGGGAAAAGGACTAGTACAGCTGATGGGTACGTCGTGTTCAGCCAGAAAATAGAAGAGCTGGCGTACACATGGATCATGCGTGCATGTGCAGCCAACAATGTACTACAAAGGAAGGTAGCGACTTAGTTGCCAATATAGAAAATAAAAAGCTTGACAATTCATAGAAATATCCGTGCGCCATGGCTTTGAAAGCTCTCGCGACCGTCCACGTTCTTCATTCAGGTATGAACGGCCGAGACAATATTCTCGCATGTACAGTACTACTCCCTCCGTTCAACAATAGATGACTTCCCCATATCTATATATGGATGTATCTAGACACTATCTATTGTTGAACGGAGGGAGTACGCAAACTGACAAGATAGTTCAGTTCCAAACATTCCCACCAGGTTTACCATAGGCAGTGATGTCAGAATTTTATCGGCAAAGCGCTTGAATTCTAAAGATTACTCCATCCGTTCCACAATATAAGATGTTTTACATGTTGTCTAGATTGGACTAAAATGAGTGGACACATGTACTAAAAATGTGTCCAGATACATGCGTATATACTCCCTCCGTTCCTAAATATAAGATGTTTAAGCCATTTCCCACATTCACATATATCTATATGTATCTAGACTAGTTTTAGTGTATATGTTCCCTCATATTAGTGTCTACCTAGTCAACATAAACAATAGCTAGAACATCTTATATTTAGGAACGGAGGGAGTATATATGATAATGTGGAAAAGGTCTAAAACATCTTATATTGTGAAACGGAGGGAATACTTCTCAGTAGAAGACCGTGTCCATAATTTCTTCACACTGAAAGGAAACTGCGAACCAAGTCTTAACAGATCAAATTGCAAACTCAACTATGGATATTGTTGTCGAATGGAGTAATATATACAGCTACGTAAAACGGAGGCAGAAACCAATACCAGAAGAGAAAAGAAAAAAAAAAAGGGTCAAAGGCAACTCGCTACACACCACATCTGTGATTCTAATTGTCCAATGCGCAAACCAAATAATTCCCAAGGCAAATGAAAAAAAAAAGTCTCTTATTTGATGGTATATATCTAGGCCGCTAACCTGTAGCAAAACCAGCTGCCTGGCAACTCAATTATGCGTGTTACATGACTCGATACACTCATCGCTCAGCGAGTCCTGCGGCTGTTGGCTGGTTTAGATGGAGAAGACGGATTCTTCTTGGCAAAATCAACAAGATCCTTGAACAAGGAGTCCTCTGGTTTGGGCTGGCGGGGCGCGGTCGACACTGATGCAACCTTCTCATTCTCAGTGTTCCTTTGGTTAAGAGAAAGGCTTCCTGTCTGCGTCATCAGGTCATCGTAGCCATCTCCATTGCTACCACCAGGAAAGCCATGTTGTTGGTCAAAGAACTGCTGTCTTTGGCCATACCTTGCAGGAGGGGGCGGTAGAGAGACTGGAGCTTGCGCTTCCCATGGAGCTTTTGGAAGATCTTCATTAGTAGAAGACGAAGAAAAACCAGGAAGTGCAGTGGGGTTTATGAAGTCGTCGTCAGGAAGGCTCTCAACCTTATTCACAGATGAACTATTCGACTCGCTCGTAGGACGGGAAGGCATAGAAAAGCTGGGTACTGCAGTTGGGTTAATGAAATCATCGGGCACGTTGTCATAATGTGGCGGTTGATCCGTTTCTGTCTTTGAATAAGATGGTGCCGAGATATTGGCTGGGGCCGTTGGATTGACAAAATCATCTGGCACCTTTTCAGTCTTGTAGGAGTCTCCGCTTAGGTAGTCAACACTGCTTGCCTCTGTGTAAACAGGCCTTTTTGTCGACGGTGGTGGAGGAAGAAGTGGGCTTGGGTATGGCCTTTCATTTCTTGGAGCAGAGGACCGGTTACCCTGTGCTGCTACGCCGTCCCTTGCAGACCTACAAAGCATTTGTTTACGTATCAGCTGTTGAACTAAACAGACCAAATTTTCTTTAAAAAAATCATCCCGTGACTACTGGTAACATGACATGAAGCTGAAGAAACTAAACATTTGTGTCATGAGGTAAGCAATTTCAGAAAATGATAATATGAGTTGATGCTGCAACAACCATTCAAAGATCGGAATACTAGCATAATGAAATATTGATAGTAAAAATATAATGGAAACACGAAAATGGCTTGCCTGCGAGAAAGCACAGAGAACTCATCTTCTGGTTCATCGTCCTCATGGTGTACATTCAGAAGAGGGGAAAATGAAACCCCAGCAGGCCGGGGAAGGGTTGCCCCTTGGTTCATGTTACCAGCAACAGGTACTGGTATATTAGGAGGGACTCCCTTTGCTATGTCATCATGACGCTGAAGAACACGCTGCAACTCATCATTTAGGCCTAGAGCCTGAAATAGAAGGCTCTCGTCACTGCAGAGAGAACACCAGAAGAAGCCCTGTCACATGACAATTTAAGATGCACAAACTAAAACCCAGAGTTAAAAAAACACATACCCAGTATCACTAACAAGATCCATCACACGAGCATGATAAGATCTGCACTGCCCAACAAGGTCAACAATGACCTCCTCTCTCACTGCCTGTATCATGAAGCACAATCTAATCAGTATTTACAGTGAACAACATTGGCACATGAATGATAACAGTTGAATAGAGGAGCAAAAGGATATATACATCCATACATTATCGTGCATCTTATTTTACCTACATACACTAAAGTAAGGACTACTTATTCGAGCGTTTTTTTTTATTAAGAAAATCAATCATTGGTTTAAAAGCAATCAACTAGCCCAAAACTTTAAGTAAAAAGTAATCCAGGTCAGCACAATGTGAATGGAATGTTTTAACATAGATTGTTTTGTTGTGAATATTCTTTCCTTTGTTGTCGTCAAGCATAAAATTTTATAAGGTAGGCACCTATAACATCAACCAGAAAACAGCCCGAGTTCAAGAAAAGAGCATAGCTGTGAATCTCTATCCAAGTATTCCTCCTATGCCTTGAGTTCAACAAAAGAGTACGGCTGTTAATCTCTACAGTATTCATTTTCTTGGTAATCAACCCTACCATGTTAAGTATGTTTCTTTTGGGACAAAATGGAATGCTTATAGTCATGCACTCACTGATGGACAAGGTATATTCATGTTACAAACCAATTAAGTTTGGACAACATGAATATGCTCTAAGTGAATGATATAAACTCCAAACAGGCCACGTAAGTTGAAGGTTAGTAAACAAATTACTGTGTCACCCATCATAGACCAGTAGACCTGACTAATAATGGTCGGTCACGGGATAGAAAGCATCCACTATGAAATACATAAGAATGCAGGCTATGAAACATCTCAACTCACTACATGTGAAAACTAGAGTCTCCCGAGTAGAGTATGAAGACGTGAAAACAGCAGACAACTCACATTTTTATGCCTAAAGTTTTCACTGAATCAAGAAAATGTGTCGAGTAGAGATACCAAATCATAATAGAAGGAACCAATGAATGCAAAAACATGCAAGATCCTGCACTTATACTACACCACAACACATACGAACGCAATGATTTCTTGAAGGAGCTAACCTCGGGGTGTTGGTGGTCAAGTGCATTTAACATCTCATCCAGCACATCCACAATTCCTCGAGCACTCTGAATCTCACTTAGACTGAAATTCACATTGGACAAGAAAAATGAGGATGGATCATAACTAAAAAGGTTTTCTGCAAAGATGAAGAAAGTAAACACAACAAAAGAATACAAGTACTGCTTGATATGATTATGAAAATGAGACCTTCACGGGGCAGTAAATAATATCTTCTGTGTGCCATAAAATGTCAGCCCCGTGTATTATGTCACTAGAAATACCTATGTGATTATAAGAGTTTTCGAAACCCTACAAAAGACCCTAGTTGTATGAATACGCGGCATGTGGAATATTGAGCCAGAAACAAAATTAATAGCCAACATAATGTTTCATTGCTACTTGCTAGTGCCCTTCTGAGTTTACCATGAGAACACACAATGAGGATGGCGGCAACAATAAGGAGTGGAGGACGCGATACAAGATAGAGATAAATACAATTAATCAACAAGCCTGCCCATAAGATAAGGTGCATATGCTTTAACTCTTAAGAAATGTCTAGTCATCATATATGGTCTTATGGCAGTGTGAGCTGTGTTATGTTTGATGGATGTTTTCTGTGCATGTTTGTTTCAATCCAAGCAGGGACTATCCTGTTGTTTTTTTGGCTTACTAAATAGTAAACACGAACTTGTATAAATGAGAAGTATGATAAAATGTGGGCAAGCCTATCATAAACAAGTTTGCAGACACTAAAAAGGAGGGAATTCAACTCAGAGAAGGGAAAATGAACAAAACAAGGCACAAACAAAGTGCAAACATAAATGGGACTGAAAAGGTATGATTGCAGTGCTGCTTGCAACACAGTAAGAAGAAACATAAACAAGAGGTGAGCAAAAATAAAAGGAACCAGATCATATATCAAATGTGTGTGTGCAAATAAGAGGATACCTCAGGGCAGATGCCGCAGGGGCACTAGATTGGAGAGAAGCTTGTATAGCTACGTCTTCATAGCTTTGACCTGGAGGATACACATGTGGCTGCCTCAGTGGTTGAGTTTGAGGAGGTGTAAACAGTGGAACTGTATTCTCCTCACGAGGTGGAAAATCGACACCAGCTGTCTGCAGAAACAAAAAAGGGTGCTCATTGTTTGGACTGAAGGAGTTGGCTTGGCTAAGTTAGCATAATAGTGTAGATCTAAGTTCACATTGAGAATACAAGTTCATGGAAAAAAAAAGCAGTTAAGTAGAAAGCTCAGAATTCAATGATTGCACAAGATAAATAACAATGAAAGAGATATAAGCGGAAGTACCCTGAGTTCTTGGTATGCGGTGTGATACTGGGGATATTTCCCGGATGGACCTCCAAAAGCCACTTGCCATGTATCAATCAAACTCAATATTTTCTCCCGGACGTTTAAGTCTGGCTGCATGGATAAATTTAGAATCAGAACAGATGCACATGCATCTAGGAAACCAATAGTTAACCACCAATTAGTCTCATCACCTTTTTCTTTACTATCTTAACCATTTCACTTAGTATATCACGCTCAATGATCTGTTGGTAAACAATATCCCCACAATTTTTGCTTAGAGTCTCTAACACCTGAAACAATAAGCCAATTAAATCAGCAAACGAAAATATACATGCATGTAAGCAAAAAATGTATATACTGTGGAACTTTTGAAAACAACAAGAAAATAGGTTTGAATGTAAAACCTAGACGAGAAGACATTTCTAAAATAAGTGGCAAACAGATAGATGTGATTTTTGAAAACCCGTGCATTAGTAGCAACTTGAAAACAGTACCAAGCACTGTTAACAGAATTTAAAAGACGGCATTACCGAGTCACAACTAACAATAGATATACAAGAAATTTCGTAGTACTCACATAAAGGGCCAGGATTTGCACTTTTGAATTCTTATTCCCAAGGCGTTTCTTTAGGAGCTTGAGTGCATCCTTTGCTTGTCTGCAGTTCAGAGGAAACATTTATAAATATGCTTCGAGTAAAACACATGAGAAGTCACATCGGACATGCTGCAAAAGAGAACTGCGCGAGGGCACTATTTAAGATCAAGAAACATTGAAACAATGACAGCAATCAAATATAGCAAAAACACTAAGCAATCTGCATCACTCCACCATGAAACGAATTACATGAACCAGTAATATATACAGAGGAGAGTGACTTCCATTAGTTACGGTATATGCACAGATCTCAGAAATAATATTAATAAGTTCGGTAGACAAATCACCACTTACAGACATTTTGTACCCTCTTGGGAGCCTCATGTAATTCAAAGTATCCTTTAAACTATGGAAGCTACAACTTACACCCCAGAATGGAGAACAGTAACAAAGAAGTAATTCTCTATGTGATCTATAAGCTCTCATTGGTAGTAATTCATGGCCAAACATAATGTCACATCAAAACCGCAGTTCAACAACAAATACCACTAGTTTATCACAAACTCACCAAAGTAGGTGACACTCCATGAGAGTATGGGCCAACCAATTAAGCACAAAATATTCATGAATTGACATAACATCTCACCTTCCAAGCTAACAACCGTATAAACCAATTGCAAAAAATGGCTAGGAATCTAGGAAAGCCAAGGCACTGCAGCAAACAGCAGACAAAGACAAAGCGCCAATAACAGCAGATTGTAGAGACAAGATGATTGCACGATGTTTCTGAAACAAACAACTCAACTACAACTAAAACACAGCATCAGAACGCCACATAATTCCCCTTACTAGCAGCTCGGCAGTATTTCTTTTTTGACGGGAGCTCAGCAGTATTTCTTGATGCAAGCAAATCATGTTGACGATGAACAAGCAGAGAAAAGATGGACAAAGAGGGATTTACGTTCTTACCCACGATCCATGTTGATGATGTCGCAGAGCTCAATGTTGACGGCCCAGTCGGGCCCGATCAGCATGTCGCTGGTCGCCCTCTCGGCGCAGGCCACGGCGGCCGACATTTCCACACGGCCGAGCAAACGCGCCACCGTGACCACGTCCAAAAACCCTAGTAAATCCTGCGCCAGACGGTACCCCCGAATCAATCAGCGCCGAGATCCACCTTACCGTCCAACCCCACCCGCAACCCGATCCCGCCCCCTAGGAGGAACGCAGCTTCGACCCGAAACCCAAAGAGCTAAAAAAAATACCGAATCTGGGCGGACTCCCCGCAGGATTCAGCGCCAAGAAGAAGCGGGGCAGCCTCCCCTCCGATCTGGGGTTGTGGAGCCGACGCGGTCGTGCCAACGGGAGGTTCGTGGGAAGAATTGGGGGTGGATTAGAGCAAAACTGGTGTGGGATTGGAGGGTTCTTGGGAAGGAAGGTAGGAAAGACTGGTTGGGGTTGGGGGTGGTGGAGGAGAAAGCAAAACGCGGACGTAGACTTTTTCCGTTGTGAATGCCAGGGCCTACAGCTTTGTTTACTATAGTAGTATTTTTTTATTTACTTTTTATTTATTGCCATTATACTTTTGGAGATAAAATTTGACTTTTTCTGGTGGTTTGTAGAGTTCTGGAATCTCGATGGTTGAAGGGTTTTGAGTTTGTCTTTGATTTTCTTACCTGGATATGGGTCGTTGTTGAATGGGATGGTTATTTCGAGGTTCGTCACGTCGTTATTATAGGCTAAGTGCGGGTGGAAACGGAATTACTCTACGTACGACGTTCCTTGTCCGACACTGGTACGATAAAAGATCGAACGGACAGGCTGCACGAGAACGGACTGATCGATGGACTACATGGGTGTCGTACGAAAATCGTACACATACTGTCGTACGTGTAGCAGCGCTCGGGTGGAAATGCAGTCCATCTGTTCACATGGAACGTTGTTGTAAAGAGTCAATTTCATGTGACTTGAAAAGTTTGGGATTAATATGGATATATACTTGGCGACTAAGCAACTTTCTTACTTGGTTTAGGCCTCTACTTTTCAGGAACAGTATTTACAGTATTTGATTTAGCTATCAACAGTTAAGAGCATCTCTACTCACGCCCCTAGTAGGCGTCCGGATCGACGCCCTAAGCGACCCTTTGGGACTCGTCCGGACGGCGCCACGCCCACGGGGGCGCCCCTTCCCCACTCGGCGTCCCAAACCAAAACCCCCAAAGAATTTTTTTCCCCAAATTTTCAATTGTGCAAATACAAAAATAACTAAAGACTTACATGTTTTTTTGCCATAATTTAAAGGTTTGGCATTACAAAATCATACGAATTCGTCACGCGCTAGTGTCAATCGATGGTTACGATGTCGTTGAAGTCGAGGAATCCAGGGTCGGGGTGTAGCCATGGAAGTCGCCGCCGGCGAGCTCGGCGCCCTGGGTCTCGCCCGATGTTTCGTTGCTGCCGCCGCTCGGGGTCGCTTTGTGCCGCTCCGTGGGCGCCGAGGATGTCGCCGTGTTGGTCGCCATGGCCGTCGTGGACGCCGGACCGAGGCCCATCTCGGCGTAGAATTGAGCACGTAGGCGGTCACACGCCGCCCTTGCCCGTGGATCAAGGTTGGTGTATCCGTAGTGAGAATCATGAAGTCCCCTTGCCTCTTCTTGGACGCCGCCTTGCCGGTCTCGATCTCAATCTTCTCGTCCGTCTTTTTGGAGAACTCCGCCCACTTGGCCTCGGTTGCGGCACGTCTCTCGGCCAAGTTCTTCATGACGTTCTCCATGACCTTATCAATGGCGGTGTGCACTCGCTCCGAGCTCGCCGCCGCCGCAGGCGCCGCCTTTGTTTTCTTTTTTCCCATTGGCCTTTCCGAGTTGAGCACCGCCTCATCAATTTGAGCGTCGTCGGGCTTTTGCTTTAGTCGGAATCTATGCTTCTTTCATTTCTCATTGGTTTGCAACTTGTTGAAGCAATGGAGAAGCACAAAGTACTTGCCCCCGTTGATAGCTTTGTACAAGGTGATAGCATCAATAATCTAGCACAAGAAAAGTCAAGGTTAGACAAAATGCATGAATGTTTTCATAGCATAGAAGAAGATGAGACACACAAACTCACTTGGTCTTTTGCACTCTTGCCACTCTCCGGCCTTGCCGTGATGTTCTCAAAGGTTTCTTGAAACTTGTTCACCGACTTTTGATTGCGGCCCATCTATGAGCTATCGCATTTTGATTGTGATCCATGACGTACTCCACATATGGCATTTGATACTTGCGCTCATCAAACTTCGAGAGGATCCACTTCCAATACGAATCGCTTGTTTGGTTGGCTCCCGTGATCACATCTTGGGTAATAGCACTCCACGAGTCAATCAAGCACTCGTCCTCTTTGACGGTCCAAGCGATGTCGCGGCTTCCACTCTTCTTCTTCTTTTTCTTCTCATCCTTGCCGACTTCTTCCACATCATCACCGGCGCCATCACCATCTTGGTTGTCGTCATCATCGGCATTGTCGACGTCTTGCTCCTCGTCGACAACGCCGCTCCCGCCACCATCTTGTGCCTACACCAACGGCGAACAAACATTGGGACGACGCAAATCAACGAAACATTTGTGCCGGGCCATCGCGGGGCGTACCTGACTACCAAAGGAGGCCTGGGAGCCGAAGTCGTAGCCACCGGAGGGCGCCTAGTCAGCGAAAAGAGCGCGGGGACTGATACGTCATAAATGTATCCTTAATTTCTGATGTTCCATGTTGTTTCCTACATGTTTGCTATACACTTTATGTCATTTTTATCGATTTTCCGGACTAACCTATTGACAAGATACCACAGAGCCAGTTCCCTGTTTTCTGTTGTTTTTAGTTTCAGAAAAGTTGTTCTGGAAATATTCTTGGAATTGGAAAATTCGAAGTCCGGAGGTCCTAGAATTCCCGAAGGTTCCACGGAGTCCCGAAGAGACCCGAAGGGGGGCCACAGGGGGGCACACCATAGGGCGGCCCCCTGGTTGCGCCATGGGGTGGTGTGGGGGCCCCAGGCCTCCACCGCATTTGCCCTTTTGCCTATTTATACCTGAAAGTGTATGGTTTCCCTCATGTATGGTTTTGGTAATTAATGACAATCTTTATCGACTAATGTTTGCATTGAGATATTCTTATAGGTTTGTCCATTGGTGAAAGTGCACTATGGTCAACTAGATGGGGGTGAATAGCTTGACTACCAATTTTTCTTCTTTTCCTTTTAATTATGGCTAAGCAAGATAAGGTAAGGTTCTCTAGATGTGCAACTAGGTAAGCAACCTAAGTGATACAAGATAAGATACGCAACGGAAGTAAAACGAAAGGCAACAAGATAAACGACAAGTGTAAACAAGGAGACAAGGATATGTTTCCCGTAGTTCCTTCTCAAGAGAAGTACGTCTACGTTGGAGAGGTGGGGAGACACCTAGGCGCTCCTCAATAGCACGGTTGTGCACACCTTATTCTCCTTGAGCTTCTCCGTTGAGGGAGATTCTCGTTTCCACTATGAGGTCGACTTGAAGGCGTTGACCAAACCTTTACACGAGCTCGAGGTCACTCCACAAGATGGATGGAGGCTCTCAAGCAATCTGAAGCTTCTTGCAGCAAGGTGGAAGCTACAAGCACAAGATCTACTAAGGTTTCTAGGCCTCAAGTAGGATTCTAGATCTACTAGGATGTGGTGAATGGATTTGAAATTCCTTTGGGCGAATCACGGATCTAGGTCTCCTCTAGCTCTCCACAAAGTTTTGGAGTGTTTGGGTGGTTGGAGAGGGAGATCTAGGAGGTTGAAGCTTTCATTCATGGCTAGGAGAGAGAATGGGAAAAGTTTGGCATTTATGAGGTAGGGGAAGGGGTATTTATAGACCCTCCCAAAGTGGCCGTTGAGCAGATTTCGTAGCACCGGAGGCTCCGGTGGTTTTACCGGAGGCTCGGGTGGTCTTCATATGCACGCATCAGCGCAACCTATTTTCCCTTCGTGTTGTATCCTGCGGGGCGGAGGCTCCGCCCACCGGAGGTCACCGGAGGCTCCGCTCGGGCCTCCGCTCTTATCAACCCGAACGCCATTTTGGCGGAGGCTCCACCGGAGGCCAGCCCCCCAGTGAGGGTGGTGGAGCCAGCGGAGGCTCCGGTGGTTTTACCGGAGGCTCCGCCCACCGGAGGCTCCGCCCTGGCCTCCGCTCTTCTCCTCCCGAACACCATTTTGGCGGAGCCCACACCAGAGGCGCGCGCCTGAGCTGTTCTGGAAAAAGGACTGGGGCGGAGGTTCCGGTGGTTTCACCGGAGCCTCCGCTGCATACAAAAATACTTTCCCAATTTTGTCATTTTGAGCTCTTTTCATTCCAAACAAAATTGTAACCCATAGAGAATGTATACTTTGGTGAACCTGGGCATTTTCATGAATAGCAAATGATCATTAGTTCAATAGGTATGTTGTCATTTAATTATCAAAACGGAAGATGATCTTTCATTCTCCCCCTTTTTTGTAATTGATGACAACATCCCTATTTGCATAAATAAACACACAACATGGACGGAGCTCCCCCTAAAGATATGATCCCTTCATGTTGAGAGAATTTAAACACAATGGATATCTAAACATATATGTAATAGTGAGCACACAACAAGTGATAGAATTAAGATAATAAGTCCACGAGCTCACAATGCAAATTACGAGGTTCACAACACATAATAATTTAAACAAACGAAGTTTCCAAATAAAAGACCAACTCTCTCAAGCAAGAGAAAGATGCAAATCGAAAGCATTCTTGAGAGAGACCCATGCAAATGCCCGCTCCTAAATAGATATCTCTCCCCCTTTGGAATCAAGATACCAAAAGAGGGAGGAGACCGATGCTAACGGCCCGAAGATCACTCGGAGGAGTTATCCATGCTCGGAGGGTGGGCGTGGCGGCAAGAGCTAGTGACCTCTTCTCCAGGTTCCTCATCAAACCACTCAATCAGATTGCCCTTGGAGTCCTTGGCTTGCCACTTTTCCCAGTCGGTGATGCTAGGTAGCACCGGGGACTCCACGGATTCACCACCATCACGACGAAGCTGACGAGTTGACTATGCTGCTGAGCGGTGCTTGAGCTCCCTGTCATAATGTTGCTCCCATTGATGCTGCTCAATCTTCTTGTTCACTCGGAACACTTTCTTGAGGGCCCTTGCCATCCACTTGAAAGCACTGTTAGAAGGAGGATCATGAGAGGGACCAGCTGCTTCTTCTTCTTCCTCATCAACAATGATATGTGGCTTAGCCTTGCCTTTGCGAGGAGCAGGAGTGGGATGCAAAATGGTCTCGGTGTGGTCCTTGATGAGAAGTCTCTTCTCCGTGTGTGGGATCCAATTAGCATCATCAATAGGATTGTCCGGGAACTTGTTCCCCCACACACTCAAGATGATCTCCATGATAAAGGGCCCAAAGCAAGCATTCTTCCTATTGACAATAACATGCCATAACTCGTTCCACAGATAATCTTTTCATGAGTCTCACGAGTAAGAAGCATAAGATTCTTGAGGAAACCTTGGATCTCGTCGATGTTCCCCGCCTTGGGGTTGATGGTCTCACGATATATGCGGAGCATAACGTCATAAGTGGGGTAGAGACCTTTGACAAACCCAACAGCAAATTTCTTCCAGTGATATAGAGGGGTGAGTTGATCCTTGGAGAGTGATAGAGTATTGGGGGCATGAACCCGGAACCATCCACTGTCAAACTCCTCACCACCGGCAAATGGTCCATGATCCGGGTATCCACCAAGAAGAATCCCAACTTCAGACCACTTGATTGTCAGCTGCTGTCCCTTGGTCATCCAAATCAGGTGATGCTCTGTCTCATTGGCGAGATGCACAGTGGCTAAGAACTCACAGACAAAGCCTTCAGCATAATCTTTTTGAGGGCATCAACAAGCTCTAGTGCCTCTCCAAAGTACTTGGGGTTCCTCTCAAAATGACCAAAATTAATAGCATGTTGAGGGGCAACATTCTCCTTGGGCTTCCTCATCAAGATCTCATGATAGATTTGGCTTTGAAAGATGTTGTGGAATCAAGGGTCCTTACCCTGGAACTGTGGCATCTGACGGTTGCGTTCAATGATGTATGGGTTCTCGCGACGTTGTGCCAAGAACACCCCTCCGGACATCTGGGACGTAGAATTTTCCCTACGAGGCAATGTCTTCTCGGGAGCCAGGAATCTCTGTCGGCGCTTGGGCTGAGAAGGGTCCAAAGTTTCCTCAATTTCATCGACCCTAGGAGCCTTGCGACCAGCCATGCTCTTGGTGCGAGTGCCCTTGCCCTTGCTCTTGGAGCCGGATGCATCTATGAAAGAAATATCAAGAAAATCATGAAGAAAAGGTAATGCTCAAGCTTATGAGACGCACAAATCCAAGGAACAAAGATATGAATAGTATTAGGATTGAATAACAAGGGATAGGGCATATGAACAAATCCACCCTAAGAACCGTAGCGATTCAAACCTAATACTCACAATCTAGGTTTCTAGGGTTTGTACTCGTGATCTTCTACTCCCAAAAACCAAATCCACGCATCTAGATGTGAAGAACATGGAGCTCCAAGTGCATCCCCATCCATCAACTAGATGAGAGAGAGAGAGAGAGAGAGACAAAACATACCCGCATCATCCATGGTGGAAGGAGAGGAGGAAGAAGACCCCGGGGTGGTCCAAGGCAAGGAGGAGGGCTCCCGGTGGTGGAGCACCCGATTCCGGCGGCGGAGACCCTGGGGGCGGCGGCGGTTGAGAGGAAGAAGAGGGAGGGCGAGTGGGGGAAACTAAGAATGGGATCTCATTGACCCTGCTCGCCCTAGGTCTTATTCCGCACAAACGCAGCGGGCAGAGCCTCCGGTGGTTTCACCGAAGCCTCCGCTGAAGGGGTAGTTGCATAGAAAACAAAAAATTTCCTACGCGAGAGACACCCGAAGACCAAGATCTAATCTAGGAGACGAAGTGCAACGGGCAAAGAGAGGGTTAAGGAGAACACATACCCTCGAAGGCACAAAATGTTACGAGATCAAATCTCGTTGTTGGCGTAGTCGTACTCACACCGATCCCGATGGCGAGAAGATGTGCACCGCAATCCGGCGGTGCCTCCGTGATCGGTCACACGTACGGTTGATGACGACCTCCGTTCCCTCGATCCAGAGGGGCGCGGAAGTAGAGGATCCCTCGGAACTCCAGCAGCACGACGACGTGGTGGTGGTGAAGAATCCCACGGTCAGGGCTTCGCCAAGCCGGAAACCATGGAATGGATCAGCGGGTGGAGACGGAATGAGGTGGGACAAGTGTGTGGGGAGAGGGAGGTCCAACCCCTCTTTATATAGGAGGGGGAGGCAGCCACGAATTTTTGGTGCCTCCACCTCTCCCCTCATCATGTGGGTGGAGTCTCCACTCAACCCACGCATTCTCCCATCAATTCCCACTCAAAATTCCAAGGGTTTTCTTTAATAAATAAATAAAACAATTTCATTTATTTATTTTAATATTTGTTAATCCTATTAACAAACATTAACACTTACCCCCCTTGAACTATTTGTTAATCAAACATTAACATATACCACCTTGAACTATTTTAATATTCCCCGAAGCAATTCCGGTGACTATTTCAATATTCCTCGAAACAATTTCGGTGCTGCTCAAAACATTCTTTGTTATTCCGTATCCTCTCAAACACGTCATCGAACCTTAAGTGTGTCACCCTACGGTTCGCGAATAAGATAGACATGATCGAGACTCCTCTCCGATCAATAATCAACAGCGGGATCTGGAGATCCGTGATGACTCCTATATATTCAACGATGACTCTCGTGACCGTGTGAACCATCAACGTCGTGAACTATTCCCTTTGTCTCGCGATATTTTACTTGTCCGATATTTGATCATTGGTATCAACCATACCTTGTTCAATCTCGTCACCGACAAGTACTCTTCTCGTTCCCATGATATAACATCCTTGTGATCATGTCACGTGTTTGCAAGCGGTGTTGATGTGATATCACCGAGAGGGCCCATAGTATATCTCTCCGTCATATTGGATGAACAAATCTCACTCTTGACCCATGATCCTCAACTAATACTTTCCGAATATCTAACGACACCTTTATAGTCACCGTGTTACATTGTGACTTTTGATGACATCAAAGCACCCTTCCGGTATCAGTGATTGACATGCTCTCATGGTCTAAGGAATAAGTGAAAGCTCATGATCCCTCTAATGATTTTGGTGATGATGATAACACGGATATATCCTATCTAACAATGTTGTTTAGACTGTGCAGCTAATATCTCAGGTGATCATCTTTATATACTCATCAAAAGATCAAAGAGAAGAACTATATTCTGGAATTACTGCCACAGGATTTTTCAGATCGCAGGCCGGAAATTCCGGTGCTTAAAGGGCGGATTATCCGGCCCCCTCACCGGAAATTTCCGGCCCCCTTCCTGGCACTCTCGAAAACGACTAAGTTCTTTTCTGCCCGCGCACAGATGCCAGGGCGGAAATTTGCCCCGAAAATTTCCGGTGCAAAAATCCGGCCCTCTTGGACTTAGCGAAAATTAGATCATTACAAGTTGCCCGCGCACAGAGATGGGGGCGGAATTTCTGTCCGGAAATTTCCGGGCCCGGATTTTTCAATTATCCGCCACCCGGATATTTCAATATTCCGGTCATCAAGTCCTTAGCAGAAATTTGCTAAGGATTCTTCATTGGTCGATGCCCGCGCACAGAAGGTGGGGCGGAAATTTGCCCCGGAAATTTCCGGAGCAAATATCCGGCCCCTGGTCCTTAGCAATTTTTCATCAACAGGTTGTTGCCTGCGCACAGAGATGGGGGCGGAATATTGGGCGGAATTTTCTGCCCCCGGATATTTCAAATATCCGCCCCCCGGAGAATTCAAATTTCCGGCCAAGACACACCGGAAATTTCCGGTCTTTACTCCGGAATATTCCGGTCCCGCAGGACTGCAACGGTCAGATTTTGGAGGAGCCTATAAATAGCTGTCTTCTTCCTCTAGATAGGCAGCTCGTCCATTCCTCTCTCTCCTCCATTGTTGTAGAGCTCAAAACGCCCCGATCTCCCTCCTCCTCCAACCAAACTCGATGCCCTTCAAGGATCTCATGGAGGAGGACTAGATCTACCTTTCCACCAAGCCAAAACGTGTGTACCCACACCACAACTCTTGGGATCTTGTAATCTCTTGGTTGCTTTGACATCCAAGGGAAACCCTAGTGCTTGTAGCTTCCACCTTGTAGCAAGAAGCTTCGATTGTTGAGAGCCTCCATCTCACTTGTGGAGTAGCCTCAACCCCTTGTAAAGGTTTGGTCAACGCCTTCAAGTCGACCTCATAGTGGAAACGAGAATCTCCCTCACCGGAGAAGCTCAAGGAGAACAAGGTGTGCACATCCGTGCTATTGAGGAGCGCCTAGGTGGCTCCCCACCTCTCCAACGTAGACGTACTTCTTTCAAGAAGGAACTACGGGAAACATATCCTTGTCTCCGTGTTTTTCACTTGTTGTTTTCTTGTACCATTCCTTTATTTCCGCTGCTACTTGCTTCATACCACCTAGGGTGTTCACTTAGTTGCACATTTAGGTAATCAAGCATTTACTTTCTTAAAGCCCCCATTAAAAGTGAAAAAGAAGTAAAATTTGTAGGTCACCTATTCACCCCCCCCTCTAGTTGACCATATTGCACTTTCAATTGGTATCAGAGCCTCGGCTCTTTTAT
The DNA here is from genome assembly GCA_028641055.1 of Alopecurus myosuroides. Classification (NCBI taxonomy): domain Eukaryota; kingdom Viridiplantae; phylum Streptophyta; class Magnoliopsida; order Poales; family Poaceae; genus Alopecurus; species Alopecurus myosuroides. The sequence continues at coordinate 299,966,485 of CM054057.1, read as the reverse complement.
CGGGCTTAACCGCTTAAGAGTAATCATGGTCAACGGGGATGATCCCGAATCTTCTAAGGAGGAGCTCTCCAAAATGGCCGACACTATAGCCAACCTAGAGACAACGGTTTGTACCATTCAAACCCAATTGTCCAAGGTTAGCTCTAGTGTGGGCTCGGAGGTTTCCTCCATCAAGAAGATGTTGGAGAACATGATGGGTAGAACCAAGGGGCCGTCTCACTCTCCCCATGTCACCGATGAGGATAGTTCGGATGAGGAAACAAATCCGGATAAAATCGAAGAAAACATTGCCAAAGCTAAGGCTAAAGCCGCACAAAAGGCTAAAGCCAAAGCTAAGGAGAGTGACGGTGGCTCCAAGTCTCAAATGGCTAATGGTTCGGGGTCCAATTCAAAAGTTCCACCACCACAAAACTATGATTCTATCCACCCAATCGTTTCCATGCCACACATCCTTAATGTTGGAGTTCCACCCATCCTTAACACTAACGAATTTTCCTCTTGGAAGTTTGAAATGGAATCTCACATTTCAGGATCGTGTACGGCATTGTGGAGAAGCGTGATCCATGGATTTCATCCTCATGACCCAAGCAACTTGACTCCAAGGGAGGATGTTGAATCTCAACTCAACAAAACTGCTCTTGTTATTATCCAGAAGGCTCTCCCAAGGGAGCATCTCACTCACATCCGCGGTTGCAAGACCGCCAAGGAAGATTGGGACAAACTTGATACCTTGTTTCAAGGAAATGCTAGTATTCAGTCTTCCAAGTATGATGTGGCCATTGACAACTCCGAGAACTTCGTTATGCAAGAGGATGAGACTCCTGAAGAGCTCTATAGACGAGTTGTCACTCTCGCCAATCAACTGAGAGACTTTGGCAAGGAAGAGATCACCGATGAATGGATAAAGAGGAAGTTTGTCAAGGCTATCACACCCTTCGAGAAGAATCTCGCCACTAGTATCCGGACAAGAGCGGACTACAATACTCTCAACTCCATTGGTGTTCTTAGTGAGTTCATCGCAATCTCTCTCTCACACAAGAGTGCGGATGATGCTCTAGCTCGCTCTAGAGGGATAGGAAAGTCTCCCAACCTTGCATTGAAGTCAAAGGCAATGGCTCGGGTTGATGAAAGTGAAGAAGATGATGATGAGGAGGAAGACTATGAAGATACTTACACGGGAGCTCACAAGTGCATTGCCCTTGCTATGCATTGATATTGGAAGATATGGGAAGCTCACAAGACCGGATCTCCAAGGCCTCCACGAAACAAGAACTACAAGAAGAAGGGGGAGCGACCAAGGACATGCTACAATTGTGGTAGAGCTAACCACTTCGTGAAGGAGTGCCCCTTTGAGCCAAGAGAAGAAAACGAAGGCAAGCTCATTCGCAAGAACAAGACCAAGCCTCCTCAAAACAAGAACTTTGCAAGGAAGGTGCCAAGAGCTCTCTACGTTAAAGAAGGGGCGGTTCTTGAGACTTACATCTCCGGAGATGAAGGAGAAGATGAGGTAGTTGGAGTTGCTCACATCGCCAAGGCCAGCGCATCATCACCTTCGATCTCTCTATTCGAATCCCCCAATGAGAATGTGGCTACCCGACCTACATGTCTTATGGAAAAAGCCACTTCGGTATGCTCTCCCAACTCCAAGACCATTGTCACTAACCCTCCTTCGTTATTGGATTGTGTTGAAAATGCTTGTGAGGAGGATAGTGAGTCTAATGAGTTAAGCATATGGCTATCTAGCCTTAAGGGTGAGACTAAGGAAAAGGTGAACTCCCTTTTGAGGCAACTTGATGAGGCTAACTCTCTTGTTGATGAAAAGGAGGAGATCATCATGACCTTACAAAGCCATGGAGGTCACACTTGCAATGAGCAAGAGCTTGAAAAAGCTCTTGATAATGAGCGTTCCATTCGTGCCTCACTTGAGGAGAAATTGTCTTGTCTTGAAGAAAACTTTGCCATAAGTGTCTCTAAGCTTAGGAAGGAAAATTCTCAATCTCTTGCCTTAATTAAAACTCTTGAACATGAAGAATTGAAGCTAGGAATTTCTCACGAGGAACTTGGTACTCGTTATGAAAAACTTGAAAAGGAGTTCATGTCTCTTAAGGAAATTCGTGACAAGTTAACCAAATCTCGTGACAATCTTCTAGCTCAACAATCAAACAAGCAAGTTGTATCCACTTCACTTTCTAGCTTGAATGTCTTGCCTAGCAATGCTTGTAGTACAACTAATCTTGTAGGAAATGAGAAGAGTTCCCATGAGATTGCTTCTCAACGTGCCAACAATGGAAAGGAGGGACTTGGCTATATAGCCAAGTCAAAGAAGAAGTACAAGAAGAAGAACAAGAAGAGAGTCACCTCCTCCTCACAAGAAGTAAGATTTGTGAAAGAGGGAGAGGTGACCAAAGGGAAGGAGACCAACACCATTGTGGGTGGTGAGACCTCTAGGGGGAGCACCACTCACAATAACTTTGCCGGGAAATATAATCCATCTTATGTTCTTATGAAGTCTAGAGATGGTCATGTATATGCTAAATATGTTGGTACTTCTTATGGTGACGATTATCATTGGAGTATTTGGGTTCCTAAGACCCTTGTCGCTAACATGAGAGGACCCATTCAAAGATGGGTCCCTAAATCAAGAAACTAATCTATTGTAGGGAAGTGCTTCCGGTTCGAGCAAATGGACGGTGGATAGTGGTGCATCCCAACATATGACCGGAAGCAATGACGCAATGAGTGATATTCATCCTCCATTACCTCATCTCAATTGAGTTACTATTGGTGACAACTCCGAACTAAAGGTATTGGGACGAGGCAAGGTAGCAATCTCAAATGACTTGTCAATTGAGAATGTTCTTCTTGTTGAGTCCCTTGGCTACAATCTCATCTCGGTTCTTCAACTTGCTAAAAGTGGTTTTACCTCTTTCTTTAATAAGGAGAATGTGATTGTCACTTGGGAAACGACTCTTAAAGTAGCCTTTGTTGGGCATGTCGAGAACGACATGTATGTAGTGGACTTCTCAAAAGGAGACACGTGTGCCGCGACATGCCTAATGGCTAAAGTTGATGTGGGTTGGCTATGGCATCGCCGGTTAGCCCACACCAATATGAGGACGTTGCATGACCTTCAAAGTGGCAATCAAGTTCTAGGACTAACAAATGCTAAGTTTGCCAAAGATCGTGTGTGTAGCTCTTGCGTTCTAGGAAAGCAACATGGAGAAGCACATCCCACCAAGACGAACATCACTACATCAAGAATCCTTGAGCTCATTCACTTGGACCTCTTTGGTCCTCTATCATATGATAGTCTTGGAGGCAAGAAGTATTGCTTGGTGATTGTGGATGATTACTCACGATATTGTTGGGTGTACTTCTTCAAGAGCAAGAGTGAGACTCAAAAGCGGGTCATCGAGTTCATCACTTTGGTGGAAAGACAACATAATACAAGCATCATGGCTATCCGAAGTGATAATGGCTCCGAGTTCAAGAACTACACCGTTGAGGGATTTCTTAGTGAGGAAGGCATTGCTCATCAATATTCCACTCCCTACACTCCTCAACAAAATGGTGTGGCGGAGAGAAAGAATCGGACTCTTATGGATGCAGCTCGAACCATGATTGCGGAGTTCTCTTCTCCTTATAATTTTTGGGCCGAGGTCGTCTCCACCGCTTGCCACTCTAGCAACCGATTATATCTCCGCAAGATCTTGAACAAGACCCCCTATGAGATTCTCATGGGCAAGAAGCCGGACGTTTCATACTTCAAGGTCTTTGGATGCAAATGCTTCATTCGCAAGAGAGGGAAACGCTTGTCAAAGTTCGAGACTAAATCCTATGAGGGTATCTTTGTTGGCTATGCCTCAAACGCTCATGCTTATAGAGTCTAGAACAAGTCCACCGGACAAGTTGAAGAAGCTATAGACGTGGTATTTGATGAGGATAATGGGTCCCAAGGGGGCCGTATAAATCATGGTATTGTAGGAGATGCAATTCCTCCCATCGTCATAAGAAGAATGGGGATTGGTGAAATAATCCCCATTGAGGGTTACCGGATGACGGAGGGAGAAGGACTATGCCCCACTCAAGTGGAGCCATTGACTACATCCATTGATAACCAAGCTACCCAACAAGATGCACCAAGCCCTCATGCTTCACCACAAGGCCAAGCTAATAATCAAGGTCAAGCTCATGATGAAGGCCAAGTTCACAATGAGGAACAAGATACACATGGTGATGATACAACTAGGAACATAAGGGATCCACCTCCCGTTGATGATCAAGATCAAGGTGGTCATGTCTCCGATGATGAAGGTGATGATCAAGTACTATCCAAGGAAACTTTGGAGGAGATGCTAGCTCGTAGGGCAAAGAGAAGACTAGATAATCTTGCTCGTGCCGGTCACACGGAGGACATGATTCTTGGACAAGTTCGTGGAAGGGTCGTCACAAGGAGGCAACTAGCGGATTTTAGCAAAGCGCATGCATTCGTCTCTCACATTGAGCCAAAGAAGGTCTATGAAGCTCTTGAAGATCAAGATTGGCTTGAAGCTATGCACGAAGAACTCAACAATTTCGAGCGCAACAAGGTGTGGAAATTGGTGCCAAGACCCAAAGATTGCAAGAACGTCATCGGCACTAAGTGGATCTTCAAGAACAAACAAGACAAGGACGACATCGTCATCCACAACAAGGCTAGATTGGTTGCTCAAGGTTTCTCTCAAGTCGAAGGTGTCGATTTCGGTGAAACTTTCGCTCCCGTTGCTCGTCTTGAATCTATTCGCATCTTACTTGCTTATGCCTCTCATCACAACTTTAAATTGCAACAAATGGATGTTAAAAGTGTATTTTTGAATGGTCCCATCCACGAGTTGGTTTATGTCAAGCAACCTCCGGGTTTCGAAGATCCCAACCACCCCGATCATGTCTACAAACTCGATAAGGCGCTATATGGGCTTAAACAAGCTCCACGTGCATGGTACGAGCACCTTAAAGAGTTTTTGGTAGATCGTGGGTTCAATGTTGGTTTAATCGATCCCGCCCTTTTCACCAAAAAGGTTGGAGGTGACTTGTTCATATGCCAACTCTATGTGGATGATATCATCTTTGGTTCTACTAACGTCGCATTCAATGATGAGTTTTGCAAGCTTATGACGGATAAATTCGAGATGTCAATAATGGGAGAATTGGAGTATTTTCTTGGCTTTGAGATCAAGCAACACCTCGAAGGCACATTCATCAAGCAAGCCAAGTATACTCAAGACATGCTCAAGCGCTTCAACATGCACGATGCCAAACCTATGAAGACCCCCATGTCCACGACTATTGACTTGAAACCCGATCCGAATGGTAAAGAGGTAGATCAAAAGGTATACCGCTCCATGATTGGCTCTTTGCTCTACCTTTGTGCATCTAGACCCGATATTATGTATAGCGTTGGTAAATGTGCAAGGTTTCAAGCCTCCCCGAGACAAAGTCATTTTGAAGCGGTTAAGCGTATCTTTCGATATTTAGTTCATACCCCAAACTTTGGTCTTTGGTATCCCAAGGGTTCAAGCTTTCAGCTCATTGGGTATTCGGATGCGGACTATGCGGGAGAGAAGACGGATAGGAAATCTACATCCGGAAGTTGTCAATTTCTTGGCCGCTCATTGGTATGTTGGTCTTCCAAGAAGCAAAACTGCATTGCTCTCTCCACCACTGAGGCCGAATACATCTCCGCGGCGAGTTGTTGTGCTCAATTACTTTGGATGCGGCAAACATTGAGAGATTATGGCATCATCTTCGATAACGTTCCTCTCTTGTGCGACAATGAGAGTGCCATCAAGATCGCCTACAATCCCGTTCTTCACTCCAAGACGAAGCACATTGAGATACGGCATCACTTCATTCGGGATCATGTTGAGAAGGGTGATATTGACCTCTCCTATGTTGCGACCAAGGATCAACTCGCGAATATCTTCACGAAGGCCCTTGATGAACCAAGATTTCGGGGTTTGAGGAATGAACTAAATGTGATCGATGCGTCTAACTTCTCTTGAACCCTTGCATGCGTACCTTCACTATATGTGCTATCTAGTCTAGATGTAGGCATGGACATAGGGAGAGCGTAGTTCAACTCATGAACAAACACTCCACCTATCATGCGTAAAACAATCAAAACGTCATGCATATCTAGTCAATTTGTGACTTATTGTGCTTAAAACGTGAGTGATACTCTTGAGTCCAAGATACATCTTCGCGGCTCCTTGGTGTCACTCAAACACGGTGGCTCCGGCCACCAACTTTTTCCTTTGAATTTGTTTTTTGATGTTTTCCTCGTGTTTGTTCGGTTATTTGTGTTTTCCGTTTTTGGAGGCTCACGATTTGTTTCATCTTCCACCAAAAACTCGGATGGCGTGGGAACACCGGAAATTCCGGCCTAGGGCCCGGAATATTCCGGCTCTCAGACATTTGTCCCAGAAATTTCGCCCCTATCCGATGTGCCCGCTCACAGAAGGCACCCCGGACATTTGGTGCGGAAATTTCCGGGGTAAATTTCCGGGGCCCGGAATATTCCGTGCCTTAAGTCCCGGAAATTTCCGGGGTTCGAAAACGGACTCGAATAATCCCCCAAATATCCCGCGTGCCCGCTCACAGAGGGCACACCGGATATTTGGGCGGAATATTCCGGCCCAAATTTCCGGACCCCGGAATATCCGGTTTTAGTACCGGAATTTTCCGGTGTGGCTGGCCTGGGGCTATATAAGGACGCCGGGAGGGAGCAGTTCCAGACTGTTTCCCTCCCCTCGCCTCCACTCGCCTCCAGCCGCCACCGCCGCCTCCGAGACTTCCGGGAGGCTCCCTTCGCCTCCCCTCCTCATCCTCTACTCAACTCTTGCGGATCAAGAGACCGCACGCCCTTTCCTACCATGGATCCCAGTATGTGTATGTTTTCTCCGCAAGTTTGGGTGGATTTGATGCCTTGTTCTCCTATCTACTGCCCTTCTTGACCTAGCATGATTATTTGTTCACACACGTATTACATATTCTCCAGGATTCATTCTTGTAATAGTTTCCTCGTTCTAGATCCATTATAGGCCCAGATTCAGATCTGGATTCGAAAATCCCGCAGGCCGAAAATTTCCGCCCCAGGACCGGAATTTCCGCACCCCGGAAATTTCCCCTGAGGCCGGAATTTCCGTCCCCCGGAATTTCCGCATCCATGACCGGAATTTCCGGCCTATACTGAATCTTGAACAGAGTTCACTTTATTCCACTTCCACAACTCGTGAGCCCCCATTTTTGATTTTTGTTTGGTTTTCTTTGCATCTTTTTCTGCCTTCCTCGCAGATGGTTCAAGCTCTAGGCCCGGAAAGCTGCCCAGTACCCGCAAGCGCCTCCGCCACCTGACAGAAAATGAAGAGGGGACGTTTGTTGAGGATAATGAGACTCGCCGGCGTGCGAGGGATGCTGAGAGAGATTATGAGCGTCAACGTGATGCTGAAAGGGCTGCCCGCAAGGCCGGCAGACAGCAAGGCAAGGCCACTCTCAACGTGGGCACCATGTCAATTCTGGAGTTCAAGGCCTGGAGGGCCAAGGCATGGTACACAGAGGGTCCTCAGGACCCCACCATTTATTCATGCTTTTGGCATGTTGAGCAGGAGACCCTATTCAAGCAGGTGTACACTGTGATGAGCAAGCCCGTGTGCCCCATGAAGGTGATCAACTTTGCTCATCTGGCTGCCAACCCCGCCTACTTCAACAACTCTGTTCAGCTAGCTGAGGTTCTTGGTCTGCGTTCGCTCATGGAGACTAGGTGCTCCTTCAATACCACATTCATTCAGCAGTTCTATGCCACACTTGTCATTGATGATTCTGAAGAAATTGGGATGTCCTGGATGTCTGGCCCTCACTTGCTCACCGCCAACTTCCATGACTTTGCTTCTGAGCTTGGGTATCCTTTTTCTGGCCTCAACACTCCCTAGGGTCACCGCATGCATATTCATGGGGTTGAGTATGAGAAGAACAAGCTGGCTGAGTTGTATGGCTCCACAGGTGTGATTGGCTCGGCTAAAGGACTGTATCCTATATATGGCATTCTGCTGCGCATGTTCCGGGAGTCTATTGCTCCAAGTGGTGGTAATAATGATGCTATTCGTGGTGGCTTGGTCAACCTCATGCACCACGCCTTCTTGACCTTCACTGAGAGCGACATGACTGACATGGAGGCCCACAAGATTGATGTGATGGATTTCATCTTCCATGAGCTCCACTTTGCTCTCTTCCACCGCAAAGTGCCTCCATATGCTTCCTATATTATGAAGCTCATCAAGGCCCGCTATCCCGCAGCTCTTCGTGAGGACCTTGAGCTTGACTGTGAGGAGCACAAGGACGTCACCCTGTACAAGAAGGCTGCCCACACTCAGCAGGCTGCACATGATGTTGGTGCCACAGGTCAAGGCCACCGGGATCCTCGCATGCGTCCCCCTCCTCCTGGCAAGAAGAAGCGCTCCTGGCTTGTTCGCGCAATTGAAAAGGTGCTGTGCATGAATGTGTGCCTCCACAAGGAGAACTACAGTGCCTATGTGGAGCGCCGCAGCATCCTCGAGAATCAGCATCACATCATGACTGCTCTTGGTGCCCCCAATGTGCCACCACTTCCTCCTCCCAGGATTGCCTACAAGAACTGGAACAACCGCGACGTTGACTGGGACATCGGTGTGGATGATGATGAGGACATGGAGGACGTCACCGAGGATGAAGCAGAAGAGGAAGAGGAGGACACCCAGGCCTAGAGTTTGCTCCATGGGACGTAGCTCTCTCTTTTCTCTTTTTGGTATCCTGATGCCAAAGGGGGAGAAGATCTAGATGATCGCGGGCATTTGCTTGGGAGGGTTTCGTTCTTCATTTGCCATTTTTTTATCATTTCGTGCATCTTTTCGAACTTCGTTCCATCGTACTCGTTATTCGTTGGTGAACTATTATTATTAGGAGGCATGTCTCCTATATATGCTATCTGTGATGTTTTCGTATCTTGCATTGTTAGTTTACTTTCCCGCAAATACCCGTGTTGTCATCATTCACCAAAAAGGGGGAGATTGAAAGCTCATGATCCCTCTAATGATTTTGGTGATGATGATAACACGGATATATCCTATCTAACAATGTTGTTTAGATTGTGCAGCTAATATCTCAGGTGATCATCTTTATATACTCATCAAAAGATCAAAGAGAAGAACTATATTCTGGAATTACTGCCAAAGGATTTTTCAGATCGCAGGCCGGAAATTCCGGTGCTTAAAGGGCGGATTATCCGGCCCCCTTCCTGGCACTCTCGAAAACGACTAAGTTCTTTTCTGCCCGCGCACAGATGCCAGGGCGGAAATTTGCCCTGGAAATTTCCGGTGCAAAAATCCGGCCCTCTGGGACTTAGCGAAAATTGGATCATTACAAGTTGCCCACGCACAGAGATGGGGGCGGAATTTCTGTCCGGAAATTTCCGGGCCCGGATTTTTCAATTATCCGCCCCCCGGATATTTCAATATTCCGGTCATCAAGTCCTTAGCAGAAATTTGCTAAGAAGGATTCTTTATTGGTCGTTGCCCGCGCACAGAAGGTGGGGCGGAAATTTGCCCCGGAAATTTCCGGAGCAAATATCCGGCCCCTGGTCCTTAGCAATTTTTCATCAACAGGTTGTTGCCTGCGCACAGAGATGGGGGCGGAATATTGGGCGGAATTTTCCGCCCCCGGATATTTCAAATATCCGCCCCCCCGGAGAATTCAAATTTCCGGCCAAGACACACCGGAAATTTCCGGTCTTTACTCCGGAATATTCCGGTCCCGCAGGACTGCAACGGTCAGATTTTGGAGGAGCCTATAAATAGCTGTCTTCTTCCTCTAGATAGGCAGCTCGTCCATTCCTCTCTCTCCTCCATTGGTGTAGAGCTCAAAACGCCCCGATCTCCCTCCTCCTCCAACCAAACTCGATGCCCTTCAAGGATCTCATGGAGGAGGACTAGATCTACCTTCCCACCAAGCCAAAACGTGTGTACCCACACCACAACTCTTGGGATCTTGTAATCTCTTGGTTGCTTTGACATCCAAGGGAAACCCTAGTGCTTGTAGCTTCCACCTTGTAGCAAGAAGCTTAGATTGTTGAGAGCCTCCATCTCACTTGTGGAGTAGCCTCAACCCCTTGTAAAGGTTTGGTCAACGCCTTCAAGTCGACCTCATAGTGGAAAACGAGAATCTCCCTCACCAGAGAAGCTCAAGGAGAACAAGGTGTGCACATCCGTGCTATTGAGGAGCGCCTAGGTGGCTCCCCACCTCTCCAACGTAGACGTACTTCTTTCAAGAAGGAACTACGGGAAACATATCCTTGTCTCCGTGTTTTTCACTTGTTGTTTTCTTGTACCATTCCTTTATTTCCGCTGCTACTTGCTTCATACCACCTAGGGTGTTCACTTAGTTGCACATTTAGGTAATCAAGCATTTACTTTCTTAAAGCCCCCATTAAAAGTGAAAAAGAAGTAAAATTTGTAGGTCACCTATTCACCCCCCCTCTTGTTGACCATATTGCACTTTCAATAAGTTACTTCGTATGTTTGATATAACAATGTAAACTTAATGACTTGATCGCATGTGACGCCCCCGAGATCGGGCACTATGCAGATTTCAGCATTCCCGCCAAAATCCACATAATAACCGATTCCAGGTTGCCACTTGTGATAACATTACAGCAGTTCACGGATAATCCACAACAACAACAGAAAAGATATATACAAGATGACTCAAACGAGTCGGGGATACAACTGATACAATACAAAGATCAATAACAGCGGAAGAAACAACATAGTGTCCGACTACGGACAAGATCCAAATTGGACTAAGAGTCCTGAAGATAACCGAGAGCGTCCAATTCCTGCCCAGGCCAAGCCGGAGGGATTCCCAAGCTAATGTCGTCATACTTCAAACCTGTTGACTGCAATATTGAATATGCAGCCATGAAAAAGGATTCGTGGGTCAGTACGGTTAAGTACTGGCAAGTGGATAAACCATACTCACAAGATACCGGCGTAGCCAGTCATCACAAGATACAAATACTCTGGGTTCAATGGAAAGGAAGGGATTATTGCAAATAAGCGGCAGCGGGCTGCACTAACCAACTACGGAGACTCACTACAACATCCGGCTAAAAGAGGGGGATAAGGTAGCGTATCGTAACCAACTATAACTACTCACCAAACAAACCCATCCAATGTTACCCCCTACTAAGGAAGCAACCCAAGGATAACTCACACTGTTGGATTAAGGATGGATCAAGTTATTATGTCAATAAGACTATTACTAGTCAAGTTATCATTAGTTAGGTGTAAGTTGTTCTGAGTACTTGTTAGCCAGTACTTTCACCAAGTCAACCATAACCGCGGAAAACACGGCTTCTCGAGAAGATTTAACCCTGCAGGGGTGCACCAATTTGGCCGTACACGTAAGAATAACCCGCCAGACGGGGGATCAACCCACCAAGCGAGGTACTCAACACAACCCAACTCTGCTTCGCATCAAGCCCAAAGCACCACGTGCTGTGCGTGCGCGGCTAATCGAGCCCCACGAAGAAAAGGGGACCCTCATAGCACTGGAAGACCACGCCGCCCTAAATGCCGACTACAAAAGTTCCACCCTGGCGCCAAGGGTTCGTACCTGCATATGCGTGCATCAAATGGAAAGCCCGAACTAAGTGTGGCGATTTGGACGAGATGCGAATCGAATCAAGTTGAGGGGGGCGCCCATACTCGCTTCCCACATGCGGTTAGTGCGCTCATCATGGATCAGTAGACAAGACCCTTTTCCTAATTAGGGTCGACACTAGCAGGCTTCAAAACCACGCCGGGCCTCCTGCCGGTGCCTTATCATCAAATTATTATTACCCAAAACATTAACATGTTGTTGATTGAATTGAAACCCAGCTAGCAACTAAACACGTGATACGAAAGGAACAACAAGACTTGAGCGCAAACAACACCAAGCATGCAACTACGACACAAGGGCCAACAAGGTAAACAAACAACAGTTAATAGGAAGTGGAAGGAAAAGGCTATATCATGGCTGCAAGGTAAACATATGATAGGATCGATACACAAGCATCAAATCAACAGGTTAGAATAAGAACAACGGAAAGCATCGGTAACAAGTGTTGAAACGCAGCCATTTGGCAGCAAGGGAGTATACTTGCCTGAGATCCAGCAAGTAGAGGTACATCCACAGAACTTGTCGTTGCTCACATCATCTCAACGTCCTATCCGGGAAGAAGCAACGAACCTCGAACAAACACCGGATGCAACAATTACTAATACGGCAAAAGATCCAGCATGATCAAGATATGGATGCATGACAATTTAATGGATGCATAGAAATAAACTAGTTGACATGATCACATGTTTAAATGGACCCATATGCAATTTGAGTTGCATATGAACAGCCCATGAATTATGGTTGAAACAATTGTTTTACAACTAACCAACAGGTGAAAGTGGTTTAGTATGATGCATGGATGAGGAAAACAACAAAATAACAACAATAGAACCAATTGGAAATAAGGTTTACCCATTTTGAAATTCACTTATTAAGTTTTGGGAATTTTGGTTACTTAAAGGTGTTACACAAGCATTTGTTGTTTTCATCAAGTTAAATTGTTCAAAACAGATAACAAAGTTCATATTTGATTAGAACACAAAATTTTAGGTGGATTACATGTTTCAATTATTGGAAAAGGAATTACAATGATTTAATTATGAATTAACAAGATTAAACAAGTTTTATTTGAATTTAATTCAAGTGTGAATATTATTTGAATTTTTATTTGTTCAAAACATAAATTCAAATTCATATTTGAAAAGGTTATGTTTTTCTGGTTTGAAAACATATTTTATTAGTTCAAAAATAATTTAATTTGAGCAAGTTATTAATTTAGCAATTTTAAATGAATTAAACAAGGTTTAAATTATTTAACCACTTTTAATTATTCAAAACAGGAAACAAAGTTTATATTTGAAAAGGTGGTTCAATTTGGCATGGAAAACATATTTTATTTGTGTTATTTGAATTAATATTGAATTAGTTATGAATTTGGCAATTTAAATTGCATTAAATAAGAAACAGTTGTTTTCAGCAATTTAAATTATTCAAAACAGAGATCAAATGTTATATTTGGAAAGAGCATGAAATTTTGGTTGGAAAACATATTTTATTTATGCTATTTGGATTAAGTATGAATTATTTATGGAATTAACCAAATTTGAAATGAATTGTTTGAATTTGAAATTTGAAACAATTTGAAATGTGCAAAACAGAAAACAAATGATGTAATCAGATGGAGTATTAAATTTGGGGCAGAAAACATATTTCATTTATATTATTTGAATTTGGAAAATAAAAGTTATGTGCATTTTAAGTTTAGGGACTAATCTGTAATAGCAGGGACCTAAAAGATAGAAAAGTGAATTGCAGAGGGCCCCTGGGGCGTTTTTCACCCAGGGCACCCTAGCCTGGGCCTCTGCAGCGCGGTCCCGGTGCCACGCGGGGTGCCAACGAGGCGCGGTGAGACCACGCTGGCCACCACGGTCGCTGACCGGTGGGGCCAGCTGCGGGCGCGCGGAAAAGACCAAAAAGGGTGGGGTTTTCGCCTCCCCCAGGGTTCGATCCCGCGACCTGTACCGCGCGCGAGAGGGACGGAACCAATGCGCTGCTGCTGCTGTTGTGTTCAGTAAGGGATGCGGGCAAGGTTAAGGTGTACCCGTGCGGTGTTGTTAACTGAACCCATGAGAAACGCGTGTTCTCTGACGAACTAACGGCGACGAGGCATCAGAGGCCCGCGGCGATCGACGGGTTGGTGATGTGCAGGGGTGGGTGCTGGTGCGTGGCGAGTGCGCTGGTGCGTCCGTGTGTGTGGCGGCAGACAGGAGAGGGGAAGGAGGAAAGGTAGCGCTCACCCCGGTTGGTCGAGCTGCTGTCGACGTGCAGCCGCGGCGAGGTGGTGTTCCCGGCGACGGCGCGGTCATCCCGGCTGCTTCCAGCACCAGCCGAGGAGACGAGGGGGCTGAGGCAGTCACCGCGGTTCCATTCCGGGCCACGGGGCAGCCTCGAGGTGATCGTGGCGGTGGGGGCGACGGGAGGCAGTGCTCTCTATAACTCTCTCGGAGGTTCAGGGTTCGGCTACAGAAGGAAACGGGGGGGGGGGAAAGGAAAAGAGTGATGGAGGCGCTAGCTGGGAGAGGGGAGGGCTAGGGCTAGCAGAGGGGGAGGTCTCGGTTTTAAGGAGGGCTTGAGCTCGTACGGCAGCAATCGGGAGGGGGGAGGAGATGATCTACGGTGCTGCTGCTGTTCGTACAGAGGTGACATCACGAGGAGGAAGAAAGGTCCCTCGAAGGGGTATGGGCCAGATAGAAAAAAAATGGGCTTGGGTGGTGATGGGTAGAAAAGAAAAGGCTGTGGGCTGTCTCTCTCTCAGCTTACCCTCTCTCTTTTTTTTTGCTTTGTTATTTCCTTTGTCTCCTTTTTTTTGTAAGGGATGAAGGAGAGGGAGGGATAAGAAAAGATTTTTGGGGTGTTTATTTATGAATAATTTTTATTAATTGCAAAACAGTAATTAAAAGCAAGGTTAGTTATTGATTTCAAAATTTGAAATATTAGTTTGATTTTAAGTGGTTAGTTGAATTTCAAATAAGGTTTGATTTGGGAATTTTTGAAATAAACAAATTATATTTAATAAGCTCAAGCAATTTTGCAAACATTATTGAATTTAATAGTTGGCAAGAATTTTAATGTTTAAACCACAATTTGATCATGTCAAATAAGAAGGAATTGATTTGAAATTTAATTTGCCATTAGGGTTTTAACAAAAGGGAAATTTTTTATTAACAAGCAATTTAAATAAATTTCAATTTCAAACTATTTGAAAACAAGTTGAGTGGTTGAGTTGGCAATTTTTAAATTGGAAAATTTGGACATGTGTGAAAGTTTAAAGTGGTTTGAATTTTGAGTTCTTTTGAAAACAGAATGCAATGCTCATGTGATGCATGTGATGCAAGCAAAAGAAAAACAACCAACTCTACTTAGGGTAACACCCCAGGTGTTACATCGCATTGCTAGATTCACTTTCGGTATATGTTCATCACATCATTCTTCTAATGACATGATCCCGTTATTAACAACATCCAATGTTCATGATCAGGAAACCTTGATCATCTATTAATCAACGAGCTAGTTAAAAGAGAGGTTTCACTAGGAACGTTGGTTTGTTTGTTAATCACACATGTATTAACATTTCCGGTTAATACAATTCTAGCATGAGAAATAAACATCTATCATAAACAAGGAATAACATAATAAACACTTTATTATTGCCTCTCGGGCATATTCCCTTCAGTCTCCCACTTGCACTAGACTCAATAATCTAGTCTGTAAGCACTTAACACATATGGCGTTCTAGTGTTATTATCATGCTTCGCATGTGGTAAACATCATCAAAAAGATCTGAACTGTTCAGGTCCTATTGTATTTGCATGTTCTTTGCGTCTACACGCATCACTCATTCTCTAATGAGATGGATTTGTATATATTTGGTCAATCGGTGAAACCTTAATTCCTCATCTTACCAATGTCACTATCATTGTGAAAATGTAACTTCATAGTGTTAGCATTCTTGGAAATTCACCAAGTTCCGGTGAGACCTTAATTCCTCAGCTTAAACCAATGTTACTAACATTGTGAAAATGTAGCTTCATAGTGTCAACGTTTTTGGAAATTCACCAAGTTCAATAAAGAACTCCTTGACACAAAATACGCTTATTATCATTTTGTTGTCAACACAACGATATACTTAGCCTTTGTTGTAGTATCCGTCACAATACTTTAATTTTGAAACACTTTCAAATCCAGCATGGAACTTTCTTCCAACCTATTATGCTACTCGTCATCACATATTTTAATTGAGATATAATTATTTGAATATATGACAAGACTATTAGTGTAACATATTACAACAAATAGTTTGTCATTACTATATAGGAAAACACATCCTTAGCATTTCTATAATGACACACGGATCTCTCCTATTGTTGTCTAATCATCATATGAATTATCCTGCTATAACATTTTATAGCATATGACTCATCTGGTTGTGTACATAGCATGGAAACATGACTTAGAAATCTCAATTTCAATGATTCTCATCATGTGTCAAAATACTTGAATCTTGCTCAATTATTTTCCATGTGAAAAGAACTCCTTCTTGTCATTTCGATATTGACTTACTTCAATATTTCATCTATGTAATTTGGCTTCAATCATATCAGGCGCTTCAATCCATCTATTATAGATATCGATGCCCAATATCTTCTAAGCCTTTCATCAATAAGAAAATCTTAACCGTCTTAATTTAAAATACATATTTTCCAATCAACCATATGTCATCTACATAAAGTATTCGAAATATGTCATAGCGCTCCCACTTAATTTCTTGTAACTCTACAAGCATCTTTATCGTTCATGATGGAATCAAACTCTTTTGATAACTTCATTAAGGTAAAGATTTCAACTTCGTTATGCTCACTTCAACCATTGAAGTGTGCATACCTTTCTAGCAACCTTTTAAATTTTACAAAACTCTCAGACTGTGTCAAGTACACATCTTTGGTCAAACTTCCTCGAGGGAGAGTTGGTTTTGTTATTCAACTTTCATATCATAATATGTAACTTTTGATAGAACTATCCGCAAAGACTAAAACATCACTACGGAAGATCAAAATCTTGTAGTAGTCACCTCTTTGAACTTCGTCGAAAACAACTTTTCGATAAGTACAACTTTCAAAGGATGTAAAAATCCATGTCTTTGTCTCTATATAGACCCTTTTGCTATCGTTAGGCATCAAGCCTATCGAAAGGACTACCAAGTCACATAATTGATATTCACACAAGGGTACTATGGCGGATATAATGACTCATAGTCAATTTTATGAAGTCAGGGCCCATTATTTGCTTCCTTTATAAGGTCCACGTCCTTTTGTTGTCAAAACAACACTTTACTCTTAAACCACAAGTTGGTCTAAGTACAAAGTTTTTGGACTTTTGTGGTTCAGTTCACAAACTCATTCGAAGTATCTACAATCACATGTAGTGTCTTCTACTTAGTCAAAATAGGAAACCCTGGAACAACTTCCAGTGCTGCACTACTCTTGACATGATAACGAAGATTCTCTAATCTCTTTGAGTTTGTACTATGCTCCCACTCACTTGTTTCGCAAGAACTACTTTCTCGAGAAATCAACCCTTCCTGACAAACAACATTTGTCTTTTGGTTTGGTGATAGGACAAATACCCAATGTTTTATTTGGTATGACCTTATAAACATATATTTATTCTATTTTGGTTGTAAACATTTTACACATTCTATGCATACCAAAAGTTAAGAAAATGACAATTTGGGTCACTACCCAAACCATATCTTATATGTTGTCAATTTCAACGGATCATGATGGTGCTCTTTTCAGTGTAAAAGCGGTTTTCCTTAATGTATAAACTACAAAATTATAATGGCATTTTTATTTATCTTACCATGTCAAACAAGGTTTGATTTTGTCTCTCGAACACTCCAAACTAATGTGGGGTAATTCGAGTAATATAAGTTGTAGAACAATTCTGCAAGTTCTCAGATGTTTTGCTAAACTTGTAACTAAAACTTTATCCTTTATGATCCAATCATAAATACTTGATTATCTTGTTACATTGATTTTTTACTTCATATTAACAACCTTTTGAACCAATTCAAAATGTCAAACTCCGTTCTCTTTAAATAGATATACTCACATATCTACTCAAATCATCGACAAAAATTTTATGAAGGAAAAATTAATGCACCATAGATGACTACATATAATGGACTATATACATCAATATGTATAATCTTCACTAAACTAGTCGTCCATTCTACTTTGGCCTAAGAACGGAATTCTAGTCATCTTTTGGAAGAGGTCTCACAACCGTCAATTTATTCAAAACAAAATGACTCCAGAAGTCCATCAATATGGAGTTCCTTCATGTTTTCCTTTCCGATATGAACTAAAATGGTGGTGTCACAATTAAAGTGAAACTCTTTTACGTCTTGCAACGTTTAGCATTTAGTCTTATAGATGTTTACTTTACCAACATGATTTATATTAACATATCCATCAATTATGGAATATGGTCATAGTTTGAACAATCTCATTTGTTCTCACAAAAGACCATAAGAAAATACAACTTATTAAGTTCTTAAAATAAATCTTGAATGTTTGGTTCGATACGACAATGAACACAATAACACTTTATTACTGTCCTTGTCATAATCGATTCCACATCTATCACTAGTTTCTTTTAGGCCCTTGTATTTCTTGCATTGCGTTTCTTTGTATGACAACTCATACCAACCAATGTGGTATCAAAATACCCAGAAAATACTTTGTTAACTAGTAATACATCTATAACTTGTATATCAAGCATATACTCCTGAGCTGGACTTTTTCAGTTATCTTCTTTTCTGCCATATATCTTTTGTAATTCTATTTTCAATATTCCCTTTCCTTTACAGAAGAATCATTCAACATCAAACAATGCTAGTCTTACTAGCTCAGTTTCTTTGGCGTGTTAGTCATATACTATCACCGATTGAGTCATACTTTGAGTTTAATTGTTCTACTAATATCACCATATTAATAGTATTCTTCTAGATTCCACTCTTAGCAATCTCCAAGTAAGGTAAACGACTTTAACCATACTTTTAATACATCTCATCATAACGATTTTATGATTAAGCTACTATAGCTCGAAGGAAGAAATTTAGAGGATAATTTTTAGCGCCCAACTTCTTGAAATATTCAAACGCCTAGTGTCCTCAATCATTGCATATATTCAGATAATATAAGCAAACATTGTCACGCTAAATTATACTCAGTCATGTTGCCACAAATAAGTTTCTAGATATCAATATATCTTTCACTTGATTGTTTCTGAAAACAACTCTTTTCAGTTCCTAAATCACCTTGATCAACAAAACATTCTTTTGAAGATAAAGTAATATGGAAGCAACCATGACTCTGGATTCTAAGTAGGAATTAGTTGCTCTCTAGGTCAATCAATCATTAATCATATGGAGCTAGGTAGGAAATACCGAAAATCTACAATAGGATTCAATTTTAAATTTCACTAATACGGTACCAATCTTAAATGATTTTTACCAGATCATAACAGTTATATCTCAATTAACAATCTAAGTGTAAGGTAGTTATGTGGATGCCAATGAATACTACAATTTGTGCAAATTCACTTTGATTGGTTGTTCATGATAAATAAGTTCAAGTTAATTCAAAATTATGCCATGAACTCCCACTCAAAAACAACATCCCTCTTAGTCGTCTTTAGTGATTACACGAACCAAATTCACTACACCAAAACCGATCATCACGTAAGACGATGTAGATTCAAAGGTGAACATCGACATGTTCATCATATCATCCATATGACTCATGATTTACCTTTCGGTTATGTGTTCCGAGGCCATGTTTGTACATGCTAGGCTCGCCAAGTAGAACTGTAGTATTGCGTGTGTTTCAAGGCCATGTCTGTACATGCTAGGCTTGAAAACACCCGTTATATGCGAACGTTGAGTCTGTCACACCCGATCATCACGTGGTGTCTCGAAACGATGAACTTTCTTAACGGTGCATACTTAAGGAAGAACACATTATTATATTGATATTAAGTGAGAGGGATCATCTTATAATGCTACCGTCGCTATCTAAGCAAAACAAGATGCATAAAAGGATTAACATCACATACATCACATGTAAGGATATCGTGATATGATATGGTCCTCCTTGCACTTGATCTCCATCATGTGCATTATGGTATGATCTCCATCATTCCACCGGCGTGGTACCAAGTACCATGGCACCCCAATCTTGATTGTCCATCAATAATAAGACAGCCATATGGATACCTTCCGGTATATCAAAAATTTACAAAAGAGATCATCTCATAATCAAATTTGTAACATTGACCATATCACATCACATGCCCAACAAAAACTAGTTAGACGCTTCTAATTTTTTTTTGCATATTTACGTGGCTTAGGGCTTTCGAGGATTGAACCGTTCATACCTACGAACATCAACCACAACGTTGATAAACACATTTTTAACAAACCTTAGTAGATTAGATCTTAACTATAGTAGGAGAAACAGACACCCCTTAGCCACAAGTGAGACAATTTTCGCATACATAGTACACGTAAACTTAGTCTGGGAAGCTTCATCCTACTATGCCACTAAGATCATAAAACACTCAAAGAGGAAATAACATGAACATCAACGCCCACATACACCTATGTGTTCTACCCGTACAAAACATCTACGCATAGATCTGGCTCTGATACCACTGAAGGGGTCGTTGCATAGAAAACAAAAAATTTCCTACGCGAGAGACACCCGAAAGACCAAGATCTAATCTAGGAGACGAAATGCAACGAGCAAAGAGAGGGTTAAGGAGAACAAATACCCTCAAAGACACAAAGCGTTACGAGAACAAATCTTGTTGTTGGCGTAGTCGTACTCACACCGATCCCGATAGCGAGAAGATGTGCACCGCAATCCGGCGGTGCCTCCGTGATCGGTCACATGTACGGTTGATGACGACCTCCATTCCCTCGATCCAGCGGGGAGCGGAAGTAGAGGATCCCTCGGAACTCCAGCAGCACGACGACGTGGTGGTGGTGAAGAATCCCACGGTAAGGGCTTCGCCAAGCCGGAAACCATGGAATGGAGCAGCGGGTGGAGAGGAAATGAGGTGGGACAAGTGTGTGGGGAGAGGGAGGTCCAACCCCTCTTTATATAGGAGGGGGAGGCAACCACGATTTTTTGGTGCCTCCACCTCTCCCCTCATCATGTGGGTGGAGTCTCCACTCAACCCAGTCATTCTCCCATCAATTCCCACTCAAAATTCCAAGGGTTTTCTTTAGTAAATAAATAAAACAATTTCATTTATTTATTTTAATATTTGTTAATCCTATTAACAAACATTAACACTTACCCCCTTGAACTATTTGTTAATCAAACATTAACATATACCACCTTGAACTATTTCAATATTCCCCGAAACAATTCCGGTGACTATTTCAATATTCCCCGAAACAATTTCGGTGCTGCTCCAAACATTCTTCGTTATTCCGTATCCTCTCAAACGCGTCATCGAACCTTAAGTGTGTCACCATACGGTTCGCAAATAAGATAGACATGATCGAGACTCCTCTCCGATCAATAATGAACAGTGGGATCTGGAGATCCGTGATGACTCCTATATATTCAACGATGACTCTCGTGATCGTGTGAACCATCAACGTCGTGAACTATTCCCTTTGTCTCACGATATTTTACTTGTCCTATATTCGATCATTGGTATCAACCATACCTTGTTCAATCTCGTTACCGACAAGTACTATTTTCTCGTTCCCATGATATAACATCCTTGTGATCATATCACGTGCTTGCAAGCAGTGTTGATGTGATATCACCGAGAGGGCCCAGAGTATATCTCTCTGTCATATTGGATGGACAAATCCCACTCTTGATCCATGATCCTCAATTAATACTTTCCAAATACCTAACGGCGCCTTTATAGTCACCCTGTTACGGTGTGACGTTTGATGACATCAAAGCACCCTTCCGGTATCAGTGATTGACATAATCTCATGGTCTAAGGAATAAGTTACTTCGTATGTTTGATATAACAATGTAAACTTAATGACTTGATAGCATTGCTATATTCACTTTGGGTATATGTTCATCACATCATTCTTCTAATGACATGATCCCGTTATTAACAACATCCAATGTTCATGATCAGGAAACCTTGATAATCTATTAATCAACGAGCTAGTTAAAAGAGAGGCTTCACTAGGAACGTTGGTTTGTTTATTAATCACACATCTATTCACGTTTCCGGTTAATACAATTCTAGCATGAGAAATAAACATCTATCATAAACAAGGAATAACATAATAAACACTTTATTATTGCCTCTCGGGCATATTCCCTTCATCCGCTCCCTGTCCACGCGGCACACACGATACGGTTCCGCTGGGCAAATTTTGCACCAGCGGAGGTACCGGTGGGCAGGCGCAACGGAGCCTCCGATGGTTTCACCGGAGCCTCCACCCCCTGTCCACGCAGCACACCACGATACGGATCCGCTAGGCAAATTTGCACCAGCGGAGGTACCGGTGGGCTCTGGTGGACAGGAGCAGCGGAGTCTCCGGTGGTTTCACAAGAGCCTCCGCCAGACCAAGTTTTCGCGCGCCAAAAACAGAAAAACTAGAGCATTAAGAATAGAATGTTGTTTTCGGCAAAGGAAGCCTGGGTTGGAAGATGGTAACTGTTGTACGAGAGACATTACTCGATGGGGTTCGCAAGATGCAAAGAGATAAAAGCCAAACCCGCACAAGTTGTCAAGGGGGAATAGGATATTCGGGAAAGATCCAAAAAGAAACATAAAAACAACTCCCAGAGGAGGAGGTTGGTGGCTGAAGCCACCATGTTTGAGTGTGTACTTTGGCACCGCGAATATATATCTTGGGTCCAAGAGTACTACTCTCAATTAAGCACAATAAGTCACAAATTGACTATATATGCAATGATTAATTGATTTTTGCATAATAAGAGGAGTGTACACTCATGAGTTGAGTGACGCTCCCCCTATGTCCATGCCTACATCCAAACCTAATAGCACATATAATGAAGGTACATATGCAAGGTTTCAAGTGAAGTTGGAAGAATCGATGAGATTTAGTTCATTCCTCAAAGCTCGAAATCTTGGTTCATCAAGGGCCTTCGTGAAGATATCGACAAGTTGATCCTTGGTAGATACATATGAGAGATCAATATCACCCTTCTCAACATGATCCCGAATGAAATGATGAGGGATCTCAATGTGCTTCGTCTTAGAGTGAAGAACGGGGTTGTAAGCAATCTTGATAGCACTCTCATTGTCACAAAGAAGAGGCACCTTGTCAAAATGAATACCATAATCCTTCAAGGTTTGCCTCATCCAAAGAAATTGGGCACAACAACTTGCCGCGGAGATATACTCGGCCTCGGTGGTGGAGAGGGCAATGCAGTTTTGCTTCTTCGAAAACCAACATACTAGGGAGTGGCCAAGGAATTGGCAACCCCCGGAAGTGGACTTCCTATCCGTCTTCTCTCCCGCATAATCCGCATGCAAATACCCAATGAGCTGAAATATTGAACCCTTGGGATACCAAAGACCAAAATTTGGGGTATGAACTAAATATAGAAAGATTCGTTTCACCGCTTCCAAATGACTTTGCCTCGGAGAGGCTTGAAACCTTGCACATTTACCTACACTATACATGATATCCGGTCTAGATGCACAAAGGTAGAGCAAAGAGACAATCATGGAGCGGTATACCTTTTGGTCTACCTCTTTACCGTTGGGGTCGGGTTTCAAGTCAGTGGTTGTGGACATGGGAGTCTTCATAGGCTTGGCGTCATGCATGTTGAATCTCTTGAGCATGTCTTGAGTGTATTTGGCTTGTTTGATGAAGGTTCCTTCATGATATTGATTCACTTCAAAGCCAAGGAAAAACTGCAATTCTCCCATCATAGACATCTCAAATCTATCGGTCATAAGCTTGCAAAACTCTTTATTGAACAAAGTGTTAGTAGACCCAAAAATGATGTCGTCCACATATAGTTGGCATATGAATAAGTCACCTCCAACCGTCTTAGTAAAGAGGGTGGGATCTATTAAACCAACATTAAACCCACGATCCACTAGAAACTCTTTAAGGTGCTCGTACCACGCACGTGGAGCTTGTTTAAGTCCATATAGTGCCTTATCGAGTTTATAGACGTGATCGGGGTGGTTGGGATCCTCGAAACCCGAAGGTTGCTTAACATATACTAACTCACTAATGGGACCATTTAGGAAAGCACTTTTAACATCCATTTGTTGCAACTTCAAATTATGATGACATGCATAAGCAAGTATGATACGAATGGATTCAAGACGAGCTACGGGGGCAAAGGTTTCACCGAAATCAACACCTTCGACTTGAGAAAACCCTTGAGCCACCAACCTTGCCTTGTTGCGAATGACAATACCATCTTTATCTTGCTTGTTCTTGAACACCCATTTGGTGCCAATAACATTCTTGCAATCCTTGGGCCTTGGCACTAACTTCCACACTTTGTTGCGCTCGAAGTTTTTGAGTTCATCATGCATGGCTTCAAGCCAATCTTGATTTTCGAGAGCTTCATAAACCTTCTTGGGTTCAATGAAAGAGACAAAAGCATGAGCCTTTCTAAAATCCGCCAATTGCTTCCGAGTGACAACCCTTCCACAAACTTGCCCAAGTATCTTGTCCTCCATGTGACCCGCTCGTTCAAGATTCTCTAGCCTCATCTTTGCTCTACGAGCTAGTATATCCTCCAAAGATTATTTGGATATGTCTTGAGAATCACCTTCTTCATCGGAGACATGTCCATCTTCATCTCGGCCTTGATCATTAGTGGGTGAAGGATCACCACTAGGTTGAGCTCCCTCAACAATGATGGGACTTTGATCATGGCTTTGATGAGAAGTTTGGCCTTGATCACTTGCTTGACCTTGATCATTAGCTTGAGGGATTGGTGCATCTTGTTGGGTAGCTTGTGTATCAATGGGTGTAGTTAATGGATCCACTTGAGTGGGGCATAGTCCTTCTCTCTCCGTCATCTAGTAACCCTGAATGGGAATTATTTCACCAATCCCCATTCTTCTTATGATGATGGAAGTAATTGCATCTCCTACAACACCATGATCTATACGCCCCCCTTGGGATCCATTATCCTCATCAAACACCACATCTATAGATTCTTGTGGTGGAGATATTGGTCTTGGTTGGATGGAATCCTCCATGTTGCTTTCCAAAGGTGCAAGAACTAGACACACGATCTTTAGCAAACTTAGCCTTGGTTAATCCTAGAACATGATTGACACTTTTAAGGTCATGCAACATTCTCATATTTGTGTGGGCTAACCGGCGATGCCAAAGCCACCCCACATCTTTAGCCATTAGGCATGTCGCGACACACGTGTCTCCTTTAGAGAAGTCCACTACATACATGTCGTTCTCGACAAACCCAACAAAGGCTACTTTAAGAGTTGTTTCCCAAGTGACAATCACATTCTCTTTATTAAAGAAAGTGGTAAAACCACAATTTGCAAGTTGAAGAACGGACATCAAGTTATAACCAAGGGACTCAACAAGGAGAACATTCTCAATTGATACATCATTTGAGATAGCGACCTTGCCTCGTCCCAAGACCTTAAGTTCAGAATTGTCACCAATAGTGACGCAATTGAGATGAGATAATGGAGGTTTAATATTGCTCATTGCGTCATTGCTTCCGGTCATATGTTGGGATGCACCACTATCCACCGTCCATCTACCCGACCCTGAAGCACTTCCCGCGGTGGCTTTTTCCATGAGACATGTAGGTCGGACTAATGCCTTCTCATTAGGGGATTCGAATAGAGAGACCGATGAAGAGGAAGTCGTAGCTATGGCGACGTGGGCCACACCTACTACTTCATCTTCGGAGTATTATGTTTCCAATGTAGGGCCTTCTTGAACATATAGAGCCCTTGGGACTCTTCTTGCGAGATTCTTGTTTTGTGGAGCTTTGTTCTTGTCCTTGAGAACAAGCTTCCCTTCATTCTCTTCTCTTGGCTCAAAGGGACACTCCTTGACGAAGTGATTTTCACTTCCACAATTGAAGCATGTCCTAGGCCGCTCTCCCTTCTTCTTGTAGATCTTGTTTCTTGAAGGTCTAGGAGCACCGGCCTTGTGAGCCTCCCATCTCTTCCAATAGCCATGCATGGCAAGAGCAATGAACGTGTGAGCACCCTTGTATGTGTCTTCATAATCCTCGTCATCCTCATCATCCTCATCTACTTCTTCTATCCGAGCAACCGCCTTGGACTTCAAGGCGAGGTTGGGAGACTTTCCAACTCCTCTTGAGCGAGCGAGAGCATCATCCGCGCTCTTGTGAGATAGGGATATGGCTATGAACTCACTAAGAACACCAATGGAGTTGAGGGAGTTGTAGTCCGATCTTGTACGGATTCTCGTGGAGTGGTTCTTTATCAAATGGAGTTATGGCCTTGACAAACTTCCTCTTGATCCATTCATCGGAGATCTCCTCTTTTCCAAAATGCCTCAATTGGTTGCCAAGAGTGACAACTCTTCTATTTAGTTCTTCGGGACTCTCATCTTCAAGCATAACGAAGTTCTCGGACTTGTCGAGAGCCACATCATACTTGGAGGATTGAATGCTAGCATTTCCTTGAAACAAAGTTTCAAGTTTATCCCAATCCTCCTTGGCGGTCTTGATACCGCGGATGTGTTCAAGATGTTCTCTTGGGAGAGCTTTCTGGATAGTAACAAGAGCGGTCTTGTTGAGTTGAAATTCCACATCTTCTCTTGGAGTCAAGTTGCTTGTATCGTGGGGATGAAATCCATGGAGAACACTTCTCCACAAGGCGATGCAAGACCCTGAAATATGAGACTCCATATCGAACTTCCAAGAAGAGAATTTGTTAGTGTTAAGGATGGGAGGAAGTCCAACATTTAGAATGCGTGGCATTGTGGCAATGGGATGGATAGTGTCATAATTGTGAGGTGGTGGTACTTTTGAGTTAGACCCCGGACCGTTAGCCGATTGAGACTTGGAGCCTTCGGAGCTCCCACCGCTCTTAGCCTTTTTATCGGCTTTTGCCTTGGCTTTCGCCTTGGCTAATACAATGTTAGCTTCCATTTCGGTGATGTCCGGAATGGACTATTCATCCGAGCTAACATCATCGGCGGTGAGAGGTAGTTCCTCGATATCCTTGGTTTTCCCCATCATGGCCTCCAACATTTTCTTTATACTAGAAACCTCCAAGCCAACACTAGATCTAACCTTGGACAATTCAGTTTGGAGGGTTCCAACCGTTTCTTGTAGGTTAGTTATAGTGTCGGCCATTTTGGCGATTTCCGCACTAGAACCGTCGGGCTCATTTTCATTGACCGGTATACTCTTAGGCGGTTAAGCCCTTCGCAAGAGCCGAGGCTCTGATACCAATTGAAAGTGCACTATGGTCAACTAGAGGGGGGTGAATAGGTTGAATACCAATTTTTATTCTTTTCCGTTTAATTATGGCTAAGCAAGATAAGGTAAGGTTCTCTAGATGTGCAACTAGGTGAGCAACCTAAGTGATACAAGATAAGATACACAATGGGAGTAAAACTAAAGTCAACAAGATAAACGACAAGTGTAAACAAGGAGACAAGGATATGTTTCCCGTAGTTCCTTCTCAAGAGAAGTACGTCTACGTTGGAGAGGTGGGGAGCCACCTAGGCGCTCCTCAATAGCACGGTTGTGCACACCTTATTCTCCTTGAGCTTATCCGGTGAGGGAGATTCTCGTTTCCACTATGAGGTCGACTTGAAGGCGTTGACCAAACCTTTACACGAGATCGAGGTCACTCCACAAGATGGATGGAGGCTCTCAAGCAATCCGAAGCTTCTTACAACAAGGTGGAAGCTACAAGCACAAGATCTACTAAGGTTTCCAGGCCTCAAGTAGGATTCTAGATCTACTAGGATGTGCTGGATGGATTTGAAATTCCTTTGGGGGAATCATGAATCTAGGTCTCCTCTAGCTCTCCACAAAGTTTCGGAGTGTTTGGGTGGTTGGAGAGGGAGATCTAGGAGGTTGAAGATTTCATTAATTGCTAGGAGAGAGAATGGGAAAAGCTTGGCATTTATGATGTAGGGGACGGGGTATTTATAGCCCCTCCCAAAGTGGCCGTTGAGCAGATTCCGCAGCACCGAAGGCTACGGTGGTTTTACCGGAGGCTCCGGTGGTCTTCATATGCGCGCAGCAGCGCAGCCCATTTTCCCGTCGTGCTGTATCATGCGGGGCGGAGGCTCTGGTGGTTTTGGCGGAGGCTCCGTCCACCGGAGGTCACGGGAGGCTCCGCTCGGGCCTCCGCTCTTATCAACCCGAACGCCATTTTGGCGGAGGCTCCACCAGAGGCGCCACCGGAGGCCAGCCCCCAGTGGGGGTGGTGGAGCCAGCGGAGGCTCCGGTGGTTTTACCGGAGGCTCCGCCCACCGGAGGCTCCACCCTGGCCTCCGCTCTTCTCCTCCCGACCATTTTGGCGGAGCCCACACCGGAGCCGCGCGCGTGAGCTGTGCTGGAAAAGGGACTGGGGCGGAGGTTCTGGTGGTTTCACCGGAGCCTCCGCTGCATACAAAAATACTTTCCCAGCTTTGTCTTTTTGAGATCTTTTCATTCCAAACAAAATTGTAACCCATAGAGAATGTATACTTTGATGAACCTGGGCATTTTCATAAATATCAAATGATCATTAGTTCAATAGGTATGTTGTCATTTAATTATCAAAACGGAAGATCTTTCAATTGGCACCACTTGAACTCCATGTGTTGGATTTAAGGTTGGATGCTATCAAGATCACCACTTAATGAATATATCTATATGATCAATAGAAGAATTGTCATGCTACTATTGACCATATTACAAGCATGTCTTGAATAAGAAGATTGTGTGAATATTCGTATTTACCTTCAAGTCATCATCATCATGAATAAAGAGAAGATACTTGGTTGATCAAGTAGGCGTGTAAAGATTGCCACCCATATGGAGATTATGGTCAAGTGAAGATGGTCATGTGAGAAGATCTCTAATATTAGCTTATGGGGGAGCAATTTACAAGTCTTCACGAAACAAAGCGCAATCAAGAAAGGTGGTCCAACTTGAGGTGGTTAAGATCGTCATCATATAGCTAAATTGGATTGCACAAGGCAAAGGTATGACTTATACAGGGTTTCTGTTTTACCGGTCTTATTATTCTAGTTGGGAGACCAAATTATAGGATAGATAACAATACTGTCAAGAGGGGCTCTTGAATACATATCTTGATCGTATCTATCATAGAGAGCTTAAACCTTTGCATACTTGGCATCATCCTTCTTGGTTATTATTTGTGTTTTCTCCATGTGAGGTTTTAGAGCTTGTCATGTTCTTCATTTCAAGCTCAAGTTCATCAAAAATGGATTTCGTATGAAAAACTTATCGCATTTTTGTTGTTGGAGGTTTCTACCGGTTGTCATTTATGGATAGGTCAAACTTTCATCATTTGGTTTTATATTCCCATTTTGTACTATGATGTTTCTATACATATTCTTGTAGTTCTCGTCGTTGCGATTTCAACGAGCCCAAGAACATCGAAAACAGAGTTCGGATGCAAAAGTTACGACTGTTTTCGTACCGGGTGTTCTGCAGTTTTTTCCAGCACCGGGAGTTCCGGTGCTGGTTCCGCCGGAAACCCTTTCGGGATGCCCGTGGCGGATCCTCCGGTAAAACCATCGGAGTTTCCGCTGTCTGGGGCAGTTTTCCCGCCCTTTTGGTGTTCTAACTCATCCAGAGGCGGTAGTTCCGGTGGTTTCACCGGAGGTACCGCCCCTGCGCGATTTTGCCCCCAACGGTTGGATATTTGGGTGACCTATTTAAGGGACCTTCTTCCCCAATAGTTCCCCAACCCTTTTTTGGGCAAGTTTGACCTCCATTGTTGACCTCCAAAAGCTTAGTATCTCTCAATCCCTCCAATGATTCTTGTTTCCACTTGAGGGAAAAGAGAGAGGAGATCTAGATCTACCACTTCACCAATCAATCCCTCCTCTTTGTGAGGGGAACCTATTGGATTTAGATCTAGGGATTCATTTGTTGTTTTCCTTGTTCTTCCTCCTTCCTCCCTCCATAGCATAAGTTTCTTTGGGGGTATTTTGGAGAGAAGTTCTTGACCACTTTGTGCGTTCTTGCCATTGCGTTAGGTGCATCGGTTTGAGTTCCCCACGGGATTCATGAAAGAGAAGTTCGTGAGCTTGTTACTCTTGGGTGCTTGGTCACCGGAGAGATTGTTCCTCTTGGGTGTATTGAGCACCCTAGACGGCTAGTGCTTGGAGCTTATACCTTGTTCCAAGAAGCTTCGTTGAGAGACTCCAATTGAATTGTGGAGATAGCCTCAACCCCATGTAAGGTTTGGTCAACGCCTTCAAGTCGACCTCATAGTGGAAACGAGTATCTCCCTCACCGCAGAAGCTCAAGGAGAATAAGGTGTGCACATCCGTGCTATTGAGGAGCTCCTAGGTGGCTCCCCACCTCTCCAACAAAGACGTACTTCCCTTGGGAAGGAACTTCGGTAATCACATCGGTGTCTCCTTGTGCTTCGGTTATTTCTATACTCTAGCTCGTTACTTATGTATTTACCGTTGTGGTAGCCATCGTGCTTGAAGTCATCTATCTTGCTATCACGTAGTTGTATTTATTGCCTAGCATAAGTTGTTGGTGCACATAGGTAAACCTATCATGTATAGGTTTTGTGCTTGATAAATTAAACACTAGTTTTATTCCGCATTTACTCAAGCCTAAACCGTAATTATTGTAAAGTGCCTATTCACCCCCCTCTAGGCGGCATCCTTGTAATTTCAATACCCCGACATATTAACCCTAAAAATATCCCACTTCGTCCCAAGAAACACCCGAGGCCGCCGTCATCGTCATCCTGAGATCGGGAGGATTTTGAAGCTCTCCCCGGCACCCTGCCGGGAGGGGAATTCATCACCGGAGGGGTCTAGACCACCATGCCCTCCTCCAAGTGATGCGTAAGTAGTTCATCCCTGGACTACGGGTCCATAGCAGTAGCTAGATGGTTGTTCTCTCCACTTTGTACCTCATTTTTAGATCTTGTGAGCTGCCTCACCTGATCGAGATCATCTTTATGTAATGCTACATGTTGTGTTTTTGGGATCTGATGAATGTTGAATGCTTTGTCTTCTGATTATCAATCTATCATGTTATCTTCATGCTTATGTTATTTATGATCTCGCATGCTCTCCGTTATTAGTAGATGCTCTGGCCAAGTAGATGCTAGTAACTCCAAGAGGGAGTATTTATTCTCGATAGTGGGTCCATGCCTCGTTTGCATCTGTGCTCGAGTGATCGAAACGTGACGGATGGAGGATGTGTTGTTGCCATTATGGAGAAAAAAACGGTGTTTACCTAGTTTATATTGTTTACATTACACACTTTTCTTACTGCGATAATCTGTTGCTAGCAACTTAATACCCAACGTTTGTTCGGATGGTATTCGGAGGGTGGATTATTAGACATAGATGCAGTTGGATGACGCTCTATGTATTTTGTTGTAATGCCCGCATGAATCACATAGTAATATTTATGTCTTGCATATGCACTACGGTGCAGCCTTCATTTCTATCAATTGTCCAGCTGTAATTTGTTCACCACGCATGTTATTTATCTTTCACGGAGAGACACCACTAGTGAACTGTGGACCCCGGTGAAAGATCATCGTCCGTTTTGGTAATTATATGACAACATATCTATTTGATCTAATGTTTGTTCGATATACGAAAATGCCCAGGTTAATCAGGTTCACTAACTATTTGGGGCGAGTGTTTGGTTTAAATGAAAAGAGCAAGGAGAAAGAAACCAAGGAAGCTATTTTTGCACAGGAGCGGAGGCTCCGGTGAATCCACCGGAGGCTCCGTCCAGGCTCCGGTGCGGCCTCCGCCCAAATCCCCCTCTGGAGCGCACGAGCGGAGGCGAGGGCGGAACATCCGGTGGAGCGGAACCTCCGCCACTTCCACCGGAGCCTCCGCCACTTCCAAAGCTGGGCATGTGCGCAGGTGGGATCCGGTGCGCCTCCGGTGGAGGCTCCGCCAAAACCTTGTTCTGTTGGTCAAGGGCGGAGGCTCCACCGGAGCCTCCGGTGGACCTCCGGTGGACCTCCGGTGGCCTGGCTTGGACCCTGTGCAAATGGCCTCCGGTGCGCCTCCGGTGGGGGCTCCGCCAAAACCTGCTTCTGTTGCGCAAGGGCGGAGGTTCCACCGGAGCCTCCGGTGGGCGGAACCTCCGCTGCATCAACCGGAACCTCCGCCCCGTGGCTCAACAAAGGTGAGCTGGTGCGCTGCGCCACTGCGCAATGGATAGAAGCCCACCGGAGCCTCCGGTGCTCCTGGACTGCAACGACCATTAAATGAAGGGGTATAAATACCCCTTCCCTTACCTCTTCAATGCCAAGCTTTTCCCACTCTCTCTCCTAGCCATTAATGAAAGCTTCATCCTCCTAGATCTCCCACTCCGTCCACCCAAACACCCTCATACTTGGTGGAGAGCTAGAGGAGACCTAGATCCATACTTTCACCAAAGGAATTTCAAATCCATCCACCACAACCTAGTAGATCTAGAATCCTACTTGAGGCCTAGAAACCTTAGTAGATCTTGTGCTTGTAGCTTACACATCAAGAAGCTACGGATTTCTTGAGAGGCTCCATCCATCTTGTGGAGTGACCTCGAGCCCTAGTAAAGGTTTGGTCAACGCCTTCAAGTCGACCTCATAGTGGAAACGAGAATCTCCCTCACCGGAGAAGCTCAAGGAGAACAAGGTGTGCACAACCGTGCTATTGAGGAGTGCCTAGGTGGCTCCCCACCTCTCCAACGTAGACGTACTTCTCTTTTGAGAAGGAACTACGGGAATCATATCCTTGTGTCCTTCTTTACACTTGTTGTTTATCTTGTTACCTTACGCTTTACTTCCGTTGCGCATATTATCTTGTACACATAGGTTGCTCACTTAGATGCACATCTAGAGAACCTTATATTATCTTGTCTAGCCCCACTAAAAGGAAAAAAGAATAGAAGAATTGGTAGTCAACCTATTCACCCCCCCTCTAGTTGACCATAGTGCACTTTCAATTGGTATCAGAGCCTCAGCTCTTGCTAAGGGCTTAACCGCCCAAGAGTAGAATGGTCGATGAAAATGCCCCCGGTAGTTCTAGTGCGGAAATCTCCAAAATGGCCAACACTATATCTAACCTACAAGATACGGTTGGAATTCTCCAAACCGAATTATCTAAGGTTAGCTCTAGTGTTGGTTCGGAGGTTTCTAGCATAAAGAAAATGATGGAGGCACTGATGGGGAAAACCAAGGAGTCCACGGAACCGCCCCCCACCACCAACGATGTTAGCTCGGATGAAGAATCCATTCCGGATATCGACGAGATGGAAGCTAACATAGCTTTAGCTAAGGTGAAAGCCAAAGAGAAAGCCGATAAAAAAGGCTAAGAGTGGTGGGAGCTCCGAGGGCTCCAAGTCTCAATCGGCTAACGGTTCGGGGTCTCACTCTAAAGTTCCACCACCTCCCAATTATGATTCTATCCACCCTATTTCCACTATGCCACACATGGTTAATGTTGGAGTTCCTCCCATGCTTAACACTAACGAGTTATCTTCTTGGAAGTTCGATATGGAGTCTCACATTTCAGGATCTTGCACCGCTTTGTGGAGAAGCATTCTCCATGGATTCCACCCCCACGATCCAAACAACTTGACTCCAAGAGAGGATGTGGAATTTCAACTCAACAAGACCGCTCTTGTGACTATCCAAAAGGCTCTCCCAAGATAACATCTTGAACACATCCGCGGTATCAAGACTGCCAAGGAAGCTTGGGATAAGCTTGACTCCTTGTTCCAAGGCAATGCAAGCATTCAATCATCCAAATATGATGTTGCTCTTGACAAGTCCGAGAACTTTGTCATGCTTGAAGATGAAAGTCCCGAGGAGCTATATAGAAGATTGGTCACCCTTGGCAATCAACCAAGGGACTTTGGAAAAGAGGAAATCTCCGATGAGTGGATCAAGAGGAAATTTGTCAAGGCCATAACTCCTTTTGAGAAGAATCTCTCCACTAGCATTCGAACAAGATCCGACTACAACTCCCTCAACTCCATTGGTGTCCTTAGTGAGTTCATAGCCATATCATTATCTCACAAGAGCGCGGATGATGCTCTTGCTCGCTCAAGAGGACATGGGAAGTCTCCTAACCTTGCCTTGAAGACTAAGGCAATGGCCAAGATAGAAGAAGTGGATGATGATGATGATGATGACGATGAGGACTACGAAGACACATACAAGGGTGCTCATAAGTGTATCGCTCTTGCCATGCAAGGGTATTGGAAGAGATGGGAGGCTCACAAGGACGGTGCTCCTAGACCCCCAAGGAACAAGATCTTTAGGAAGAAAGGGGAGCGGCCAAGGACATGCTACAATTGTGGAAGTGCAAGTCACTTTTTCAAAGAGTGTCCCTTTGAGCCAAGATAAGAGAATGAAGGGAAGCTTGTTCGCAAGGACAAGAACAAAGCTCCGCACAACAAGAACCTCACTAGAAGAGTCCCAAGGGCTCTATATGTTCAAGAAGGCCCCACATTGGAAACATACTACTCAGGAGATGAAGGAGAAGATGAAGTCGTAGGTGTTGCCCACGTTGCCATAGCTACAGCTTCCTCTTCATCGGTCTCTCTATTTGAATCCCCCAATGAGAAGGCATCGATCCGACCTACATGTCTCATGGCAAAAGCCACCGCGGTAATATCTTCCACCTCCAAGTCTATCATCACTAGCTCTCCCTTGTTATTGGATTGTGTTGAAAACATTGTTGATGATGAGGATGCTAAGAATCTAGGCTCTTGGTTATGTAGTCTTGAAGGTGAAACTAAGGAAAAGGTAAAGGCTCTCTTAAGACAACTTGATGATGCCAACTCTCTCATAGACGAGAAGGAGGAGATCATCATGACCTTGGAGAGACATGGTGGTAGCCATGAGAACCATGACAATGAACTAGTTAAGGCTCTCGAAAAAGAAAGATCCATGAGAGAATCTCTCGAAGAGAGACTATCGTGTCTACAAGATACCTATGCTATTAGTGTTTCCAAGCTTAGGAAAGATAATGAAAAATCTCTTGACAAGCTTAGAAAAGATAACGAAAAATCTCTTGCTTTACTTAAAGTTTTTGAAGAGGAGGAGTTGAAGCTAGGAGTAGCTCATGAAGTACTTGTTGAGAATCACGAAAAACTAAAAAAGTAGTTCATGTCTCTTAAAGAAATTCATGACAAACTCACGAAGTCTCGGAACAACCTCCTAGCTCAACAATATAATAAGCAAGTGATATCTTCCTCTAATAGCATTGCTATCATGCCTACCTCTTGCACTACGACTAACATTGTAGGGAAAGAGAAAATTCTCAATAATGCCATAAGCTCTCAAGGAGTCAAGAAAGGAAAAGAAGGACTTGGTTTCGTTTCCAAGTCAAAGAAGAAATCCAAGAATGTCACATCCCCCTCTCAAAATGTTGTCTTTGTGAAAGAGGGAGAAGTGACCAAAGAGAAGGAGGCCAACTCCATTGTGGGTGGTGATACCTCTAGGGGGAGCATCACCCACAATGACTTTGCCGGAAAATATAACCCATCTTATGTTCTTATGAAATCTAGAGATGAAAATGTTTATGCTAAATATGTTGGTACTTCTTATGGAGATGATTATCATCGGACTATTTGGGTTCCCAAGACCCTTGTTACTAACAAAAGAGGACCCATTGAAGGATGGGTACCTAAATCAAGAAATTGATCTCTTGTAGGGAAATGCTTCCGGGTCAAATAGATGGACAGTGGATAGTGGTGCATCCCAACATATGACCAGAAGCCATGACGCAATAAGTAATATTGAACCTCATTTACCTCATCTCAATTGCGTTATTATTGGTGACAAGTCCGAGCTTAATGTATTGGGACGACGCAAGGTAGCTATCTCAAATGATTTATCAATTGAGAATGTTCTCCTTGTTGAGTCCCTTGGCTATAACTTGATGTGCGTTCTTCAACTTGCAAATTGTGGATTTACCTCGTTCTTTAGTAAAGAGAGTGTTATTGTCACTTGGGAGACTTCTCTTAAAGTAGCCTTTGTTGGGTTTTTCGAGAACGGCATGTATGTAGTGGACTTCTCTAAAGAAGACACGTGTGCCGCGACATGCCTAATGGCTAAAGTTGATGTGGGGTGGCTTTGGCATCGCCGACTAGCCCACACCAATATGAGAATGTTACATGACCTCCAAAGTGGCAATCATGTTCTAGGACTAACCAAAGCTAAGTTTGCTAAAGATCGTGTGTGTAGCTCTTGTACCTTTGGGAAGCAACATGGAGAACAACACCCAACCAAGACAACTATCTCCACCACAAGAATTCTCGAGCTCATTCACTTAGATCTCTTTGGTCCACTATCTTATGATAGCCTCGGAGGAAAGAAGTATTGCTTAGTAATTGTGGATGATTATTTAAGATATTGTTGGGTGTATTTCTTCAAGAGGAAAAGTGAAACTCAAAAGAGAGTCATCGAGTTCATCACTCTAGTGGAGCGCCAACACAATGCTACCATATTGAACATTAGGAGTGATAATGGCTTGGAGTTCAAGAACTACACCGTTGAGAGTTTTCTTAGTGAAGAAGGCATTGCTCATCAATATTCCACTCCCTATACCCCGCAACAAAATGGTGTTGCAGAGAGAAAGAACCGGACTTTGATGGATGCGGCTAGAACTATGATTGCGGAGTTCTCTTCTCCCTATAACTTTTGGGCCGAAGCCGTCTCCACCGCTTGTCATGCTACCAACCGGCTATATCTTCGCAAGATCTTCAACAAGACTCCCTATGAGATTCTCACGGGCAAGAAACCGGATGTATCTTATTTCAAGGTCTTCGGGTGCAAGTGCTTCATTCGCAAGAAAGGTAAACGGTTGTCAAAATTTGAGACTAAATCCTATATGGGTATCTTTGTTGGCTATGCCACAAACGCTCACGCCTATAGAGTCTACAACAAGTCCACTGGACAAGTTGAAGAAGCTATAGTAATGGTGTTTGATGAGGATAACGGCTCCCAAGGGGGGCGTATAGATCATGGTGTTGTAGGAGATGCAATTCCTCCCATCGTCATAAGAAGAATGGGGATTGGTTAAACAATCCCCATTGAGGGTTACCGAATGACGGAGGGAGAAGGACTATGCCCCACTCAAGTGGAGCCATTGACTACACCCATTGATGATCAAGCTATCCAACAAGATGCACCAAGCCCTCAAGCTAACAATCAAAGCCAAGCTAACGAACAAGGCCAAGCAACTCATCTAAATCATGATCAAGATTCTATCATTGTTGAGAGTGCTCAACCTAGTGGTGATCCATAACCCATTATTGATCAAGACCAAAATGAAGGTGGTCATATCTCTGATGAAGAAGGTGATTCTCAATCCGTATCCAAGGAATCTTTGGAGAAGATGCTAGCACAAAGAGCAAAGAGAAGGCTAGAAAATATTGAACGAGCGGGTCACACGGAGGACAAGATTCTTGGACAAGTTCGTGGGAGAGTGGTTACTAGGAGGCAATTGGCGGATTTTAGCAAGGCTCATGCCTTTGTGTCTTTCATTGAGCCCAAGAAGGTCTATGAAGCTCTCGAGGATCAAGATTGGCTTGAAGCCATGCATGATGAACTCAATAACTTCGAGCGCAACAAAGTGTGGAAACTAGTACCAAGACCCAAGGATTGCAAAAATGTCATTGGCACCAAATAGGTTTTCAAGAACAAACAAGACAAAGATGGTATTTTCATTCGCAACAAGGCAAGATTGGTGGCCCAAGGTTTTTCTCAAGTCGAAGGTATCGATTTCGGTGAAACCTTTGCCCCCGTAGCTCGTCTTGAATCTATTCGCATCTTACTAGCTTATGCATCTCATCATAATTTCAAGTTGCAACAAATGAATGTTAAGAGTGCTTTCCTCAATGGTCCCATTAATGAGTTAGTATATGTCAAGCAGATTCCGGGTTTCGAGGATCCCAACCACCCCGATCATGTCTATAAACTTGATAAGGCGCTCTATGGACTTAAACAAGCTCCACGTGCGTGGTGCGAGCACCTTAAAGAGTTTCTAGTGGATCGCGGGTTTAATGTTGGTTTAATTGATCCCACCCTCTTCACCAAGACGGTTGGAGGTGACTTGTTAATATGCCAACTCTATGTGGTTGACATCATTTTTGGGTCTACTAACACTTTGTTCAATGAGGAGTTTTGCAAGCTTATGACCGATAGGTTTGAAATGTCTATGATGGGAGAGTTGAATTCTTCCTTGGCTTTGAAGTGAATCAATATCATGAAGGAACTTTCATCAGACAAGCCAAATACACTCAAGACATGCTCAAGAGGTTTAATATGAATGATGCCAAACCTATGAAGACTCCTATGTCCACAACCACCGACTTGAAACCCGATCCCAACGGGAAAGAGGTAGATCAAAAGGTATACCGCTTCATGATTGGCTCTTTGCTCTACCTTTGTGCATCTAGACCGGATATCATGTATAGCGTAGGTAAATGTGCAAGGTTTCAAGCCTCTCCGAGGCAAAGTCATTTGGAAGCTGTGAAACGAATCTTTCGATATTTAGTTCATACCCCAAACTTCGGTCTTTGGTACCCCAAGGGTTCAAGTTTTCAGCTCATTGGATATTCGGATGCGGATTATGCGGGAGAGAAGACGGATAGGAAGTCCACGTCCGGGGGTTGCCAATTCCTTGGCCGTTCCTTGGTATGTTGGTCCTCAAAGAAGCAGAATTGCATTGCTCTCTCCACCACCGAGGCCGAGTATATCTCCGCGGCAAGTTGTTGTGCCCAATTGCTATGGATGAGGCAAACCTTGAAGGATTATGGTATTTATTTTGACAAGGTGCCTCTCCTTTGTGATAATGAGAGTGCTATCAAGATCGCCTACAACCCGGTCCTTCACTCCAAGACGAAGCACGTTGAGATCCGACATCATTTCATTCGGGATCATGTTGAGAAAGGTGACATTTATCTCTCATATGTCCCCACCAAGGATCAACTTGCCTATATCTTCACGAAGGCCCTTGATTAACCAAGATTTCGAGCTTTGAGGAATGAACTAAATGTCATAGACTCTTCCAACTTCACTTGAAACCTTGCATTCAGGATGCAGGTGGGAGCGGGCGACCCGCGGCGCCCACTACCCAAGCCCACTTAAAACGGATAGTGGGCTCCCACGGGCTAAAAGGAAAAAAATGTGGGCATATGTGGGCTGCCCACTTTGCCCACGTAGATCCCACTACGTCTCCCGAGAGAGCCAGCCAGAGAGGGGATCGATCGAGCGCAGCCAGAGGGGATCTGCCCGAGTGCCATGGCGGCCGCTGCTCCTCCAACTCCGGCAGACGGACTTCCCTTCAATAATCCACCCCCCTCTCCCTACGATGCTACCTTACGGGAATCAGGTGGCGGTGAAGACGACGACGGCGAGGTCGGGGAGCAGATCATCCATGAGTCCCCAAGATCCAAGATACCAGGGAAGAGGAAGCACAAGGTCGCTCCTCCTTCGGCTCTGGGATACCGAGCGCCACTGGAGAGAACCACCATGGCAGCCGCTCCTCCTTTGGCTCCGGGAGACGGAGCTCTTCCTTCCGCTCCTCCTTCGGCTCCGGGTGGCGGTGACGAGGCGGTCGGCGACGATGGAAAGGTCACGGCGGCAAGATGCAATATTCCCAGGAAGCACAAGGTGAGCCCCCAAAATCTTACTCTGTTCTACTACTCGCATGGATTCTGTAGGTTTCTAGTCTCCTGTAGGTTTCTAAATCGTATTCCCCTTCAGCTGAGTGCCTGCGTCATGGAGTAACTAGCACTCATGAAAAGGCCTTGGCTCGTAGCAACCTCGCTACAGGCTAATCCTGTTTAGTTTGAACCAAAGAACAATGGACACTTCAATGCTGACCACCATAGACCAGTAGCGCTTTTGCCAGTGCCAGGGAGTTGAGCATGGGGAATTAACATTGGAGGTGGCCAAGTTTGTTGAGCAAGGAGGACATAATGGTCCATGGACCGCTCACTGAAGATATCAAAGCGGATGCTCCAGGAGGGCTTTGAATCATTAGTTAATCATATGTGTTGTAATGAAATCACACATAAGAAGGCTGCAAGAATATGTAAATTGTATAAGAAGACTTGGCTAGGTGTGCTGTCTGCCTAGGTACGCTGTGAAATTTCTGGCCTCTAAGAGTGCTAGTGGTTAATATAAAAGCAGCAGTCAATCTATCTAAATAAAGAAAAGAAGAAATACACTTTTAAGAACTGCACCCTCTCTGTCCAAACCAGCATATGAAATTTTCAGTGTTCCTCATTCGGTGGAGTTAATACTTTTTGACGAATGAGGAACACTGAAAGAGTGGGAACAGAAATACTACCTGTTAGGCTTGGTTGCAGTCAAGAAACAGGCCCATATGTCCTGCCATTTAATTGCTCGCTCCAGAAGAAACACTAATTTAATGTTTTGAAAAAACAATAACTAGTGATGATTTATTTCCGGTGCCATAAATTAATGCCCCGTTTATATTTTATCCGAAATCAATGCCTTCTTTCGAATGAAATCCAGCGGAATCAATGCTGGATATCCGATGCATACATGTATCTTTCCTTCTGTTGAGACTTGAGACTCTACGTGTAGATTTGGATTAGTAATTGACCTTGCGTACACGCACTGTCGTTCTTGAGACTCACCACTGATACTCTGTACTCAAACACCGGAAAATTGTGGAGATTGCTTATACATCCTTTGCCTGTACCTTGTATAAAAGGAAATTGTGGAACTGAAAGTAATACATTGACTTTCTGTTTATTTCAGGGGGCGCTTCCAAGTCCACGAGCGACGACGTCACCAGGCGTTAATATGCTTATAAGGACTGCAGCAATGAAAAGGGCGTCCATGATGGCGAGGTCCGGTTCAGTAAAAAGATCAAAGATGGAAGGCTCACCTCACTCACATGCAGAGCAATCACAATCTTCACCTTCTCAACCGCCTCCAGTATCTCCCTCACTTGGCGATCTCTCTCCGGTTGGAAGAACGTCGAATTCCCAAGGTAAGACATTCTTGTAGTGTTCCTTCATTATTTGTTCAGTTTCTATTTATTGTTGTCAAGAATTTCTTGATCAGCTAACTAAACTTTTTTCCATGCATGCAGGCCGTGCACAGAGACCCAACAAGCTAGTATCGCGCATTTGGAAAGAGGTGGAGCCAATATATCAAGGAAAAAGACTCGTGAAAGGTCGATGCATTCATTGTCAGCAAATATTTTCTGCTTCTAGGGATTCCGGTAGCAGCCATATTGGACGACATTTAAAGGTATGCGAAGCAAAGAAAGCTATGAGTGATATGGTTGACAAGATGGGTCCTCCCGAGGGGGTTGACCCAAACTGGAAATTTGATCCCAAAGTTGCAAGAAAAAAACTTATAAAATTCATAGTTGTCAAGGAGATGCCCTTTTCACTGGTAGAATATCCACCCTTTAGAGAGTTCACTGCCGCATTGAATCCTTGGTTTGAAAATGTTAATAGGACAACAATTAAGGATGATTGTGTGAATGCTTTTGAAAAATATGGAAATGAAATGAAAGAATATTTCAAAGATTTTGGTTCTAGAGTTTCTCTCACCGGTGACATGTGGACATCGAACCAAAAGCTAGGATATCTTTGCATGACTTGCCATTTCATTTCTGATGATTGGGTGCTCCGTAAAAGAATTATAAGATTTTGCATGATGGAGACACCCCACAATTCATTGAACATGTTTAATGTAATTCTAGAGAGCATTCAGGATTGGAACTTAGAGGATAAGCTCTTTAGTTTTACATTAGACAATGCAGCCGTGAATACTGCCATGGTTAATCTCTTGAGAAATAATTTGAAGGACAAAGGGTTTCTTATTGGAAAAGGGAAATTACTTCACTTTCGCTGCGCAACACATGTTTTCAATATAATTGTTCAAGATGGTCTGCGAGATATTAAAACTATTGTCGACAACATTCGGGAGAGTGTAAAATATGTCAAAAGTTCCCAAGGAAGAGTTGAGAAATTTCTTGACACTGTCAGAAAAGTAGGATTGACTTCTAAATACAAAAGTTTGTATCCTGATGTCACCACTCGGTGGAATTCAACTTATATCATGCTTGAGGCTGCAATCCCGCTTAGAGGTGCATTCTATTCTCTAGAGAAGGAAGATAAGGATTACATGTACTGTCCTTTGCCTGATGAATGGAAAATGGCTGAGGCTATATGTCAGTTGTTGAGGGTTTTCTACACTGCAACAACAAAGCTTTCAGGCTCAGAATATCCCACCTCCCATCTATACTTCCATCAGCTCTGGAGAATCAAAAAGGTGCTGAATGAAGAAGAAGCAACTCTTGACAAGAAGATATTGAATAAAAAAGTCTCGGCCGAGGACAAAATCATTGCACATATGGTGAAGCAAATGCAGTTGAAGTTCAATCAATATTGGGAGGAGTCATTCAAATCTGCTTGCATTCCTGTTGTGTTTGATCCGAGGTACAAGTATGATTTGCTGGAATTCTCCTTGATTGACTTTGGAAGTGAAGTGGATGCAGGAAGATGGATGGCTGAAGTGAAGAAAACAATGCAAATGCTCTTCAATGAATACAGTAAAGAGTTTTCTATTGACTCACAGAGAGAAAGTGATGCTAATAGTGCTCAAGAGGCTGATGATGATGGAGCTGACCCACTTGCAAAGTGGGATCAATACATGAGGACAAAAAGAAGAGAGTCAAGTAATGAGTTGGATCGGTACTTGAAAGAGGAGTTGATCCCACGGAAGCAGAAGGTGGATATTCTAGAATGCTGGAAGACAAATTCGCCAAAATATCCGATTCTCTCTGCAATGGCCCGTGACATTTTGGCATCCCAGCTTCAACCGTTCCTTCCGAGTCTGCTTTTAGCACCGGAGGACGCGTTGTTAGTGACTACAGGAGTAGACTCAAGTCCTCTACCGTGGAGGTTTTAATATGTCTCAGGGATTGGCTTAAGGCCGCAGGTACGCAATTAATTATGTATTCAAAATTTTCCTTTTATTTTGTTGTGACTAAAAGAAATTTTTATCTTACATTTTCAGACGATTTAGACGATTTGGACAGTGAGAACAATTTGCCTCTGAATGCATAATTTTCTAGAGCTTTCTTGCATATCGAAGGTAAGAATCTACAGCAATCCAAATCTTCCTTCCCTAGTTCACTTTAACTCGAAACTTAAATTACTATAAGTATCGAACAACAATCCAAATCTTCCTTCCCTAGTTCACTTTCAGTTTACATTCATCAAATTTCAACTTGCTACACTGATATAATATGTGCACATCATTTGGTGTCACCATCACTGCAGGCCCCACACTCACTACACTGATATAATATGTGCACATCATTTGGTGCCACCTTCCATGCAAAACATTCTAGTGGTCCCATATCTCCAGTAGCTAGGCCAACACATTACCGTGCCTTCATAAAATACATCACTATCCCACTCTCGATAGCCATATCACATCGATGTCAATAAAATCAGGGAATGTGCTTCAGGTTTCTATACTGCTATGCATTCTTTTCTTGTACCTTCTTTTGTAGGGTTTTTACTCCCCTGTTATGGCTGCAGTACTACTTGGTATTGTAGATAGCCGTGCCTAACTGCATCTTGCTTTGCATCTATGGCTGCAGCGGATGATCAGCTCATATACCCAGATGTGAACGCGGTTGCAGAGGAAGCAACAGTCCCCGAACCAGTACTCTGATGACAGACCGCGCCACTGATCCGCCTCTTCGAAACCATCGCAGTTCGTCCTAGATTTTATAGTTGGTGGGGATTTAGAAGGGATTT
Source organism: Alopecurus myosuroides (assembly GCA_028641055.1). Taxonomy (NCBI): domain Eukaryota; kingdom Viridiplantae; phylum Streptophyta; class Magnoliopsida; order Poales; family Poaceae; genus Alopecurus; species Alopecurus myosuroides. The sequence goes on along the minus strand of CM054057.1, from coordinate 299,922,746 downwards.
AGAAGGGATGATGATACTGTCTTGAACATACGTAGTTAATGTCCCAATCACATGATGTTGCATCAGAGCCTGTTTAAGGAAATGTAACATGCTGTTGATGATCAGGGATTGATACTGTCTTGCTTCACTTACATTGCTTCACTTTTTGTTATCCGTTGCTGTTGCTACCATGCGTGCTAGGATAAATTTCCACGAAACTTTTTTTTCCAGTATTTTGATGTGTAGAAACTTATGTGGGCTATGCGGGCGTCGCGGGCACCCGCGAAGATTATGTGGGCTACCCGCGTAATCCCACGTATATTATGCGGGCATATGCGGCATTTCGCGGGATGCCCGCATCTAGTCCCACTTGCATCCTGACCTTGCATATGTACCTTCATTATGCATGCTATTAGGTTTAGGTGTAGGCATGGAAATAGGGGGAGCGCTACTCAACTCATGAGTATGCAGTCCTTTTATTATGCGAAAATCATGTAATCATTGCATATCTAGTCAATTTGTGACTTATTGTGCTTAATTGTGAGTAGTATTTTTGGACCCAAGATATATCTTCACGGTGCCAAAGTACACACTCAAACATGGTGGCTTCGGCCACCAACATTTCGTATGTTTTTGGATCGTTTCTCGCGTATTATATTTTTTCCTTGACAACTTGTACGGGTTCGGTTTTCCACCTCTTTGTGCTTCTTGCGAACCCCTCCGAGTAACGTCTCTCGTATATCAGTGACTATCTTCCAACCCAAGCACCTTTTGCCCAAAACAATCTTTCCATCCTAATGCTCTTGTTGTTACAATCGTGGCGCGCGAAAACTTGGCTGGGCGGAGGCTCCGGTGAAACCACCGGAGGCTCCACTGCCCTGTCCACCGGAACACCACCGGAGGCTCCGCTGGTGCACATTTGCTTAGCGGGCCAAAATTTGGGCTGTTTTTGTGGACAAGGGGCGGAGGCTCCGGTGAAACCACCGGAGGCTCCGCTTGGGGGGAGCGGAGGCTCCGGTGAAACCACCGGAGGCTCCGCCCGTGGCAGTTTTGCGGATAAGAGCTAGGGCGTGCGAGGGGTAAGTGAGATCCAATCTCATTTTCCCCCACCCGCCCTCCTTCTTCCTCCTCTCAAACCGCCGCCGCCCCCACGCCATTCGCCGTCGGATTAGGGAGCTCCACCGCGGGGAGACCTCCTCCTTGCATTGGGCCACCCCGGGATCCTTCCTCTTCCTCCTTTTCACCATGGATGATGCGGGTATGTGCTCTCTCTCTCTCTCTCTCTCTCTCTCTCATCTAGTTGATGGATGGGATGCATAGGAGTTCATGTTCTTGCTCTCTAGATTTGTGGATTTGGAGTTTTAGGAGTAGAAGTTCTCGAGTACAAACCCTAGCAACCTAGATAATGCGTGTTAGGGTTGAATCGTTGCGGTTGTAGGGAAGATTCGTTTTCCCTAACCCTAGTTATTCAACTCTAACATCATGTGTATCTTGTTTCCTTGGATTTGTGCGTATCTTATCAACTTGAGCATTACCTTTTCTTCATGCTCTCCTCGCTATTTCTTTCTTAGATGCTTCCGGTTCCAGAGGAAAGGGGGTTCGGTACAAGACTACGGGTCGCCGCAAGACCCCTCAAGTTGATGAGATTGAAGAGGAACTTGACAGCTCTCAACCCAAGCGCAAGCGTTTCCCGGCTACCGAGAAAAAGTTGTCCAAGAAGAACACCGCAAAGACAGCTTCCAAGATGTCCGATGCGGTATTTCTGAAGGAACGGCGTGAAAACCCCTATGTGATTGCATGTGAGCGCTTGATGCCACAATTCCGGGGTAAGGATCACCGCTTCCACACTGTTTTCCAAGGTCAAATATATCATGAGATCTTGACGAGGAAGCCGAAGGACAATGTTGCCCCTCAACATGCAATCAATTTTGGGCACATGGAAAGGAACCACCATTACTTTGGGGAGCCTCTTGAGCTCATTGAGAGGTTTGGGCTTGGTCCCATTATCAGTCTCCAACAAGACTACGATGAAGATCTTGTCTGTCAGTTCTTGGCCACCGTCCATATCTCCAATGAGACCGAGCGCAATCTCACATGGATGACACAGGGGAGAGTGCTTGACATCAAGTGGGCTGATGTTGGCCCTATTCTTGGAGGGTGCCCGGATTTTGGACCTTTTGCTGAAGGTGAGGAGTTTGCCAATGGATGGTTCCGGGTTCATGTTATCAACACTTCATCCCTTCCCAAGGATCAACTCGCTCCACTCTACCATTGGAAGAAGTTCGCCGTTGGGTTCGTCAAGGGTCTCTATCCCACCTATGATATCATGATGCGCATCTATCGGGAGACTATCAACCCAAAGGCGGGAAATGTGGATGAAATCGAGGGATTCTTGAAGAACCTTATGCTTCTCACTCATCAACAACGGATGGCCGACACTCCTCGCAAGCTTGATGTGCTTGATTACATTTGGAATGAGCTGTGGCATGCCGTGATCAACCGCAAGAATGCTTGCTTTGGGCCGTTCATCATGAAGATCATCTTACATATGTGGAATGAAAGGTATCTGGATGAACCATTTGAGGATGATAATTGGATCCCTCACATGGAACGGAAACTCCTCATAAAAGACCACACCGAGCCCCTTGAGCATCCCACTCCTGCTGTTCGCAAGCACAAGGCGAAGCCTCGCATCATTGTTGATGAGGAAGAAGAAGAGGCCGGTCCATCTCACCCTCCTCCCTCTAGCAATGCTTTCAAATGGATGGCAAGGGCTCTCAAGAAAGTGTTCCGTCTGAACAAGAAGATCGAGCAACATCAGTGGGAAACTCATTATGACAAGGAGCTCAAGAACCTTAACAAAGCTCAAGCCTCTCGTCAGCGTCTTCGTGAGGAAGGTCTCTCCGTGGATTCCCCGGTTCTTCCTAGCATCACGGACTGGGACAAGTGGCAAGCAAAGGACTCCAAGGGCAAGCTGATCGAGTGGTCCGAGGAAGAAGGAGAATAAGCTACTAGCTCTCACCACCGCTCCCCCTCTCCGGACATGGAAGTCTCCTCCGGGTAATCTTCGGGGCGCTAGCATCATTTTCTCCCTCTTTTGGTATCTTGATGCCAAAGGGGGAGAGATATATATTCAGAGCGGGCATTTGCATGGGTCTCCCTCAAGCTTCTTCGATTTGCATCTTTTCTTTGCTTGAGGGAGTTTGGCTACTCATTTGGTAATTTGGAACTTCGGTTTGTTTACATTATTCCTACGTGTCGTGAACCTCGTTTTATTATGCTATTATGCGTGTGTGAACCTCGTTTCATATTATTATGTATTGTGTGCTCTATCATTGTCATATTACTCTTATATATCATGCCTAGATGCTCTCAATATGAAAGGAGCATACCTTTAGGGGGAGCCCCGTTCATATTGTGTTTTTCAATCATGCAAATAGAGATGTTGTCATCAATTACCAAAAAGGGGGAGAATGAAAGATCATCGTCCGTTTTGGTAAGTATATGACAACATATCTATTTGATCTAATGTTTGTTCGATATATGAAAATACCCATGTTAATCAGGTTCACTAACTATTTGGGGCGAGTGTTTGGTTTAAATGAAAAGAGCAAGGATAAAGAAACCAAGGAAGCTATTTTGCACAGGAGCGGAGGCTGCGGTGAATCCACCGGAGGCTCCGTCCAGGCTCCGGTGCGGATCCGGTGCGGCCTCCGCCCAAATCCCCCTCTGGAGCGCACGAGCGGAGGCGAGGGCGGAACATCCGGTGGAGCTCCGGTGGAGCGGAACCTCCGCCACTTCCACCGGAGCCTCTGCCACTTCCAGAGCTGGGCATGTGCGCAGGTGGGATTCGGTGCGCCTCTGGTGGAGGCTCCACCAAAACCTTGTTCTGTTGGGCAAGGGCGGAGGCTCCACCGGAGCCTCCGGTGGACCTCCGGTGGCCTCGCCTGGCCCCTGTGCAAATGGCCTCCGGTGCGCCTCCGGTGGGGGCTCCGCCAAAACCTGCTTCTGTTGCGCAAGGGCGGAGGTTCCACCGGAGCCTCCGGTGCACCTCCGTTGGGCGGAACCCCCGCTGCATCCACCGGAACCTCCGCCCCGTGGCTCAACAAAGGTGAGCTGGTGCGCTACGCCACTGCGCAATGGATAGAAGCCCACCGGAGCCTCCGGTGCTCCTGGACTGCAACGACCATTAAATGAAGGGGTATAAATACCCCTTCCCTTACCTCTTCAATGCCAAGATTTTCCCACTCTCTCTCCTAGCCATTAATGAAAGCTTCATCCTCCCCACCTCTCCAACGTAGACGTAATTCTCTTTTGAGAAGGAACTACGGGAATCATATCCTTGTCTCCTTGTTTACACTTGTTGTTTATCTTGTTAGCTTACGCTTTACTTCCGTTGCGCATATTATCTTGTACACATAGGTTGCTCACTTAGATGCACATCTAGAGAACCTTATCTTATCTTGTCTAGCCCCACTAAAAGGAAAAAGAAAAGAAAAAATGGTAGTCAACCTATTCACCCCCCCTCTAGTTGACCATAGTGCACTTTCACCCGGTCCTTTTTCTCATACTGATAATACACACACTTCTTTCACACTGCTTTCATACTGTTACTACTGCTTTCATACTGTTCTCCTACTTTTTCCACACCATACGTTTAACCTCTTGGTGTTCAGCAAAACTGGTGAGATTGACAACCTCACTGCTTCGTTGGGGAAAAGTGATTTGATTGTGTTGTGTAGGTTCCACGTTGTTGCTGAACCGGTAGTGCACCCTTCTGATGTTGTGTGTTGGGATACCCCAAGAGGAGGGTGTGATGAGCACAACGGTAGGAAATTCCCCTTAGTTAAGAACCAAGGTTATCAATCCAGTAGGAGGAAGAGGATCTCAGGAAGGTTGATGCCACTGACGGTGGTGCTGGCGCTTCACCGGTGTCAGCAACAATGTGGAACCTGCACACAACACAACCAAAATACTTTGTCCCAACGGTACAGTGAGGTTGTCAATCTCACCGGTCTTGCCAAAAACAAAGATTAGACGTATAGTGTGGAAAATGATGTATGCTTGCAGTAAGTAAAGAAAGCAGGAAATTGTTGTGGTTTGTTTAACAGTGTGGAAAATGGACCGGGGTTCATAGGTTCACTAGTGGTGTCTCTCCATAAAAGATAGCATGTTGGGTGAACAAATTACAGCTGCGCAATTGACAAATAGAGGTTGCACCGTAGTGCACAATGTAACATGATGATTACTATGATATTTAGTGCGGGCATTACAACAATATACATAGACCGACATCCATCTGCATCTATGACTAATAATCCACCCTCGGGTTATCATCCGAACCCCCTTAGGTATTAAGTTGCAAGCAACAGATAACTGCATTAAACAAAGTGTGTAATGCAAGCAATAATTATGCACGCGGGCACTCTCACCGCTCTTTTCTCCCTAATGGCAACAGCACATCCTACCCCTTCACGTTTCTATCACTCGAGCAAGGTGGTGAGGAGGCATGAACCCACTATCAAGCATAAATACTCCCTCTTGGAGTCACTAGCAACTACTTGGCCAGAGCAACCACTAACAACAGAAATCATGCAAGATCACAATAGCATATGCAAATAAAGACTATAATCAACTTGGAATAAGTTCAATATTCATCGGATACCAGCAAACACATCATATAGAATTACATAAGATCAATCTCGATCATGATAGGCAGCTCACGAGATCTAAACATGGAGGCATATGAGGAGAAGACACCCATCTAGCTACAGCTACGAACCCGTAGTCCAAGGATGAACTACTCACGCATCACTCCGGAGGTAGGCCTAGTGATGTAGAAGCCTTCGATGATGATCTCCTCTCCGGCAGGGTGCCGGAAACAGCTTCAGAATCCCCCCTGATCTAGGGTTGACGATGACGGCGGCTGCGGAACTTTTCGGGAATTTTTTATCACGTGCCTAGGGTTTTCCATCCGGGGGGATTAAATAGGCGAAAGGGCAAAGGCGGTGGAACTCCAGGGGCCCCACACCCATAGCTGACGCGGCCAGGGGGCCGCGCCACCCTATGGTGTGGCCCCTGGTGCCCGTCTTCGACTCCTCTTCGGTGTTCTGGATGCTTCCGGGGAAAATAGGCACTTCGGGCTTTGTGGGGTCCAATTCCGAGAATGTTTCCCAGAACAACTTTTCTGAAACAAAAAACAGCAAAAAACAGGAAACTGACACTTGGCATCTTGTTAATAGGTTAGTCCCGAAAAAAGTATAAAGAATGCTATAAATAAGGAAGAAAACAAGTAGCAATTGACATAATATGATCATGGAGTATCAGAAATTATAGATACGTTGGAGACGTATCAAGCATCCCCAAGCTTAGTTCCTACTCGTCCTCGAGTAGGTAAACGATAAAACGATATTTTCTGAGGTGACATGCTACTAACATAAACTTGATCAATCTAATGTAAAAGCATATGCACACTGAGATCATAAAACTTCAAACACAAACTTGATAAATAGAACTTTAATAATAAAGCATAGAAATTACTTCGCATCACGAAGAGTAACTCAAATAAAGGATCATGAATAATAATGCAAAGAAAGGTAGATGTTTGTTTCAGGTATAGAGAAAGCATAGCAAAGTGATATTTCGGCAGTCCTTAAGAGTGGGGAAAAACATAAATGCCAGGACACCTTCAAATTTCATGAGAAAGACTAGGAAAAATAATTTAAGAACAAATAATATCACATCATGAAGTAATTATTGATTCTTATGGGACAAATGCACATAAAACTCAAAATGGCAAAAATTCTCTCTCAACTGTGCATAAAGTTAGAAGATGGAGACTCAACATAAAAGTAAAAGAAAGGCCCTTCGCGGAGGGAAGCAGGGATCACTCATGTGCTAGAGATTTTATTTTATTAAACAGAGGTATTAAAAGTTTGACACTCCTCCCATCCATCTTTCACAAACCATGGCTAACCGAATCCTCGCGTGCCTGCCAACAATCACATACTGTGGAGTAGTGTCTATATTTTGGGAGATGTATGCTAATGTCAACGAATGGTAAACAGAAAATATAGTACGTCACAAGCCAACTAGATTCACAAGAGCGGCTCCCATGGTGAAGGACTCAACTGGTGTAGAAGGTCATCCCTCTTTCTCTTTTGTTTACACAACTATGTTTTGACTGATAAATCAGTGGCAAAAATAGTGAAGAGAATTTGTTTGCATTATTTTGGGGCTGGGCACCCCTCTACCAGCTCTTCTATCATTTGGATAAGCGGATGAAGCCACTAGTCGAGGGTGTGAAATCCAATCAACAAGTGAGATAAAGATTCTCTATTTACGTCCTCATGAGCAAAAACAGGAACATAAAGCAGGAGTAATTTTGAAGGTTTTAAAGGTAACATATGAGCAATTTACTTAGAGTGGAAGTTAAATACCACATGTAGGTAGGTATGGTGGACACAATGGAAAAACTTTGGTTTAAGGGACTTTGGATGCACGAGTAGAGCTCATACTCAGTACAAGTGGAGGCTAGCAAAAGACTGGGAGCGACAAATCAAGAGAGTATAAGAGCCATAATCATGCATAGCGACATAAGCATCATTAATTAAAGCATAAGAAGTATCACAAGTTCAAAAACTAAGTGGTCATGGAGGCTATTCGTGACTGGTTTGTAGTCATAAACATGGTGTGAGCATGCGCCAAGTCAACCAAATAAAACATTCGAAAGAGAATACCACATATTGATGCTTTACTATGACAAGAACAACTCATGAATCTTTCAAGACATATTAAACACTCTCAGCTATTTGAGGCTATTCATGCTACTCAATAACCACAAGGCTTAATATTTAGCATGGCATGAAAAAGTTCTAGCCACAGTCTATACAAGCTTCTACTAGTACTGTTATAAATTCTACTTCAAGCAGTAGTTTTCTTTCTCCCAACAAGCACCATACAAAACATGATATAACAAAAATACTCTTTATGATACAACAAGCAAACATGAGAGTACTAACATAACACTACTAAAACTAACAACTCTAATAAGAGATGCATGCAAAACAGGAGCTAAATAAATGCAGCAGCTAGACAGAGATTAAGAATACAACGTATTCTCATGAAAAAGTGGAGCGTGTCACTCTCCAATAAAAGAATGCTGGGGTCCAACCAAGCTTATTGAAAAATTAAAAACAAACTTAAAGCAAAAACAAACTGAAAACAAAAATAAAAGACGCTCCAAGTAAAGCACATAAGATGCGACCGAATAAAAATATAGTTTCCACCAGAAGTGACCTGATAATTTGTTGATGAAGAAGGGGATGCCTTGGGCATCCCCAAGCTTAGACGCTTGAGTCTTCTTGGAATTTGCTGGGATGTACCACCGGGGCATCCCCAAGCTTAGTCTTTTCACTCTTCTTGATCACATCATATCATCCTCTTCTCTTGACCCTTGAAAACTTCCTTCACATCAAAGTTCTCACAATCTTCATTAGCGACGTTAGTGAAATTGAAATAATAAATTCACATGGTTCAGTTTCAACACAGGTATAACACTCAAAAACACATTAGCTACTGTCATAACTTCTTTTAAAACTCTTTTTCCCAAAAGAACACCAAAAGAAAGAGACTAAGATGCAAATGCAATAAATGGCAGAAATCTGTCAAAACAGAACATCAGGTAAAGATCGACTTTTTCAAAAATCTTCTATTGGTCAAATCAAAAAGTGGTCAACTAAGAAAAGTTACGTATATAACTCAGCATTAATAATAAAAAACTCATGTCGTTTTGAATTTTCTGTGTTTTTTTACGGAATTAACAGTGGACAGCAGAAATCTGTTTCCTGCGCAGAAATCCGAAATATAGCCTCAACTTTCCACTAGAGGCTTTACTTGGCTAAAAAAAAACTCAAAATAAAAGATACAGCAGGGTTGCTAAGGAAATATAAAAGACCCAGGTGGAAAGCACACCAAAGAAAACGAAGGAAAGCGGGTTGAAAACAACGAAATAAGACAGGTTGTCTCCCGGTAGCGCTTTTCTTCAATGCCTTTCAGCTAGGCATAAAAGGGCAACTCAAGTATTTTCAAGTGAGGAAGCATCCCCTATAACTTCCTCTAAACCATTATTTGCAGAAATAGGCACTCTAGATGTTTTTGAAGATTCAACGTGGAGGTCACTCTTAGTTTCATTAATTGTTTTAGCAATTTTCAGCACATATTGAGATTTGGGTTTAGCCATCTTAGGAGCATACATGAATCTTTGATCCTTTCCCACAAATACTTTCTCCTTTTTGAATTTAAGATATGAAAAGGTTGAGCTTAAAGTTACCATAGCATCCTCTAGTTTACCAATCATAGAACTTTGATTATCATGAGTGTTGCTAGCTTCTAGAGCAGTAATTCTTTTATCAATAGTAATTATTAATTCATTAACTTTGCTAGCATTATCAAGGAAAATTGATAAGTTCATTTACAAAGTTTAGTTTATCAATAACATCCTCCAAAGTGATCTCAGTTTTAACAGTTGTAATGGGGGGGGGGGTGCTCCTGCTAAACTTTCAATCAAATTGCAGGCTTCTAAAGCAGGAGTTCCTAGAAAATTTCCACCCGTAAGAGTATCTAACACATGCTTATACCAACCAGAAATACCAACATAAAAGTTCCTCAGGAGTATCAAGGTAGAATATTTTTTTTGTACATTTATTATGAGCATCATTTAGTCTATACCAAGCATCTTTTAAACTCTCTCCCCATTGTTGCCTAAAAGAACGAACCTCAACTTCAGGAATACTCATTCTAGTGAAATAAAAGCAAGCAAATAAATAACAACTATGAAGTAAACTAATTTTTTTGTGTTTTTGATAAAGAGAAGCAAAGCAAGACAAAAATAAAAACAAGAAAATAAACAAAATAAATAGGTTGAGAGTGAGAGACTCCCCTTGCTAGAAGACTTCTTCCTCCCCGGCAACGGCGCCAGAAATTTCCTTGATGTTGTGTGTTGGGATACCCCAAGAGGAGGGTGTGATGAGCACAGCGGTAGGAAATTCCCCTTAGTTAAGAACCAAGTTTATCAATCCAGTAGGAGGAAGAGAATCTCAGGAAGGTTGATGCCACTAACGGTGGTGCTGGCGCTTCACCGGTGTCAGCAACAACGTGAAACCTGCACACAACACAACTAAAATACTTTGTCCCAACAGTACAGTGAGGTTGTCAATCTCACCGGTCTTGCCAAAAAAAATATTAGAGCTATAGTGTGTAAAATGATGTATGCTTGCAGTAAGTAAAGAAATAAGGAAATTGTTGTGGTTTGTTTAACATTCTGGAAAATGGACCGGGGTTCATAGGTTCACTTGTGGTGTCTCTCCATAAAAGATAGCATGTTGGGTGAACAAATTACAGCTGGGCAATTGACAAATAGAGGTTGCACCGTAGTGCACAATATAACATGATGATTACTATGATATTTAGTGCGGGCATTACAACAATATACATAGACCGACATCCATCTGCATCTATGACTAATAATCCACCCTCAGGTTATCATCTGAACCCCCTTAGGTATTAAGTTGCAAGCAACAGATAACTGCATTAAACAAAGTGTGTAATGTAAGCAATGATTATGCACGCGGGCACTCTCAGCTCTATTTTCTCCCTAATGGCAACAACACATCCTCCCCCTTCACGTTTCTGTCACTCGATCAAGGTGGTGAGGAGGCATGAACCCACTATCAAGCATACATACTCCCTCTTGGAGTCACTAGCAACTACTTGGCCAGAGCAACCACTAGCAACGGAAGGCATGCAAGATCACAAATAGCATATGCAAATAAAGACTATAATCAACTTGGAATAAGTTCAATATTCATCGGATCCCAGCAAACACAGCATATAGAATTACATAAGATCAATCTCGATCATGATAGGGAGCTCACGAGATCTAAACATGGAGGCATATGAGGAGAAGACAACCATCTAGCTACAGTTACGAACCCGTAGTCCAAGGATGAACTACTCACGCATCACTCCGGAGGCAGGCATGGTGATGTAGAAGCCTCCGGTGATGATCTCCTCTCCGGCAGGGTGCCGGAAACAACTTCAGAACCCCCCTGGTCTAGGGTTGACGGTGACGGTGGCTGCGGAACTTTTCGGGGAATTTTTATCAGGTGCCTAGGGTTTTCCATCCGGGGGGATTAAATAGGAAAAAGGGCAAAGGCGGTGAAGCTCCAGGGGCCCCACACCCATAGTTGGCGCGGCCAGGGGGTCGCGCCACCCTATGGTGTGGCCCCCTGGTGCCCGTCTTCGACTCCTCTTTGGTGTTCTGGATGCTTCCAGGGAAAATAGGCACTTCGGGCTTTGTGGGGTCCAATTCCGAGAATGTTTCCAGAACAACTTTTCTGAAACAAAAAACAACAAAAAACAGGAACTGGCACTTGGCATCTTGTTAATAGGTTAGTCCCGGAAAACGTATAAAAATGCTATAAATAAGGGAGAAAACAAGTAGCAATTGACATAACATGATCATGGAGCATCCGAAATTATAGATACGTTGGAGACGTATCACCTGCCATCTCAGCTGCATCAACCTTCTGAAGTTACTCCTTCCTCCTACTGGTCGATTAAACCTTGGTTTCTTTCTGATAGAAACTTGCTGCTACACTCTTCATACCTTCCTCTTGGGGTCTCCCAACGAACGTGTGTTCACACGGATCAAGCACTTTTCTGGCGCCGTTGCCGGGAAGGAAGAGAATTTCTGCAAGGGAAGTCTCTCACTTCCAATCTCTTTACTTTTTTTTTGTTTTGCTTAGTTTATTTCATTTTGTCTTGTTTGCTTCTCTTTATCAAAAACACAAAAAAATAGTTCCTTTTCTAGTTGTTACTTTTGTCACCTCGTTGTTATTGTTCATCATGTTGTTCCCTAAGTTTACCCTGAAAGACCTTCCAGTTGGTAGTGGTTCTATACTTGGAAAGGATACCATTAAAGAATTCTTTAATCATGTTAGTGAAAGATCATCGTCCGTTTTGGTAATTAAATGACAACATATTTATTTGATCTAATGTTTGTTCGATATATGAAAATGCCCAGGTTAATCAGGTTCACTAACTATTTGGGGCGAGTGTTTGGTTTAAATGAAAAGAGCAAGGAGAAAGAAACCAAGGAAGCTATTTTGCATAGGGGCGGAGGCTCCGGTGATTCCACCGGAGGCTCCATCCAGGCTCTGGTGCGGGCTCCGCCCAAATCCCTCTCTGGAGCGCACGAGCGGAGGCACGGGCGGAACATCCGGTGGAGCTCTGGTGGGGTGGAACCTCCGCCACTCCCACCGGAGCCTCCGCCACTTCCAAAGCTGGGCTTGTGCGCAGGTGGGATCCGGTGCGCCTCCGGTGGAGGCTCCGCCAAAACCTTGTTCTGTTGGGCAAGGGCGGAGGCTCCACCGGAGCCTCCGGTGGCCCCAACTGGCCCATGTAGAAATAACATCCGGTGGGCATCTGGTGGGGGCTCCGCCAAAAACTGGTTCTGTTGCACACGAGCGGAGGCTCACCGGAGCCTCGGGTGCAGCTCCGGTGGGCGGAGCCTCCGCTATATCCACCGGAGCTTCCGCCCCGTGGCCATCCAAAAGGGAGCTGGTGCGCTGCGCTGCTGCACAAACGATAGAAGCCCACCGGAGCCTCCGGTGAAACCACCGGAGCCTCTGTTGCTCCTGGACTGCAACAGCCACTTAATGAAGGGCTATAAATACCCTTTCCCCTTCCTCATAAATGCCAAGCTTTTCCCCACTCTCTCTCCTAGCCATTAATGAAATCTTCATCCTCCTAGATCTCCCACTCCGTCCACCCAAACACTCTCATACTTGGTGGAGAGTAGAGGAGACCTAGATCCACACTTTTACCAAAGGAATTTCAAATCCATCCACCACAACCTAGTAGATCTAGAATCCTACTTGAGGCATAGAAACCTTAGTAGATCTTGTGCTTGTAGCTTACACATCAAGAAGCTACGGATTGCTTGAGAGGCTCCATCCATCTTGTGGAGTGACCTCGAGCCCTTGTAAAGGTTTGGTCAACACCTTTAAATCGACCTCATAGTGGAAACGAGAATCTCCCTCACCGGAGAAGCTCAAGGAGAACAAGGTGTGCACAACCGTGCTATTGAGGAGTGCCTAGGTGGCTCCCCACCTCTCCAACGTAGACGTACTTCTCTTTGAGAAGGAACTACGGGAATCATATTCTTGTCTCCTTGTTTACACTTGTTGTTTATCTTGTTACCTTACGCTTTACTTCCGTTGCGCATATTATCTTGTACACATAGGTTGCTCACCTAGATGCACATCTAGATAACCTTATCTTATCTTGTCTAGCTCCACTAAAAGGAAAAGAAAACAAAAATTGGTAGTCAACCTATTCACCCCCCCTCTAGTTGACCATAGTGCACTTTGAATTGGTATCAGAGCCTCGGCTCTTGCTAAGGGCTTAACCGCCCAAGAGTACAATGGTCGATGAAAATGCCCCCGGTAGTTCTAGTGCGGAAATCTCCAAAATGGCCGACACTATATCTAACCTACAAGATACGGTTGGAATTCTCCAAACCGAATTATCTAAGGTTAGCTCTAGTGTTGGTTCGGAGGTTTCTAGCATAAAGAAAATGATGGAGACACTGATGGGGAAAACCAAGGAGTCCACGGAACCACCACCACCAACGATGTTAGCTCGGATGAAGAATCCATTCCGGATATCGACGAGATGGAAGCTAACATCGCTTTAGCTAAGGCGAAAGCCAAAGCGAATGGCGATAAAAAGGCTAAGAGTGGTGGGTGCTCCGAGTGCTCCAAGTCTCAATCGGCTAACAGTTCGGGGTCTCACTCTAAAGTTCCACCACCTCCCAATTATGATTCTATCCACCCTATTGCCACTATGCCACACATGGTTAATGTTGGAGTTCCTTCCATGCTTAACACTAACGAGTTCTCTTCTTGGAAGTTCGATATGGAGTCTCACATTTCAGGATCTTGCATCGCTTTGTGGATAAGCATTCTCCATGGATTCCACCCTCACGATCCGAACAACTTGACTCCAAGAGAGGATGTGGAATTTCAACTCAACAAGAATGCTCTTGTGACTATACTAAAGGCTCTCCCAAGAGAATATCTTGAACACATCCGTGGTATCAAGACCGCCAAGGAAGCTTGGGATAAACTTGACTCCTTGTGGAAGTGCAAGTCACTTTGTCAAAGAGTATCCCTTTGAGACAAGAGAAGAGAATGAAGGGAAGCTTGTTCGCAAGGACAAGAACAAAGCTCCGCACAACAAGAAACTCTCTAGAAGAGTCCCAAGGGCTCTATATGTTCAAGAAGGCCCCACATTGGAAACATACTACTCCGGAGATGAAGGAGAAGATGAAGTCGTAGGTGTTGCCCACGTCGCCATAGCTACGACTTCCTCTTCATCGGTCTCTCTATTTGAATCCCCCAATGAGAAGGCATCGATCCGACCTACATGTCTCATGGCAAAAGCCACCGCGGTAATATCTTCCACCTCCAAGTCTATCATCACTAGATCTCCCTCATTATTGGATTGTGTTGAAAACATTGTTGATGATGAGGATGCTAAGAATCTAGGCTCTTGGTTATGTAGCCTTGAAGGTGAAACTAAGGAAAAGGTAAAGGCTCTCTTAAGGCAACTTGATGATGCCAACTCTCTCATAGACGAGAAGGAGGAGATCATCATGACCTTGGAGAGCCATGGTGGTAGCCATGAGAATCATGACGATGAACTAGTTAAAGCTCTCGAAAAAGAAAGATCCATGAGAGCATCTCTCGAAGAGAGACTATCTAGTCTACAAAATACCTATGCTATTAGTGTTTCCAAGCTTAGGAAATATAATGAAAAATCTCTTGCCAAGCTTAGAAAAGATAACAAAAAATCTCTTGCTTTACTTAAAGTTTTTGAAGAAGAGGAGTTGAAGCTAGGAGTATCTTATGAAGTACTTGTTGAGAATCATGAAAAACTAAAAAAGGAGTTCATGTCTCTTAAAGAAATTCATGACAAACTCACCAAGTCTCGGAACAACCTCCTAGCTCAACAATCTAATAAGAAAGTGATATCTTCCTCTAATAGCATTGCTATCATGCCTACCTCTTGCACTACGACTAACATTGTAGGGAAAGAGAAAATTCTCAATAATGCCATAAGCTCTCAAGGAGTCAAGAAAGGAAAAGAAGGACTTGGTTTCGTTTCCAAGTCAAAGAAGAAATCCAAGAGTGTCACATCTCCCTCTCAAAATATTGTCTTTGTGAAAGAGGGAGAAGTGACCAAAGAGAAGGAGACCAACTCCGTTGTGGGTGGTGATACCTCTAGGGGGAGCATCACCCACAATGACTTTGCCGGAAAATATAACCCATCTTATGTTCTTATGAAATCTAGAGATGGACATATTTATGCTAAATATGTTGGTACTTATTATGGTGATGATTATCATTGGACTATTTGGGTTCCCAAGACCCTTTTTATTAACAAAAGAGGACCCATTGAAGGATGGGTACCTAAATCAAGAAATTGATCTCTTGTAGGGAAATGCTTCCGGGTCAAATAGATGGACAGTGGATAGTGGTGCATCCCAACATATGACCGGAAGCCATGACGCAATAAGTAATATTGAACCTCCTTTACCTCATCTCAATTGCCTTACTATTGGTGACAAGTCCGAGCTTAAGGTATTGGGACAAGGCAAGGTAGCTATCTCAAATGATTTGTCAATTGAGAATGTTCTCCTTGTTGAGTCCCTTGGCTATAACTTGATGTCCGTTCTTCAACTTGCGAATTGTGGTGTTACCTCGTTCTTTAATAAAGAGAGTGTGATTGTCACTTGGGAGACTTCTCTTAAAGTAGACTTTGTTGGGTTTGTCGAGAACGGCATGTATGTAGTGGACTTATCTAAAGAAGACACGTGTGCCGCGACATGCCTAATGGCTAAAGTTGATGTGGGGTGGCTTTGGCATCACCGACTAGCCCACGCCAATATGAGAATGTTACATGACCTCCAAAGTGGCAATCATGTTCTAGGACTAACCAAAGCTAAGTTTGCTAAAGATCGTGTGTGTAGATCTTGTACCTTTGGGAAGCAACATGGAGAACAACACCCAACCAAGACAACTATCTCCACCACAAGAATTCTCGAGCTCATTCACTTAGATCTCTTTGGTCCACTCTCTTATGATAGCCTCAGAGGAAAGAAGTATTGCTTGGTGATTGTGGATGATTATTCAAGATATTGTTGTGTGTATTTCTTCAAGAGGAAAAGTGAAACTCAAAAGAGAGTCATCGAGTTCATCACTCTAGTGGAGCGCCAACACAATGCTACCATATTGGCCATTCGGAGTGATAATGGCTCGGAGTCCAAGAACTACACCGTTGAGGGTTTTCTTAGTGAAGAAGGCATTGCTCATCAATATTCCACTCCCTATACCCCTCAACAAAATGGTGTTGCGGAGAGAAAGAACCGGACTTTGATGGATGCGGCTAGAACTGTGATTGCGGAGTTCTCTTCTCCCTATAACTTTTGGGCCGAAGCCGTCTCCACCGCTTGTCATGCTACCAACCGGCTATATCTTCGCAAGATCTTGAACAAGACTCCAAATGAGATTCTCACGGGAAAGAAACCAGATGTATCTTATTTCAAGGTCTTAGGGTGCAAGTGCTTCATTCGCAAGAAAGGTAAACGGTTGTCAAAATTTGAGACTAAATCTTATGAGGGTATCTTTGTTGGCTATGACACAAATGCTCACGCCTATAGAGTCTACAACAAGTCCACCGGACAAATTGAAGAAGCTATAGACGTGTTGTTTGATGAGGATAACGGCTCCCAAGGGGGGCGTATAGATCATGGTGTTGTAGGAGATGCAATTCCTCCCATCATCATAAGAAGAATGGGGATTGGTGAAATAATCCCCATTGAGGGTTACCGGATGACGGAGGGAGAAGGACTATGCCCCACTCAAGTGGAGCCATTGACTACACCCATTGATGATCTAGCTACCCAACAAGATGCACCAAGCCCTCAAGCTAACAATCAAGGCCAAGCTAATGAACAAGGCCAATCAACTCATCTAAATCATGATCAAGATTCCATCATTGTTGAGAGTGATCAACCTAGTGGTGATACATCACCCATTATTAATCAAGAACAAAATGAAGACGGTCATATCTCCGATGAAGAAGGTGATTCTCAATCCGTATCCAAGGAATATTTGGAGGAGATGCTAGCACGAAGAGCAAAGAGAAGGCTAGAAAATCTTGAACGAGCGGGTCACACGGAGGACAAGATTCTTGGGCAAGTTCGTGGGAGAGTGGTTACTAGGAGGCAATTGGCAGATTTTAGCAAGGCTCATGCCTTTGTGTCTTTCATTGAGCCCAAGAAGGTCTATGAATCTCTCGAGGATCAAGATTGGCTTGAAGCCTTGCATGATGAACTCAATAACTTCGAGCGCAACAAAGTGTGGAAACTAGTACCAAGACCCAAGGATTGCAAAAATGTCATTGGCACCAAATGGGTTTTCAAGAACAAACAAGACAAAGATGGTATTGTCATTCGCAAGAAGGCAAGATTGGTGGCCCAAGGTTTTTCACAAGTCGAAGGTATCGATTTCGGTGAAACCTTTGCCCCCGTAGCTCGTCTTGAATCTATTCGCATCTTACTAGCTTATGCATCTCATCATAATTTCAAGTTGCAACAAATGGATGTTAAGAGTGCTTTCCTCAATGGTCCCTTTAATGAGTTAGTATATGTCAAGCAACCTCCGGGTTTCGAGGATCCCAACCACCCCGATCATGTCTATAAACTTGATAAGGCGCTATATGGACTTAAACAAGCTCCACGTGCGTGGTACAAGCACCTTAAAGAGTTTCTAGTGGATCGCGGGTTTAATGTTGGTTTAATCAATCCCACCCTCTTCACCAAGACGGTTGGAGGTGACTTGTTCATATGCCAACTCTATGTGGATGACATCATTTTTGGGTCTACTAACACTTTGTTCAATGAGGAGTTTTGCAAGCTTATGACCGATAGGTTTGAAATGTCTATGATGGGAGAGTTGGAATTCTTCCTTGGTTTTGAAGTGAATCAATATCATGAAGGAACTTTCATCAAACAAGCCAAATACACTCAAGACATGCTCAAGAGGTTTAATATGAATGATGCCAAACCTATGAAGACTCCTATGTCCATAACCACCGACTTGAAACCCGACCCCAACGGTAAAGAGGTGGATCAAAAGGTATACCGCTCCATGATTGGCTCTTTGCTCTACCTTTGTACATCAAGACCGGATATCATGTATAGCGTAGGTAAATGTGCAAGGTTTCAAGCCTCTCCGAGGCAAAGTCATTTGGAAGCTGTGAAACGAATCTTTCGATATTTAGTTCATACCCCAAACTTCGGTCTTTGGTACCCCAAGGGTTCAAGTTTTCAGCTCATTGGATATTCGGATGCGGATTATGCGGGAGAGAACACGGATAGGAAGTCCACGTCCGGGGGTTGCCAATTCCTTGGCCGCTCCTTGGTATGTTGGTCCTCAAAGAAGCAGAATTGCATTGCTCTCTCCACCACCGAGGTCGAGTATATCTCCGCGGCAAGTTGTTGTGCCCAATTGATATGGATGAGGCAAACCTTGAAGGATTATGGTATTCATTTTGACAAGGTGCCTCTCCTTTGTGATGATGAGAGTGCTATCAAGATCGCCTACAACCCGGTCCTTCACTCCAAGACGAAGCACATTGAGATCCGGCATCATTTCATTCGGGATCGTGTTGAGAAAGGTGATATTGATCTCTCATATGTTCCCACCAAGGATCAACTTGCCGATATCTTCACAAAGGCCCTTGATGAACCAAGATTTCGAGCTTTGAGGAATGAACTAAATGTCATCGATTCTTCCAACTTCACTTGAAACCTTGCATATCTACCCTCATTATGCATGCTATTAGGTTTAGATGTAGGCATGGACATAGGGGGAGCGCTATTCAACTCATGAGTATACACTCCTCTTATTATGCGAAAAACAATTCATCATTGCATATCTAGTCAATTGTGACTTGTTGTGCTTAATTGTGAGTAGTAATTTTGGACCCAATATATATCTTCGCGGTGCCAAGTTACACACTCAAACATGGTGTCTTCGGCCACCGACCTTTGGTATGTTTTGGATCTTTTACGCGTATCATATCTCCTTCTTGACAACTCGTACGGGTTCGGTTTTCTACCTTTTATGCTTCTTGCAAACCCCTCCGAGTAATGTCTCTCGTATATCAGTGACGATCTTCCAACCCAAGCCCCCTTTGCCAAAAACAATATTTCCATCGTAATGCTCGTGTTTTTCTAATCCTGGTGTGCGAAAACTTGGCTGGACGGAGGCTCCGGTGAACCCACCGGAGGCTCCGCCGACCCTGTCCACCGGAACGCCACCAGAGGCTCCGCTAGCACACATTTGCTTAGCGGGCCAAAATTTGGCCTGTGTTTGTGGACAAGGAGCGGAGGCTCCAGTGAAAACACCGGAGGCTCCGCCCGTGGCAGTTTTTTCGAGATAAGATCTGGGCAAGCGGGGCAAGTGAGATCCAATCTCATTTTCTTCCCCCACTCGCCCTCCTCCTTCCTCCTCTCAATTGCCGCCGCCCCCACGCCACATGTCGCCGAAATTGGGTGCTCCACCGCCGGGATACCTCCTCCTTGCCTTGGGCCACCCCGGGATCTTCCTTATCCCTCCTTTTCTCCATGGATGATGCGGGTATGTGCTCTCTCTCTCTCTCTCTCTCATCTAGTTGATGGATGGGATGCATAGGAGTTCATGTTCTTGCTCTCTAGATATGTGGATTTGGAGTTTTAGGAGTCGAAGTTCTCAAGTACAAACCCTAGCAACCTAGATAATGTGTGTTAGGCTTGAATCATTACGGTTGTAGGGAAGATTCGTTTTCCCTAACCCTAGTTATTCAACCCTAACACCATGTGTATCTTGGTTCCTTGGATTTGTGCGTATTTTATCAACTTGAGCATTACCTTCTCTTCATGCTCTCCTTGCTATTTCTTTCTTAGATGCTTCCGGTTCCAGA
This sequence comes from Alopecurus myosuroides, assembly GCA_028641055.1. NCBI lineage: Eukaryota > Viridiplantae > Streptophyta > Magnoliopsida > Poales > Poaceae > Alopecurus > Alopecurus myosuroides. The sequence continues at coordinate 299,902,673 of CM054057.1, read as the reverse complement.
GGAAAGGGGGTTCGGTACAAGACTACGGGTCGCCGCAAGACCCCTCAAGTTGATGAGATTGAAGAGGAACTTGACAGCTCTCAACCCAAGCGCAAGCAGTTCCCGGCTACCGAGAAAAAGCTGTCCAAGAAGAACACCGCAAAGACAGCTTCCAAGATGTCCGATGTGGTATTTCTGAAGGAACAGCGTGAAAACCCCTATGTGATTGCATGTGAGCGCTTGATGCCACAATTCCGGGGTAAGGATCACCGCTTCCACACTGTTTTCCAAGGTCAAATATATCATGAGATCTTGACGAGGAAGCCGAAGGACAATGTTGCCCCTCAACATGCAATCAATTTTGGGCACATGGAAAGGAACCACCATTACTTTGGGGAGCCTCTTGAGCTCATTGAGAGGTTTGGGCTTGGTCCCATTATCAGTCTCCAACAAGACTACGATGAAGATCTTGTCTGTCAGTTCTTGGCCACCGTCCATATCTCCAATGAGACCGAGCGCAATCTCACATGGATGACACAGGGGAGAGTGCTTGACATCAAGTGGGCTGATGTTGGCCCTATTCTTGGAGGGTGCCCGGATTTTGGACCTTTTGCTGAAGGTGAGGAGTTTGCCAATGGATGGTTCCGGGTTCATGTTATCAACACTTCATCCCTTCCCAAGGATCAACTCGCTCCACTCTACCATTGGAAGAAGTTCGCCGTTGGGTTCGTCAAGGGTCTCTATCCCACCTATGATATCATGATGCGCATCTATCGGGAGACTATCAACCCAAAGGCGGGGAATGTGGATGAAATCCAGGGATTCTTGAAGAACCTTATGCTTCTCACTCATCAACAGCGGATGGCCGACACTCCTCGCAAGCTTGATGTGCTTGATTACATTTGGAATGAGCTGTGGCATGCCGTGATCAACCGCAAGAATGCTTGCTTTGGGCCGTTCATCATGAATATCATCTTACACGTGTGGAATGAAAGGTATCCGGATGAACCATTTGAGGATGATAATTGGATCCCTCACATGGAACGGAAACTCCTCATCAAGGACCACACCGAGCCCCTTGAGCATCCCACTCCTGCTGTTCGCAAGCACAAGGCCAAGCCTCGCATCATTGTTGATGAGGAAGAAGAAGAGGCCGGTCCATCTCACCCTCCTCCTTCTAGCAATGCTTTCAAATGGATGGCAAGGGCCCTCAAGAAAGTGTTCCGTCTGAACAAGAAGATCGAGCAACATCAATGGGAAACTCATTATGACAAGGACCTCAAGAACCGCAACAAAGCTCAGGCTGCTCGTCAGCGTCTTCGTGATGATGGTGACTCAGTGGACTCCCCGGTTCTTCCTAGCATCACAGATTGGGACAAGTGGAAAGCAAAGGATTCCAAGGGCAAGTTGATCGAGTTGTCTGAGGAAGAAGGAGAAGAAGCTACTATTTCTCACCACCGTGCCCCCTCTCCGGACATGGAAGTCTCCTCCGAGTAATCTTCGGGGCGCTAGCATCATTTTCTCCCTCTTTTGGTATCTTGATGCCAAAGGGGGAGAGATATATATTAGGAGCGGGGTATTTGCATGGGTCTCCCTCAAGCTTCTTCAATTTGCATCCTTTCCTTTCTTGAGGGAGTTTGGCTTCTCATTTGTTCATTTGGAACTTCGGTTTGTTTACATTATTCCTACGTGTCGTGAACCTCGTTTTATTATGCTTGTGTGAACCTCGTATCATATTATTATTATTATGCTATTATGCTTGTGTGAACCTCGTTTCATATTTTTATGTATTGTGTGCTCTATCATTGTCATATTACTCTTATATATCATGCCTAGATCTCTCAATATGAAAGGAGCATACCTTTAGGGGCAGCTCTGTTCATATTGTGTTTTTCAATCATGCAAATAAGGATGTTGTCATCAATTACCAAAAAGGGGGAGAATGAAAGATCATCGTCCATTTTGGTAATTAAATGACAACATATTTATTTGATCTAATGTTTGTTCAATATATGAAAATTCCCATCTTAATCAGGTTCACTAACTATTTGGGGCGAGTGTTTGGTTTAAATGAAAAGAGCAAGGAGAAAGAAACCAAGGAAGCTATTTTGCATAGGGGCGGAGGCTCCGGTGATTCCACCGGAGGCTCCGTCCAGGCTCCGGTGCGGATCCGAAGCGGGCTCCGCCCAAATCCCTCTCTGGAGCGCACGAGCGGAGGCACGGGCGGAACATCCGGTGGAGCTCCGGTGGGACGGAACCTCCGCCACTCCCACCGGAGCCTCCGCCACTTCCAAACCTGGGCCTGTGCGTAGGTGGGATCCGGTGCGCCTCCGGTGGAGGCTCCGCCAAAACCTTGTTCTGTTGGGCAAGGGCGGAGGCTCCACCGGAGCCTCCGGTGGCCCCAACTGGCCCATGTACAAATAGCATCCGGTGGGGGCTCCGCCAAAACCTGGTTCTGTTGCACACGAGCGGAGGCTCAGCGGAGCCTCCGGTGCAGCTCCGGTGGGCGGAGCCTCCGCTATATCCATCGGAGCCTCCGCCCCGTGGCCGTCCAAAAGGGAGCTGGTGCGGTGCGCTGCTGCACAAACGATAGAAGCCCACCGGAGCCTCCGGTGCTCCTGGACTGCAACGACCACTTAAAGAAGGGGTATAAATACCCCTTCCCCTTCCTCATAAATGCCAAGCGTTTCCCCACTCTCTCTCCTAGCCATTAATGAAAGCTTCATCCTCCTAGATCTCCCACTCCGTCCACCCAAACACTCTCATACTTGGTGGAGAGCTAGAGGAGACATAGATCCACACTTTTACCAAAGGAATTTCAAATCCATCCACCACAACCTAGTAGATCTAGAATCCTACTTGAGGCCTAGAAACCTTAGTAGATCTTGTGCTTGTAGCTTACACATCAAGAAGCTATAGATTTCTTGAGAGGCTCCATCCATCTTGTGGAGTGACCTCGAGCCCTTGTAAAGGTTTGGTCAACGCCTTCAAGTCGACCTCATAGTGGAAACGAGAATGTCCCTCACCGGAGAAGCTCAAGGAGAACAAGGTGTGCACAACCGTGATATTGAGGAGTGCCTAGGTGGCTCCCCACCTCTCCAACGTAGACGTACTTCTCTTTGATAAGGAACTACGGGAATCATATCCTTGTCTCCTTGTTTACACTTGTTGTTTATCTTGTTACCTTACGCTTTACTTCCATTGCGCATATTATCTTGTACACATAGGTTGCTCACCTATATGCACATCTAGAGAACCTTATCTTATCTTGTCTATCCCCACTAAAAGCAAAAGAAAAAAAAAATTGGTAGTCAACCTATTCACCCCCTCTAGTTGACCATAGTGCACTTTCAGTTAGTAAGCACGATAATTTTGAGGGAAAAAATCCATAGTATAACTTGCTCCAAATTATGAGACTGCTGCAACTTCTTTAGTTCACATGTTAGAGGCTAGGTTTGTTAACCTTCATCCCATATTACAGCATATGTTCCTCAAAGAATTTGGAGATGTTGCTATAGAAGCTAGAAAAGTCTTTGATCGTTATGCTAGGCTCATGTGTAGATATTGTTGGTGCTCTTGAAAAAACTGAACATAATAATGAAAAGGAGGATAAAATACCAATCCCCTTTAAATTGATAGCGCTGCATGAAGCCCAAGCAAAGGGTTTTGATTGGATTGTTCCTGAGAATTTTATTGATGAGAATAGTAAGCCTAAAAATTCTAAGAGAGGAGCCTCTGAAACTCACTTAGATAAAATACAATGCATTATTAAGGAATTGCCAAATCTTGATTTGAATGCTTCTTCACTTGAAAATACTTGATTCCACTTTTCTGGGCCTACCTAAAAGGCGTTAAAGAAAAGCACTTCTTGAGAGATAACCCATGGTTTTACTTCTGTAGAAACTCCTTTGTATCTTTATTTTAATGTTTTATTTGTGCCAAGTAAAGTTTCTGACGAGAGTTGGAGTTGGTTTTTGGATTTCTGCGCAGGAAACAGATTTCTGCTGTCCACCGTAAAAAATCGTATAAATCACAGAAAAATCACAATGACCTGAAATTTCTTGTATTTATTTCTCGGCTAATTCCACAACGTTTTTGTTCTTTAAGTTTTTCGATCTGAGCAACGTAAGTGGCCCGAAAAATTCTTCTTTACAAACTATTCTGGTTTTTGACAGATTCTACAATTTTTCTTGCATTTTCTCTTTTGCGATGTCAAGTGGATTTTTTTGCTTCACGAAACATCAGTGGCTACAGCTAATGTTTAAAAGTATCAATATCACTTGTTCCCTTACAGAACCCATGTATTTTTTTATTGTTGCACTAACCCTCTAATGCGAATTACTCTTTGAGTGTGGTGTGAAGTAAGTTTTCAAGGGTCAAGAGAAGAGGGTGATATATGTGATCAAGAAGAGTGCAAGGTCAAAGCTTGGGGTTGCCCCGTGGTTCATCCAAGCATATTTTAAGAAAAATAAAGCATCTAAGCTTGGGGATGCCCAAGGCATCCCCTTCTTCATCAACAATCTATCAGATCACTTCTAGTGAAACTATATTTTTATTCGGTCACATCATATGAAGTTTACTTGGAGCGTCTGTTTGTTTTTCTTTTGTTTTCCTTTGTTTTCCTTGCTGCAATAATATAGTTGGACTCTAGCATTCCTTATTTGGGAGAGAGACACACTCTGATTTTTCGTTTGAATACTTCATATACTATTATTCTTAGTTTTTCTTCTAGCTGCTGCAAAATTCCTGTTTAGCTCTTGTTTTCATTGCATCTCTTGTTCAGAGCTGTTAGTTTTAGTAGTGTTATGTGATTACTCTCATGTTTTCTTGCTTTAGCATTTAGAGAGTTTTTGTTAAAGCATGTTCTGTATGGTGCTTGTTGGGAAAAGAAACTGCTGCTTGTAGTAGAATTTATAACGGTGCAAGTAGAAGCTTGTATAGACTGTGGCTAGACTTTTTCATATCATGCTACATGCTATTTTAATTCTAAAGCCTTGTGGTTATTTAGTAGCATGATTAGCCTCAAATAGCTGAGAGTGTTTAATGTGCCATTGAAAGAATCATGAGTTGTTCTTGTCATATTGAAGCATAAATTTGTGGTGTTCTCCTTTGAATGTTTTATTTGGTTGACTTGGCGCATGCTCACACCATGTTTATGACTATGAACCAGTCACTTATAGACTCCATGATCATTTAGTTTTTGAACTTGTGGTACCACTTCTGCTTTGATTAATGATGTTTGTGTCGCTATGCATGATTATGGCTCTTATGCTCTCTTGATTTGTCGCTCCCAGTCTTTTGCTATCCTCCACCTGTACTGAGTATGAGCTCTACTCGTGCATCCAACTCCGAAAAACCAAAGTTTTCCCACTGTGTCCACCATACCTACCTACATGTGGTATTTAATCGCCACTTCAAAGTAAATTGCTCATGTGTTACCTTTAAAAATTTCAAAAATACTCCTGTTTTGTGCTCCTGTTTTAACTCATGAGGACATAAATAGAGAATCTTTATCTCACTTGTTGATTGGACTTTCACACCCTGGACTAGTGGCTTCATCCTCTTATCCAATGATAGAAGAGCTGGCAGTGGGGTGCCCAGCCCCAAATTAATAACAACAAATTCTCTTCACTATTTTTGCCCCTGATTTATCGGTCAAAGCATAATTGTGTAAACAAAAGACAAAGAGGGATGACCTTCTATCGAGATGCGTCCTTCTATGGGAGCCGCTCTTGTGAAGTCTAGTTGGCTTGTGACGTACTGTATTTTCTGTTTACCATTCATTGACATAAGCATACACCTCTCTAAAAAATAGAAACTCCTCCATGGTATGTGATTGTTGGCAGGCACCCGAGGATTCGGTTAGCCATGGTTTGTGTAAGATGGATGGGAGGAGCGTCAAACTTTTTATACCTCTGTTTAATAAAATAAAAGCTCTAGCACATGAGTTGATCCCTGCTTCCCTCTGCGAAGGGTGACGAAGACATGGATCCTGGACCCTGCGGGTAAGGACACCCCATCTTAGGCCCAAGGTTAAGGCCCAAGAAGAGTATCCCTTGGAGTATTCCAGAAGGCCCACATGAAGCCCACCCGCACTGAACTTGCGGGTTAAGTTTGGAAATATGTAACCGACCTAAGGTTAGAGTTCGAGTCCTCTCCGGGTAGGGTTTGAGACCTGGCCACCTATATAAGGCCAGGAGAGCCACCGGAAGAGGACCAAGCAACATCGCAACACCAAAGCCTTGAACTCGAGATCATACTCTCGATTCGAGCAACCACCATTGTAACCGATCTACTCATTAATACAGATCGACAGAGGCAGGAGTAAGGGTTTTACCTCTATGAGGGCCCCGAACCTGGGTAAATCTCACCCCCTGTCTAGCCGACGATTCCACCAGCGCTCATGAGTTCTCCTAGTCGAAACCCGATAGGTTCACCTAAAGGATTTGTAGAGTCACAGATTCGACAATTGGCGCCGTCTGTGGGAACGGCGGGCGCTGGATCACCGGCATCTTCGGCTTCATCGACAACCAACTCCCGTTGGAAACCATCGACTATGATTTCGAACAATCCTATACGGACCGGATCTGTCGTGGTCACACCTCACTCGCCGGAATCACGCCCGGTATTCGAGGATCTGGAGAAGAGCGTCACCTTGACGTTCGGGAGCCTAAAGTTCGTGACCAACAGAGACGGAATCCTCCACTTCTCGGAAGAATCAGAATCTGAATTCGAAGCTGTCGACTCGCGCCGTCATCTGGAGAAAAGTGGCGAGTCCGTCCGCTTCAACGCCAACGACTACCATACCCTCTCGACAGAGGAACCTTCAAGAGTTCAAAGGAACTTTCGATCTACACCTAGGACACACGAGCCTCGACTGGCTCAAGTCTGCATGGCAGGATCGGAACAAACCCCGGAAACGGAACATAGCGCGGCAGAGCGCAACATAATCGGCGTCTCACGGGAATCTTGGAACCGAGCGAAGGAGGCTATGCGAACGAGCAAGCCACCCGCAGCCGGAGCTTCACACGAAGACATGGTTGCCTACCACTATCACCTAGTGAGAGCAGCCACGACCATCAAAGACGCTCGGATAGATCTGGCCCGCCGAAGAAGAGCGGCGGATGAGTCAAGCCAAAGACGAGCCGGGCTGTCCCTAACACCCTCGGTCGGAACCCGACCCACGAGGAAGGGGCACGCATCTACATCCAGAAACAATGAAACCCTAGCCGGGACCAGCAGATCGATCACTCCTTCTCTCATGCGAGTCGATGACGACGGCAACGTCTACCTGCAAACTCCCGCTGCCGCGGTTCTAGCCGCAGCAACTTACATGCAGATGAATCAACCGACGGAAAGTGACCCTCGGGAGGAGCAGTATAAACAAGTACGCAAAGGACTAGGACTGGCAGCCGCAAGGCTCGCCGCCTATGACTGCAAGAAAGCCGCAGAGCAGCTGGAGAAGGAACAGGAGAAAGAGAAAGAGAAGGAGAAAGAGGCGTCCCGCAAACATAGGAGCTCTTCGCCAAGAAGGGACAGGTCGCCACGTCGTGGCCGAGGAAAAGAAGCCCGGCGCCGTGATGACAGTCGAAGCAGCAGCGAAGGCAGTCCGAGAGACAAAAGCTCGCGACATCACAGCAGCCGCTCGCGAAAGCGAAGCAAGGAGCCAAGGAAGGACGCCGACCGCGACCGGCCAGGACATGACGCGCGATCTGACATCGCACAAAATAAGGTAGATAAGGCAAGGGATTCGCGATATCGCGGGCGCTCTTCGTCCAGCTCCTCGGATGACGAAACCTGCGGTGCGCTCTGCTTTGCCCGCAGCATCCGCGAAGCGCCTCTACCCAGAAGATTCAAGCTCAGCACGGAAGTGACAAAGTACGACGGCTCACTCGAGCCCTCTCAATGGCTAAGCGATTACCTCACGGCTGTAAAATGCCAACGTGGGAACAAGAACACAGCTATGCAATATCTCAATTTGCATCTCGTTGGCGCGACCCGCAGCTGGCTAGAAAGAAGACCAAGATCTTGTTACGCATCGTGGGATGACTTGCACCGCGACTTTTACAAAAATTTCCAGTCGACTTACAAGAGGCCGGCCACCATCGAAGAACTGCGAACATGCAAGCAGAAAAGCGGTGAGTCTACCCGCGAATATATCCAGCGGTGGACCACGCTCAGGAACACTGCGGGAACCATCTCGGAAGAAGTGGCGATTGAAGCCTTTGCGAAAGGCTCCCGAAGAACTGCTTTCAGAGAAGAGCTAGGCAGGGCTGCACCCAAAACTATTGGAGAGCTAATGATCATAGCCGAAAAGTGGTCTAATAGAGAAGACGCAGTGCGCAACGAGAGAGCATCATCACCTGCGCACGATGAAGACCGCCATGACCGAAGGAAAAGGAGGAAATATTACGATCATGAGGATCGAGAGGAGCTGGTAGCGGCAGAATTCACGCGAAGCCGCGACTCCGGTCGCCATGGGAATCGCGAGTGGAGACCGAAGGCTGAAGAAAAGTCTCCCGAGGAAGACCTCGACGCATACTGCTCGCTACATCTATTTACAGATAAGCGCACGGGCAAAACTAAGGCAACACACCTTCTTAAGGATTACCGAAAGTTTATTGACATCTCGGAAGCCCTCGCTAGAAAAAGATCCGCAGCCACTCAAAATTACCCACCGCTTCCAGGAGGAGGCCACCAAGGATTCCAGCCGCCACAACCCCTACCTCCACCAGCAAATCCAAACATGGCATTGGCTGCACTGCCAGCACCACCTGCACAAAACTCCGGGGCCAATGCATACCCGAATCCAGCAGGGCAACTCGCGATGATCCAGAAGGTATGTCCATCCCGCAGAGCTCAAAAGACTAACACAAGGCAGTTGTGCATGGCTGTGCAGACTCCGCCAACAAAGCCCGAGTACTTGAAGATGGCGGATCAACCGATCACATTTTCGATGAAAGACCACCCACCACGAGTCCATCGACCAGGACACGCCGCCCTCGTCATCCAAGCACAGATTGGCAACTACGACTTGGCCCGCGTATTCATGGATGGTGGCAGTGGCATCAATATTATTTACGCGGATACACTCCGTCGGATGAACAGGAACCTGGACGGCCTTGCGGAATCAGAAACATCCTTCCACGGGATAGTTCCGGGAAAGGCAATCCGTCCACTCGGAACAATCAACTTAGAAGTTGTGCTGGGCACTAAAAGCAACTACAGAAGAGAATTCCTCGACTTCGAAGTCGTCGACTGGCCTTCACAGTACCACGCCATTCTTGGTCGAACAGCGTTCGCCAGATTCATGGCAGTACCACACTACGCATACTTGAAGCTCAAATTACCTGGAGAATATGGTGTGATCACCATCGACGGAGACTTTCAGAAATCCAACAAGGGCGACATTGAATTCAATGAGATCGCAAAATCTTTCGGGATGCAAGAAAAACTTCATGAGCTGGCAAAAACCACGGATCACTCCGTGATGCCCCTCACGAAGAAAAACGCGCCTGAGCTAGAGTTCAGCGCCAACAGTGACACCCGAAAGCATCAAGTACACCCGACAGATTCTGCGAAGAGAGCGATGGTCTCAACCACCCTCTCGCCAGCATAGGAAAGCGCGCTCGTCGAACTCCTCCGTGAGTACTTGGAAATTTTCGCCTGGCAGCCTTCAGATATGCCAGGAATACCCAGGGAGTTTGCCGAGCACTCACTCGAAGTCTTTCCAGATGCCAAACCCATCAAACAAACTACTCGACGATTTTCAGAACCCAAGCAGAAAGCGCTTGGAGAAGAAGTAAACAGATTGTTAGCAGCAAATTTTATCAGGGAGATCAAGATATCCACCTGGTTAGCAAACCCAGTGCTGGTCCCCAAGAAGAACACGGACATCCTTCGGGTATGCATTGACTACACGTCGTTAAACAAGCACTGCCCCAAGGACAACTTCCCCCTCCCGCGAATCGAACACATCGTGGACTCTACGGCAGGCTGTCAACGCATCTCCTTCCTGGACGCCTATTCGGGCTACAATCAGATCCGGATGAAACGGGAAGACGAAGAAAAGACAACATTCATCCCGCCACACGGTGTATATTGCTACACGACAATGCCCTTCGGGCTCAAGAACGCAGGCGCAACATACCAGCGCTATGCAAAAATGCCTCGCCAAGCTCATTGGCAAGAACGTACAAGTGTACGTTGACGACATCGTCATCAAGACTCGAGTTGAGGACACACTCCTCGAAGACGTTAGAGAAACATTCGACGCCCTCAACGCATACAGGATCAGCTCAACCCGACGAAATGCGTCTTCGGCGTCCCAGCAGGAAAACTTCTCGGGTACCTGGTATCCGCCAGAGGCATCGAAGCCAACCCAGAGAAAATACAAGCAATCTTGACTATGAAGGAGCCAACCAATCTATGCGGAGTCCAGCAGCTCGCAGGGCGACTAGCCGCTCTGAGCAGGTTCATCGCCCGATTGGGAGAACAAGCGCTATCCTTCTACAAGTTGTTGAAGAAGACGGACAAATTCGAGTGGACACCAGAAGCTAAACAAGCGTTCGCAGACTTGAAGCGATCGTTGCAAAGCAGGCGCGTCCTTGCAACACCGCAAGAAAGGGAGCCACTCTACTTATACCTAGCCGCCACAAACCAGGTCATCAACACAGCAATCGTAGTCGAACGACCTGAGGAGGGCAAAGCATACGGAGTCCAACGACCGATCTATTACATCAGTGAAGTGCTCTCGCCATGCAAGCAACGATATCCTCATTACCAGAAGCTCGCATATGGAGTTGTTCTTATAGCCCGAAAGCTCAAGCACTATTTCCAGGAACACGCCATCACAGTGGTTAATGATACGTCACTCGGGACAATCATGAACAACCCTATGGCATCCGGAAGAATAGCCAAATGGAGCATCGAGCTGGGCGCTTGGGACATCACTTATGCAGGACGCAACGCAGTCAAATCCCAGGTACTCGTGGAATTCTTAAGCGAGTGGACAGAGTTACAAACGCCCGGACCGCCTGAGTACACGAGCAACTGGATAATGTACTTTGACGGGTCCAAAAGAAACGAATGAGCAGCAGCTGGAATCGTCCTCATATCGCCTAGGGGAGACAAGCTGCAATACGTCCTACGATTGGACTTTCCACCCGATGATCCAGCATCGAACAACGGCGCAAAATATGAAGCCCTGTTGCACGGGATGAAGATGGCAGTCGCCTGTGGAGCTACCCGATTAATGATCTACGGCGACTCCAATCTCATCGTGCAGCAAACAATGAAAGAATGTGACGCAATTGCTGAAAACATGATCGCATATCATGACATGTACAATCTACTCGAAGGGAGCTTCAAAGGATGCGAGCTGAAGCACATTGCGAGATCCAGCAACGAAGAAGCAGATAGACTGGCAAACATGGGTTCCACAAACACACCCATACCGCCAGGAATATATTTCGAACGGACGATCAAGCGCTCAGTCAAAGTCAAAAAAGCTGCAGGAGCACCCGCAGCACCAGAAACAGAGGCCAGCCCGCAAGTTGCCATCATCGAGCTTATTCATAACATTTCACGACAGGTTTTTCTGGTCAAGCCAGTCTGGACGCAGAAATACCTCGACTACCTGTCCTCTAGACAGCTCCCAGCCGATCCTCGCGAGGCTCGACAGATAATCAGACGCAGTAAATCCTTTCGGGTAATCAACGGAGAATTATACAAGCAAAGCATCTCGGGTATACTTCAGCGCTGCATCGCACCCGAAGATGGCAAAGAATTACTCCAGGACATCCACCAAGGAGACTGTGGGCATCACGCTAGTTGGAAAACAATCATGGGAAAAGCCTTCCGAGCAGGATTCTATTGGCTCACGGCAGCCAAGGATGCAAAGGAGCTAGTCAAACGATGCAACGCTTGCCAGCGATTCGCACCAAGACCACATGCACCTGCTACGGAATTGCACATGATACCCATCGCCTGGCCTTTTGCACAGTGGGGGCTAGATATGGTAGGACCGCTACGCAAGTCCACGCCGGGTGGATATACACACTTGCTGGTCGCAGTCGACAAGTTTACCAAATGGATCGAGGCCATGCCAGTAACTTCGGCTAGCGCCCAATGCGCCGTCAAGTTCCTCGATTCCATCGTATGCAGATTTGGGGTACCACACGATATCATTACAGACAATGGCACAAACTTCACGACAAAGGAAACACAACAGTTCTGCGAGGAAAAGGGCATCAACTTCAAGTTTGCTTCAGTTGCCCACCCGCAAACGAACGGACAAGTCGAAAGATCCAACGGCTTAGTTTCAGCTGGCATCAAGAAACGTCTACTAGATCGTCTACAACCAGCAGCAGGACATTGGGCCGAAGAGCTACCCTCCGTACTATGGAGCCTCCGCACAACTCCAAATCCATCCACAAACTACACGCCATTTTTCATGGTATACGGGGCAGAAGCGGTCCTTCCCGAGGATGTTAGGTTCAGCGCCCCACGAGTCGTGGCTTACAGCGAAGAAACCTCTAACAGAGCACTCGCGGAAGATATGGATGCACTCGATGAGATGCGCGATATAGCGCTCGCAAGATCCGCAGTATATCAACAATCACTGCGAAACTATCATAGTCGCCGCATACGCCACAGAGCATTCGCGGTAGGAGATCTAGTGCTGCGGCTCAAGCAGAAGGAGGGACACAAGCTCGAGCCACCATGGGAAGGACCCTTCGTCATACACGAAGTTATCCCAGGTGGAGCCTACAGGCTGAAGAACCCATCGACTGGAGGAATCTATTCCAATCCTTGGAATATCGCACACCTCCGAAAATTTTATCCCTAGATTTACTTGTTCTCACAACAAATAAGGCTATACTAGCCACTCTTGTAGCTCGAATACATGACTTCTCAGTCATCGCAATAAAATACATGGTTTCTCAACCATATTTACTCGAAGATTATTCATTCTTATATGCTAAAATAGTTACAGGTACACACCCCATAAACACACGGGGGTTATGCCTACAACTAAGCATCACAGGAAAATTTATACATGCAGGGTAACACACCTTACAACAGTTTTTACAAACTATACAGCATCACAGGACGTACACATCCAACAATCAATCATGGCGATAAGCATTTTCAGTCGCCAACACTCTATCTACTTTCTCAGAGGTTAGAAGAATGATTTTCTCCGCTGCAGGACGAACAACATCATAGTGCGGTGAAATATCATCGATTGGACCATCTGGAAGCCTAGCTACGGAGTTAAAATTTATCTCAGGATTCCATATCCGGACAAAGGATAGAGCCACCATCGCGCCGCAAGTCATCTGATTGCGCACACACTCGCGAATCTCTCCTTCTTGTCCGAACAGCCTGAGGAGATGCCTCCAGTCTTCAGGACCCCTTTCCAGCGGATAGAACGCAGCGTTCATCGCGACCAAGACCTCGTGAAAGGAACTCACGAGAACTTTTACCTGGGTGATACGGAACTTCAAAGTAGCCAGGACAAAGCCTCGACTGCGATCAGACCAGAAGTTACCCGCATGAGGCCTTGAGCTGCCAGCTTCTTGAAGAATGTGGTTTTCTACCCACTGTTTTTCCTCCCTATCATCCAGTTTAACAACTGAAGAGCAAATATGCACGATTAGGCAAGGAAACAAGACAAAAAGAAGACTCGGGGGCTGTATTACTTACACAGCAAGTCCCTAGCAACGGAAGCCAACTCGTCCATCAGAAACTGTTCGCGTTCAGTCGCCAGTTTTTGCTTGGACTTCGCCACATCGGCCACCCCGCGCAATGCTTTCAGCCTGCGCTCACCATCAGCTACACGATCACGAAGACCTGCCAAAGACCCCACAGCGGCGACAAGCGGATCTGTTGGGGCAGCAGGTCCACCTGAAAGTTCTGCGGCCACCTCGGATACCTGAAAAGCACAAAGAAGATTAAAGGAATAAGGTGACCCACTCGAGATATATTTACCACCTATTCGACAGGTGCTCGGGGGCTACTCCCATCGGGAGCACACGTACAATCGCGGGAAGCATTTCAGCAAAAGCATCTCGATTAAAATATTAGAAAAATGGGAGCACATCCTAGGGTTCATTACAATCGAAGTTGCAAGGTACAAACAAAGTAAACTAAGAAGCTACAGTGGTACTCCCACTCGCGGCAGTCGTCCCTCCCTTAAGCCGAGCAAACAGCTCAGATAACTTCCGAGCGAGGACGGCGGCTGGCTCGCCAAATCGAAGAAGCCCTACCTTTTTGCCTGTCGAAGGATCAACTGGGAGATCCGAATAGGCCTCCTCCAAGCCGCTAACTCCATGCGCCAGCGCGAACTGGATGGCCGTCTTCGCCCCAGATTCCGACTGAGCAACCGCGTAGGCATCAAGGAGATTGCTCTCCGAGAAGATCTTCAGCAGGTCACCTAGCACGGGTGGAGATGAAGTATTGACGAGAAGGCGACCATGCAGCTGCGTCAACACTTCAGTAGCATTGCCGACCAAGGAGCAAACCCCTGCAGCATGCCTCCTAAGCTGGGCGCAAGAATCTGTCAATGCGTCCACTCGAGGAACCCCAGCAAGCTCCAGGGGGACACCCAGAAGACCTAAGAACAAAAAAGGGTGTTAGTCCAAAAGATCTACCAAGACAAAAAAAAGATTGTAGAAAAGTACAAACTTATCCGCAAAGCGCTCAGCAAGGGGACGAATAAAATTGACGAGATTGGCATCCGCCTTGGCGCCAGCATCCTCCAAGTTCTTCAGGGCATCCTGGGCAGCCGCAAGTTTTCCCTCGTAATCGACATTTAACATGCGGGAAGACTCGAGCTCCTGCCGGGTAGTCGCCAGTTCTGCCTCTAGCTTTGTTGCCTGGGCGGAGGCATTGTCTTTCTCGGTCTTCGAAAACTCAAGTTGAGCTGCACGACAACATTTATCAGAATAGAAGAACGGATGTAAAAAATACAAACAGAAGAAGAGGGCTGAGCTTACCTCGAAGAAGCTCGTTCTCAGAGGTGAGTCGACTGCGGTCCGCTCGAAGGAACGCACAGTCGGACTCAGCAAGAACAACACGGCGCCCAATCTCCGCAAGGGAGTCAATAAGTGACTGCAAATAACATGAAAGTGGAAATCAGAAGAGTAAAATTTGAGCCTATACTCGATTGTAAACATTCGAGTATAGCCTCGGGGGCTACTCCCATCGGGAGCACTATCGTGCACCCGATAAAACCAAGAAGAAGGAAAAGACAGACTTTGAGCCTGTAGCCGATCACATGCGATCAACTACAGCCTCGGGGGCTACTCCCATCGGGAGCACTGTCATGCACCCGATAACAAATTAAAGGCAAGTAGCAGAATTTACTTGGCCCTTGGCACGGGAGAGGGGATCTGCTGAGCTACCCGTCACCTCTTTTGAAGCTGAAGCTCCGGCAGCAGAACTAGGAACTCCATGTTCCGTAGTCGCCGCATTGGGGGCTGCGCTGGGCGAATTCTGGACAGTGCCATCAGTAGGAGTCTCACCCGCAGCTCCTGCTTTATTGTTCCTTTCGGGAGGAAGGGAAGAGGCGTACCTGCGAGGACTAATGGTTTGAAGGCTGCAACAAAAGACAAAGTGTCAAAAAAGATGCAAAGGAAAACGTTCGACTAAGAACGAGGAGAAAGACTTACTCATCATCTTCATCCTCATCCAGCATATCCGCATTTCAGGCGGTTTGGATTACTGGGAACGAAGGAGAGGGGCGAGTGAGCGCAGCGGAGTCGCAGAGATGGGATCCTTCCTGGGCGAGTCCTCCAAGGAGTTGTCTTTGGAGGTAGCCTCGTCATCCTCTACTCGATGGCGCTTGGGGGGAAGGAGACCGCCATTCGATTCCTCTGCACCATCCGAAGAATCATGCTCGGACTCGAAGTAGCATTGGCAACACTGGTATCGGCCGGGCCGTCCAGGTTACTCGCCAATAAATCCGAGGCTTCCTTTCCAGAAGTTGGAGGGTAGCAGTTGGCCACGGATAAGCTCTACGAAGAAGACAGAAGAAAGCAAGAGAAAATTCAATCGACTGAACAAGCAAGAAAATAAAAGAGGAGAAGAAGAATAAACTCACCTCAGCTGGTGGAGGCCTCGACGCGTCGAAGGCTGCGACTGTGCAGTCGGAAAATTTCTCTCCCGCCTTCAGGCTAGTGATAGCCGCGATCTTCTTCTCGAACTCGGCGTTCGAGAGCTCCTCGCGACTCACTCGGCTAGGATCCTCAGAGCCTTGGTACTCCCACATCGTGGAAGGTCTGAGCTGCAGAGGCTGGATCCTGCGCTTGAGAAAGATACCCGCCAGGTGCAGCCCGTTGAGTACAACTCCAGCAGCTTGATCACGGAGAGCTGTCACCCTTGCGAGTAGTGGCACGACGGCCTGGGTTTCTTCATTCGACAACTTGTGCGCCCAGGATTTCCGCCTCTTCAAAACAGCGAACGGGTGGAATTCTACGATCCCACCCGAGCTGTTGTCGATGACGTAGAACCACTTTTTCCTACAGCCCTGCGCGGAGTCGATAACAAGTATCATGCTGAAGTAGAGCTGGTATCGATTTCGCTTGGATCCCAAAGCCACCCGTGCGTAGCGCTTCGCCCGGGCTCGTGTCTACCCGCGATTTCTCGCGGAAGATCCGAACTTTGAAAAGGGCCTTCCAGAGCGCCCAATGTGGGCGAATGCCAAGGAAGCATTTGCAGAACACGATGAAGCACGATATGTGCTGCACCGCGTTCAGAGGAAGATCGTGAAGCTGTTTGCCATAGACATACAGCGACCCGACGAGAAACGGATGGAAGGGAAAGGAAAGACAGCGAGACACGTGGTCCGCGAAGACCACGCGCTCATTCGCTTGCGGGTTGGGTACCTCTTCCTTCTTTCCGAGGCGCACCCGCTTCTCGGACTCCGCAGGCAGCAGCCCCTCCCGCTGCATCTCCTTGATGCTCTTAGCGGTGGTGTTGGGCGAACGCCAGTCGCCCGAACGCGGCGCAGGTTGCACAGAAGCTTCCCTGGATGCGGAAATGGCAGCACCGCGTCTTTTGCCTCCCGCCATCGCTGCTAAGCACGAGCTTGGAGGAAGAAAGAAGATGAGCGCGAGGAAGAAGATGGATTGGGAGACGAAGGCTGGGAAAGTTTTACCGCACCGCAAAGACCCGTACTTATACACGGAACGAATCGATACTGGCCATTCGATGCTCCACGTGGCGCCCATCGCCGCCACCACGTGTGAAGACGAAACGAGGAGGCGGTGAGCGCTGTTTCCTGCCACGATCTTAACAGAAGATCGTGCGCATTTACTGCACGGTTTGCGTAAAAACCGGGAACGACGTCTCGTTTCCCGGTCAAAAAGCTGACTATGTGGGCCAGGCTCTCTGCTCTCACTCCGTCACGTCCCATCGGGAGGAGAAAAGTGCGCCATGACGTCATAGCGTGCATCATCAAATTGAAGAAAGCTTCGAATGGAAAGTTCAAACGCGAAAATAACTTCGTATGAACAAAACTCCTTCGAATAGAAGCTACTTTTTCATGAACAAATCATGAGGCAAGACTCCTTTAAAAACGGAGAAAAATACCCTGCACACGAAAACTCTTTCGTATGGGCACGATCTCCCAAACATGAAAACTCTTTCATATGGGCATAAAAACTCCTAAACACGAAAATTCTTTCGTAAGGATAAAAGAACTACTCATTCAAAAATTACACGAGTAGGCAGAACCTATCCTTTTCTCACTCGCATGATATTTTTACATCATAAAAACCTGGATTGTTCGGCCGACTAGGCACATCCGGATGCCGTATTCTTCGAATATGAAGGTAAGACCCAAAAGATCTCTCTTGAGGGACTGGAATCGCACTCAAAGCTGCGTCCTCCGGTATGATTCCGTGTCAACAACACGAAGAAAAATCCCAGCGGACGCGCCGGGTACCCCCATAGGTTAAGTTCGACTCGATAAGACCACAACGGCCCAGTCGCAACAATCACCTTATCGGGTTCGAGTCGGAGGTCTCGAATCGGTGTAGGCCAGAAATGTTTTTGCCCTAGTCGCAATTAATTGGCCCTGATCTCTCGGGAGAGCCAAACTACTGTGCCACATCCTTCTGCGATAAAAAGCCATAAAAACAGGCACTTGCATTGCTCGATACTCGAGTATGAAAACTCATTATACAGGGTACGCGCCCTCTAAACAAGAAACAACCAAACTGGTTATCCGCAGGAAAGAAAGACCAAGAAAGATTTGACCGTCTACTCGACTGGAAAAATCCCATTCGAGCAAACGCTCAGGGGCTACTGACGAAGACATGGATCCTGGACCCTGCGGGTAAGGACACCCCATCTTAGGCCCAAGGTTAAGGCCCAAGAAGAGGAGCCCTTGGAGTATTCCAGAAGGCCCACGTGAAGCCCACCCGCACTAAACTTGCGGGTTAAGTTTGGAAATATGTAACCGACCTAAGGTTAGAGTTTGAGTCCTCTCCGGGTAGGGTTTGAGACCTGGCCACCTATATAAGGCCAGGAGAGCCACCGGAAGAGGACCAAGCAACATCGCAACACCAAAGCCTTGAACTCGAGATCATACTCTCGATTCGAGCAACCACCATTGTAACCGATCTACTCATTAATACAAATCGACAG
This sequence comes from Alopecurus myosuroides, assembly GCA_028641055.1. Classification (NCBI taxonomy): domain Eukaryota; kingdom Viridiplantae; phylum Streptophyta; class Magnoliopsida; order Poales; family Poaceae; genus Alopecurus; species Alopecurus myosuroides. Next base: position 299,884,037 of record CM054057.1, on the reverse strand, counting down.
AGGCAGGAGTAAGGGTTTTACCTCTACGAGGGCCCCGAACCTGGGTAAATCTCACCCCCTGTCTAGCCGACGATTCCACCAGCGCTCATGAGTTCTCCTAGTCGAAACCTGATAGGTTCACCTAAGGGATTTGTAGAGTCACAGATTCGACAAAGGGCCTTTCTTTTACTTTATGCATAGTTGAGAGAGCATAGTTGCCATTCTGAGTTTTATGTGCATTTGTCCTAGAAAAATTATTAATTGATTCATGATGTGTTATTGCTTGTTATCTAATTATTTGTTCTAGTCTTCCTCATGAACTTTGAAGGTGTCTTGGCATTTATGGTTTGCACCACTCTTAAGGACTATCGAAATATCACTTTGCCATGTTCTCTCTATACTTGAAAAAACGTATATCTTTTGTTGCATTGTTATTCATGATCTTTTATTTGTGTTACTTCTCATGATGCAAGGTGATTGCTATGCTTTATTATTAAAATTCTATTTATCATGCTTGTGTTGAAGTGCTATGATCTCAGCTTACTTATGCTTTTACATTATTGATGATCAAGTTTATGTTGGCAGCATGTCACCTAAGAAATTATGTGTTTTTATTGTTTACCTACTCGAGGACGAGTAGGAACTAAGCTTGGGGATGTTGATACGTCATAAACGTATCCTTAATTTCTGATGTTCCATGTTGTTTCCTACATGTTTTCTATACACGTTATGTCATTTTTATCGATTTTACGGACTAACCTATTGACAAGATGCCACAGAGCCAGTTCCCTGTTTTCTGCTGTTTTTAGTTTTAGAAAAGTTGTTCCGAAAATATTCTCGGAATTGAAAAATTCAAAGTCCGGAGGTCCTAGAATTGTCGAAGGTTCTACGGAGTCCCAAAGAGACCAGGAGGGGGGCCACAGGGGGCCCACACCATAGGGCGGCGCGCCGCCTGGCCGCGCCATGGGGTGGTGTGGGGCCCCCAGGCCTCCACCGCCTTTGCCCTTTCATCTATTTATACCCCCGACATATTAACCCTAAAAATATCCCACTTCGTCCCGAGAAACACCCAGGCCACCGTCATCGTCATCCCGAGATCGGGAGGGTTCTGGAGCTCTCCCCGGCACCTTGCCGGGAGGGGAATTCATCACCGGAGGGGTCTACACCACCATGCCCTCCTCCAAAGTGATGCGTGAGTAGTTCATCCCTGGACTACGGGTTCATAGCAGTAGCTAGATGGTTCTTATCTCCACTTTGTACCTCATGTTTAGATCTCGCGAGCTGCCTCACATGATCGAGATCATATTTATGTAATGCTACATGTTGTGTTTGCTGGGATCCGATGAATGTTGAATGCTATGTCTTCTGATTATCAGTCTATCATGTTATCTTCATCCTTATGTTATTTATTATCTTGCATGCTCTCCGTTATTAGTAGATGCTCTGGCCAAGTAGATTCTAGTAACTCCAAGAGGGAGTATTTATGCTCGATAGTGGGTTCATTCCTCCTTTGCATATGTGCTCGAGTGACAGAAACGTGACGGATGGAGGATGTGTTGTTGCCATTATGGAGAAAACAACGGTGTTTACCTAGTTTACATTGTTTACATTACACACTTTTCTTACTACGATAATCTGTTGCTAGTAACTTAATACCTAACGTTTGTTCGAATGATATTCGAAGGGTTGATTATTAGACATAGATGTAGTTGGATGACGGTCTATGTATTTTGTTGTAATGCCCGCATGAATCACATAGTAATCTTTATGTCTTGCATATGCTCTACGGTGCAACCTTCATTTCTATCAATTGTCGAGATGTAATTTGTCCACCACACATGTTATTTATCTTTCACAAAGAGACACCAATAGTGAACTGTGGACCCCGGTCCTTTTTCTCATACTGATAATACACACACTGCTTTCATACCATTACTACTTCTTTCATACTGTTCTCCTACTGTTTCCACACCATACGTTTAACCTCTTTGTATTCAGCAAAACCGGTGATATTGACAACCTCACTTATTTGTTGGGGAAAAGTGATTTGATCGTGTTGTGTAGGTTCCACGTTGCTGCTGAACCGGTAGTGCGCCCTGCCATCTCAGCTGCAGCAACCTTCTAAAGTTACTCCTTCCTCCTACTGGTCGATTCAACCTTGGTTTCTTTCTGAGGGAAACTTGCTGCTGCACTCTTCATACCTTCCTCTTGGGGTCTCCCAACGAACGTGTGTTCACACGCATCAGGGACCAGCGTCGAACACGTTGTGGGCGTCGTCCTCAAACAACAGGGTGCGCCCGGACTGGGCCTGCCCGGACGCCGCGCCGTCCCGGTGCAGTCCCGGAGACACCTCGTACGCCTCGTTCAGGTCGAGGCCCGTTCCGGCACCGCCGGGCGCTCCGCCGCTGAACACGACATTTGGGTCGAAGCCGCCGTAGTTGCTTCCGTAGGCGTACGCATAGCCGGCATAGACCCTGGGCTCGGTGAAGTTGGGAGAGAGGCCCGGGCTAGGACAGAGTCTCTATTGCAAACGCGGCGTGCTCATGGCGTCCACGCGGAACGGCGACGCTGAAGCCGACGAGCTCGAGCCACCTCCCGGGCTTCCTCCTCCGACCAACAGCTTCAGGTTCGCCGCCGCGTTTCAGGCCTCCATCTTCTCGCGCCGCAGCCGGTGCTCCTTCGTGGAGACGTCGCGCCGGTGTTTGTCGGATGCCCACTCGGCGTCGGTCACTCCTTCTGGGGGCGCGGCTGCAGCACGCGGCGCTTGACGCCGAGCGTGTCGGCCTTCACATTCTTCGGTGGTGGTCTCGGCGGCCCTTTCGGAGGCATGGAGCCGACGGCGAGAGAGGCGGGAAGGGACGGGAAAGATGGGCGGCGACAGGGGAGGAAATGGCAGGCGTCGGTGGACAGAAAGAGTTTTTGGTGGGCGCTTGTGTCGCTTGCAGGGAGGGCCCACGGCGCGGAACGACTCGTCCGGCGCCCCCACTGGAACCCCTGGGAGACGGGGTTGGGTTGGGTTTGCTGGACGGGAACAAAGGGGTGTCCGGACGGGAAGACCCAATGGGGCGCGAGACTGGGCACGCTCGGGGCCCGTCCGGACGGGAAGGCGCTTGGGGCGGCCTTTGGGGGGCGCGAGTGGAGATACTCTAACAAGCTAAGCTACGACATAGCCGAACTCATTTTGAGCCTCTCCATCTCAACGGTATTGGCTGCGGAGACCTCGATGGCTTGTTGTCGTAGGTCCTAGAATCCTCTCTAGTTGGTGAGGTTAGGATTCGCAAGCTTTGAGGGCGTGGTGACGGCGACTTTCCTTTAAAGCACGTGTACCGTAATCTACGAGGTGATCTCAAAATGCTTGCTAAATAGGCTTAGGACTATTCTTTAGGAAATTGTGTCTAACCAAAGTGCGTTTGTTCCTGGACGCCTAATCACAGACAACGCCCTGGTTTCCTTCGAATGCATACACTACATTGCGCACAATACGAAACCGGATAGGAATTTTGTGCATACAAACTAGACCTTTCAAAGGCTTACGATAGGGTGGACTGGGATTTTCTAAAGAAAGTGATGCAAAAGTTAGACTTCTCGTACCGTTGGGTGGACTGGGTAATGTCATGCGTCACCTCGGTGCAATATAAGGTCAAATTCAATGGAAGCCTCTTGGATTCATTTTTGCCTTCTCAAGGCCTCCAACAAGGTGATCCGATGTCCCCTTTTTTGTTTTTGTTTGTTGCAGATGGCCTCTCAGCGCTCCTACATCAGGAGGTCTCGTTAAAAAATATTGAAGCGGTCAAAATCTGCCGGCAAGCCCCGAAGATCTCGCACCTCCTATTTGCTGACGACAGCCTCTTGTTCTTCAAGGCTGGGGCTCAACGCATATAGGAGGTCTTGGGACAAATATGCCAATAGCACGGTACAACTCATAAACCCTAGTAAGTGTTTAATTATGTTCGGTGAAGCGTGTCCGGTCTCTGTACGGACGGAGGTTAAAAATGCTTTGTAGGTCACACAAGAGACGTTTGAATCAACGTATCTTTCTCTGCCTACCCCGGAGGGCCGCATGACCAAGGATGATACAGAGGTTAAAAAACAATCTTTCTTCTGAACCAGCAATAAATCCTTACATATGTGATTCATGTCAACGGGCCAAGAGTCATCAGTTACTTTATCTAGTATCCACTAGTGTCTCTATTGTTCGATTGAAACAAGTATTTTCTGATGTATGGGGTCCTGCACCTCCTTCTGTTGGCAAACATCTATATTATGTAAGCTTCATAGATGATTTTAGTAAATTCAGTTGGATATATTTGCTCAAAAAGCGTTCAGATGTGTTTCAAGTGTTTCTTAATTTCCAGCAGCTTGTTGAATGCAAATTTAATAGGAAAATTATTACCATGCAAGCTGACTAGTGTGGTGAATATGAAAAACTCAATGCTTTATTCCAAAAAGTGGGTATCACCCATCATGTCTCATGTCCTCATGCTCATCAGCAAAATGGCTTTGCCGAGCGTAAACACCCTCATATTGTTGAGGTTGGTCTCTCATTACTTGCCAATGCGCCTATGCCTCTAAAATTTTGTGATGTGTCTTTCCTCGCTGCCACATATCTCATTAACATGCTTATCATCAATTTTGAGACACCCACAGAAAATCTTATTCATGTCACACCTAATTATAACACTTCGTGTTTTTGGTTGTGCATGTTGACCTAACCTACGTCCTTACAACAAACGAAAACTTGCTTTTCGTTCCAAACGTTGTGTTCTCTTAGGTTATATCCCAAACATAAAGGTGTCAAGTGTCTTGATACTTCCACGGGCCGAGTTTATATTTCTCGTGATATTGTCTTTGATGAAGCTGTTTTTCGTTTGCATCTCTCCATCCCAATGCCCGAAAAAGATTACGAGAAGAGCATCTTCTTTTGTCTCCATAACATTCACTTTCCAATACTAGTGAGGGTGTGCATACTACTGACAACATGCAATTTGTAGTTCCTCCTACTAACTTTCCACAGGTTCCTATGCGCGGGGGAGAAAATTCTGGAAATATTGGTGCTCAAAATACTGAAAACGGTGAAGAAATCAGCTCCAATGGAGAAGAGACAGATTCAGGGGAGCTACGATCCCGAAACAGATTTGCCGGAAGCATCTGCTTCGAATCTGCCGCCGGAGGCCCCCTCGGGATCCCCCGCCCACTCTCCTGGCGCCATGTCACCTCTGTCCCCGCCTGGCTCCCCGGCCGCGACAACGTCGCCGCAGGTCCACCCGACCGCGTCGCCAGCCCGTGCTGGCCGCTCTCCGAGCGCCACATCACCGACAGGCTCCACGCATGGCAGTTCTGCTGGATCTTCTGCAGATTCTCCCTCAACACACCAAGGGTCACACAGATCCATTGTGCCGTCCGTGTCTGGCTCCGTCCAGGCTCCCAGATCCTCTGCTCCACAACGTCGTGTAGCTCCGCGTGCGCCCACAAATTGCACCAGACTTCAAAAAGGGATTCGGAATCCTAGAGAATTCAAAGATGGCATGGTTCGATGGTGTTTATTAACCAGTACAGGGGAACCTCGAAATTTATCTGATGCTTTAAATGATCCAACCTGGAAGGGAGCTATGGAAGATGAATATACTTCTCTCATGCAAAACAAGACGTGGCATCTTGTTCCTCCTAATTCTGCTCAAAATATTGTTGATTGCAAGTGGGTGTACAAGATCAAGAAAAAGTCTGATGCCACAGTGGAAAGATACAAGGCTAGGCTGGTTGCAAAAGGTTTTAAACAAAGATATGATATCGATTATGAAGACACATTTAGTCATGTTGTCAAAGCAACCACTATAAGGATTGTTCTTTCAATCTCTGTTTCTCGGGGTGGACTCTTCGGCAACTAGACGTCAAGAATGCGTTTCTCCATGGCATTCTGGAGGAAAAGAGGTATATATGAAACAACCACCTGGATTTGAGCATCTAGACACCCCTAAATTTGTGTGCAAATTAGACAAAGCTCTTTATAGCTTGAACTAAGCTCCTCGTGCATGGTACTCTCGGTTAAGCTCTACACTTCGTCAGTTTGGTTTTGTTCCATCCAAAGCAGACACCTCTCTTTTTCTCTACAACAAGGAAGGTATAATTATGTTCATGTTGATATATGTTGATGACATAATTCTCACCGGCTCTTCAGATCAGGCTATCTCAACACTTCTTTGTGAGTTGCACAAAACTTTTGCTCTAAAGGACTTAGACACCCTTCATTATTTTCTGGGCATTGAAGTCCAGCAACACTCCAATGGGCTACTTCTCACTCAAGGCAAATATGCATCAGATATATTGGCTCGGGTTGGTATGACTAAATGTACTACGACTCCCATACCATTGTCTACCAATGACACACTCTCTCTCATTGATGGTTCACCTCTTGAAGCTGAAGATAGCACTCGTTATCGTAGCATCATTGGTGCTCTTCAATACTAGACACTCACCAGGCCTGACATTGCTTGTTATGTAAACAAAGTATGCCAATTTCTTCATGCACCTACAACATCACATTGGACGGCAGCAAAACGGATTCTTCGTTATGTCCAAGGTACACTTCATGTAGGTCTTCACATTTAGAGATCACACTCAACTCTCCTTAGTGCCTTCTCAGATGCAGATTGGGCTGACTGTCTTGATGACAGACGTTCTCCTAGAGGTTTTGCATTTTTTTCTTGGTCCTAATCTGGTTTCCTGGAGTGCTCGTAAGCAGACTACAGTTTCTCGCTCTAGTACGAAAGTTGAGTATAAAGCATTGCCTAATGCAACGGCTGAGGTCACTTGAGTTCAAGCTTTGCTCCATGAGCTTGGTCTTTCTCTCAAACAGAAACCAGTATTATGGTGTGACAATCTTGGAGCTACATATCTTTCTGCTAATCTAGTGGTTCATGCCAGAACCAAGCACATTGAGATTGATTATCATTTTGTCCGAGAGAGAGAGTTGGTAGCAAATTACTCGACATTCGTTTCATCTCCATCAAGGATCAAATTGCTGATGGCTTCACAATAACATTGTCCGCACTGTAGATGCGAGATTTTATTCGTAATCTAAACCTTCTTGTTCCTTCCGGTTTAGATTAATGACGGCTTGTTAGACTTTACGTTCAGGGTTACGGTGTAGTACACCGAGTCCTACACGTTTTGTACTCAGCCACGGTGGGGTCCTTTCCCACTATATAAACACGTACACGATGGCGCTAAGGGGCATCACTTTCCCTAACACCAATACACTTTGCCATTGATTGCATTTTGTATGTAGAAACAGCAGGGACTTAGAAATGAAAAATTTGTTTATGCTCCATGTCTCAGGAACCATGCCCGTGTCAAAAACTTTCCTTTTTACGAGAAATGCTAGAAAAAGGACGCTCCTCTATAGAAGGGGTGATTTTCGAGCCCTTGCGGCAAACAGTGCTCATAGGCAACAGCTCTAGTCGTTGTGGCTGGAAACTTGGCCACACTCTAAGTGTACATGTGCCAATTATCTAATGGAATCACAGTCCATCTGAAAAAAGTAATCTTTTTTTTTACTGTTGTACCGTTCACCACAGCAGTCGGCAGCAATAGACCATCACCATTTTTTTTTTGAAACGAGGCAAAAGCTTTGCCTTTTGTATTGATATAGGAGAAGCAAACACATAGGACAAGGCCTAAAAAAAGAAAAATACAACACGATCCACACCGGCCCCGAGGCCGCGCTCCACACGGGTCGACGACCAAGTTGCCCGAACAACCAAGGTCGACACCAAGACTCCTCAACGCAACACGGCGGAGTAGAGGGATCGGAGCCGCCGCTCCGACATCCACGCCGGCTCCGAAGCCGCGCCCCACACGGGTCGACGGTCATGACGCCCCAACGACCATAGCCGACACCAGAAGACTCGACCCCCCACAGCGGAGACGTAGCATCCGGAGCCGCCGCTCCGACATCCCCGCCAGCCCCAAGGCTGCGCCCCAAACGTGCCGACGACCACGACGCCCGAAACGCCCGAAGTCGACGCACCACCACCTCGACGCCGCTCGACGGAGGTGAGAACCCGGAGCCGCCGCTCCGGCATCCACGCCGGCCCCAGGGCCGCGCACCCCCAAGCCGAAGACGAAGACTCGCCGCCGCCAGCCACCATCACTCCACAGGTCCCGCTGATCGGTGGCACATCCAAGGCGAGGCCCCAAGAGGCAAGCGACGCAGGAGCGCCGCCCTCGCCCGATCCCGCGAGGATCTGGGGTTTCCCCCGGAGAACCCGACGTGGAGAAGCGAGAGCACCACCACGACGACGCCTCCAAGAAGGAACGCGGCGCCCGAGGGCGTCGCCGTCGTCGGCCCCGGCCAAAAGCCCGGGCTAGGCTTTTGCCCGGTGGTGTGTCGCAAACCCCACCGACCGCCCATACGGGACCGACCAGACCACCAACAGTGCGTGCCGCAACCTCCGCGCCACCTCAAGCCACGACAGCAGCACGCCGACCACGGTCCACCCGCAGTCGCCAGCGCAGCTCCGGGGCCGCCGCCCCGGCTTCCTCTTCCCCGGTCCGGTGTTGGAAGCCTCACGACAGAGCCTCCAAGAAGGAACACGACACCAGGGTGCCGCCGCTGTCGGCTCCAACCAAGCTGGAGCAAGGCTTTCGCCCGAAGTTCACCACCGGACCACCACCTCCGCCTCGCGCCGCAGCGAGCATCTCCTGCGCCGCACACCTCCTCGCCCCGGCCGCAACACCCTGCAGCGCCCACACATCGACCCTAAAGCCGCCGCGCTCACCCCCATCAAAACCGTCGCCGCCGCCGCCATCTTCCCGGGGCCGCCGCCCCGGCGTCCTCCTCACCGGACGACACCAGCCACGCCACAGCTGCCCCCCGACGCGCCCGCGCCCAGCAGAGGCGGCCAGGACGCGGCGCCGCCGTCCTCCGCCTACCGGCCCTGACGGGCCCAGATGGGGCCCTCGAAGCCCATCGGGCGCACGAGCGCGCCACCAGGAAGCGACGTCGACGCCTCCGCCGAGCACGACGCCCCCCGGCCCCGCTCCGGCCGCCGCCAGCGCCCACCGGCCTCCGCCCCGAGCCCGCCGGCTCGGCACCCACCTCCCTGGCCGCCTCCGCCCCCACGGGCCGGCCAACCACCGTCGCGGACAGCCCCCACGGCCACCTTTGGCAGCGGCGGGGTGCCGCCACCGCCGCGGATGAGAGCCGCTGACGGCAGCGGCAGGGGGAGCGCGGCGTGGAGGGCCTGCGGCGGCGCGGGGAGCTCGCCCCTGGGGTCGCTGGGGGAGCGACGCGAGAGGCCTCGTTTTCTTTGGAAATATATCCGGCTTCTCCTCAATAGACCATCACCATAGCATGTATTGGGGCTGATTATGAAACTAGCAAAGTAACAAGTAGAAGAATAGAGCTGTCTCACAGGAAGGGGAACCAGGGAGGAGCAGACCATGAATTAGGAGCATAAGGAGTTAGGGAGGAAGGAGGAGTCCATGAGCGGCGGCGAGGGGCATGCAGCGCATGGTCGACTCTGAAGGAGCAGCAAGAGGGCGACCGTCGCTGGAGCACACGACAGCTGAGACCAAGCACCATCACCACAAGATTCAGGAATTTGACACCATGAATGAAGCAAACTAGGTACAAAAGTTCTCTGAATACAATTGTTAACCTGCTTGTATGTGTGGTATCTGATGTTGGGTGAGAGTAACGTAGCAGATTTAAAATGGGTAAGGGAACTATCCGTCAAAGTTCTATTCTCATTGGATATCCAAGGATCTAGTTCATGCCCCACTCAGTTTTGAGGCCGGTATACAAAATATACATGCACAGACGCACACAATATTCAGTCTAGTCTCATCACCAGCAGAGAACAAATTAGGTTTTTCCCACATACAATAATTTTTATTTTCCATGCAATATACATTGCTAGAAACACACATTAAACGTCAAACCCTTCTTCAGTTGCTGCTGAATACCAGCTGATGACAACCGAATGTCCATGTGGATTGTCTTCTCCAGAGTAAGGAGTTTAGTCCACGATTACGCTATAAATCATGGGTCTCCATCGAGCTGACACCTGCATCCAAGAAATCGAGCATTGTTAATATGCTAAAACATTTTCTGACTGCCGTGACTTGAGCAAGTGATGAGGCAGGTGAGTACTTACAGCAGTTAGTCTTCAGCCTCTACCCTCTGCCCAGAGGTGCCAATACGGTCCAGGCTCCGGTATGAACACCTCAGGTAGCCACTCATGTAGCTCGCCAATCAACCAAATCTGATTAAGGTAAAGAAAAGATAGGATGAGTAAGTAGCAACAGAGGAAAGGCCCGAAACAAGACTAATCAAGAAAGAAAAAAGGCATGATAGTCAACCACGTTCGCAAAGATCCAACCACTACTCTAACCCTCACTCCTACAGATTTAAGCAACACGATATAATGTGACTGCATTGTTAGCAATATTACCATGTTTTCCATTACACTTATTAGCTACTACCATATCTGCGTCATTGAATTACGAAATGTACCAGATTGTTCAAGATGATCGGCAATAGTACTCAAGAAGCAGTGTTTGTTGGTTGAAGAAACCACAAAACTCTACTGTGGGCTAGTAGAACTCAGATACCCCAACTGTTGCGCCAGTTCATCGATATCCTCAGGTCTCCTTCCCTCCAACTCTGACAGCCCAGACCCGTCTCCGAAATCATCAGAAAACAGCTCTGCCCAGAATTCGTTGTTGAGCTCCACCTGCCCATTAGGCTGATCCATATTCTTTTCATCCCTTTTACCCTTCCCAAGATCCTGGATGTTCTGAGCTAAATTCTCCAGCCTATGCATTCCAGGTTCGCTGAGCTCACTAGGGACACCCGAATCAAACAAGATCTGTGAATCATGTTGCTCGCTCTGACTTGTTGCCCCAAGGCCATAAAATGGAACATTGTCTACGGGCCGCCTTCTTTTCTTCGAGATTGCATCCTCAAGCTCCCTCCTCTTATCTTGCTGCTGAACTAAATGTTGGAAGAAGCGTGGGTTACGCATTGCTCTTGCCAAGAACCCCATCATCTGAGCCTGTTTCTGCTCAGCAGCCCTTAGCCTATCTTCCATGGCTTGCACGTGATCCTTAGTAGCCTGCTGCTCCTGCCTTAGCTTCACTACTTCTGTGATCAAGATGTTCTTGTCTCGTTTCAGCATGTCAATCTCTTCCTCAAATCCAAACGCACCAACCTCGAGGCAAGATGCGATGGCCTGCTGCTGCGATGGAGGCACACTGGACGGCGGCTTCCTCCTCTTTATCATCTTCAGGAGATGCCTTTGACCCCTAAGGAAACCTTCATTTGCAAACTCCCACCTGTCAGGGTCAACCTTTCTGAAACCCTGCAGATTGCAAGAGGTAAGTAATGACCACTGTTAGACCATGGACATAACTTACAATAGTCACAAGGCAACATGATTGGCCAGCACTAGCTATGCTGTAACGAATAGATAATAGCCTGATCATCAGTAATACTATATCATTTGAAGGTGATCAGTAGAGTCTTCTAGAACAAAACAATCTGGTTCCTGTACTTCATCCAGTATCTTGTCCATCTAGCTACAATAAGAAGTTTAAGGAACTCTGTCAGGACGATAAGAGTACATCTCCATGCCTCACCGTCAGATGAAGCTCACTGGAGGAACTATTGCTTCAAGAACAAGCGCAATCAAAAAGTTCTGCACATACATAATCAGTACAATGCCAAAAAGTTCCAGAACTAGGATGTGGATTAGGCAGCATACTTGCAGTGAAGCCTTGCACTATGATTAGTTTATTTTACACTTGGTTAAATTATCATCTAACAGTACAACCTACAAAAATAAATCAGGTTCCCATATGCCAATCTTAGATACAGTATAGAGCACAGTGCTTGTCTCAAATACGACTATGAAAATGAATGCCTACCTAAGAATCGGATGCCGCTTTAGCATAAGCGGACATTTAAGCATTGGAGCAGGATTTATTATCAACCATGACAAATAGCAGGGTTAATTAGCATCTACCATCAAAACCAAACAAAAGCAGAAAACTAAATACCAAACTGCACCCACCACACCGTAAGAAGAACACAAGAGTTGATGACCAGGGAAAGGGTGCTCACATAGGTGTTGAGCTGCCTGACGAAGCTGGAGAAGTTGCCGTGCTTGAAGAGGCGCGGGAGCAGCACGTCGGCGAAGACGTGCGGGTCCCACACCACGAAGCTGTTGCCGGCGCGGCTCCACGACACCACCTGGTCCGTCGACGGGTCCTCCACCAGGTCGTACGTCTTGGTGAGGAACGGCGGCGGGCCCGCCTCGTGCAGCCCCTCCATCGGCCGCGGCGCTCCGTCCTGCTGCAGCGGCTGCTCCAGAAGCTCCTCCTTCACAATGCCCCCTGCCACCGGATCCATGAACCCCCACCTAGCGAACCAAGAACACCAAAATCAAACCAATGATTCGACCCGAAGCATCAGCAAATTCGATTCGGAGCAAGAACTGGAACACTAACCAACTCTACTCGCCACGAGCTTTGGTTCGGCAAACAAGAGGGCGGATTGAATCCTTGGATATTTCCGGTGGGAGTAGCCAGTCACCAGCGCCAGCTAGCAAGCGAATGGGAAATTTTTATGCGGTAGAAAAAAAATGGTGGGTAATTTGGCGGGGTTGGGTAGGTTGGCTTGGGTCGGGCGCTCGCGGAGAGTGACGGCCGGAGTGCTAAATACCCGTCCGTACTGTGCGCATCCAGACACGTCGGGAAGGCAGTGGAAGGTTCTAGATCACGCGCCGGTAGCGTGGCCTCGGAAGGTTCTGGAGACAATAGGATTGGTGCGGGTCCGATTGGATCTGCGCAAGAGACCGGGCCAAGAGGCCCAATCAGTGGTCGACAACGCATGGCACAACTAGCTCTTTTTATAGGAAAACGCTAACAATCCCCCGGAGGATGATGCGCTCCCGTCCTCCGGCTTCCGCGCGTGCCACGCGTCCGATTAGGTGGCGGAAGGTAACGAAGAGGCCCACCCCCACGTGTTTCCTTCGTTCGTCTCCTCCCCTTATCCTCTCCCGACGCTCACCTACCGCACAAGCTTTCCCCCATTTTTTTCCTCTCTCGCGTGAGAGACATGGCCGTGGAGCTCCATCCCGACCTCTCCACCGCAGCCGCCTCGCCGTCTCTCTTGCGCCTCCTTCCTCCTTGCATCACCGCATCTCCACTTCAGCCACCATCCCACCAAGTTTAGACACCACCTCTCCATGCCCTCCATGGCCGGTGTGCTACACCGGCGGGACTCAACGACGGCGGGTGGGAGCAGCGCGACGCCCTTTTTGTAGCAGCGGCGGCGGCGAACGGGCGCACCCGGCGGCGGCCTATTGTAGCAGCGGCGAAGGCGGGGCGGGAGCATTGGCCACGGCGAAAGGGAGCACCAGCGGCGGGCTATTGTAGCAGATGCGGAGGCGGACGGGAGCATCCGCGACGACGCATCGTAGCAGCGACGGCGCCGGAAGGGGACGGGAGCATCGGCCACGGCGTAAAGGAGCATCGACGACGGCCTATTGTAGCAACGGCCACGGCGTAAAGGAGCATCGACGGTGGCCTATTGTAGCAACTGTCGAGATGGACGGGAGCATCGGCGACGACGACGTCGGAAGGACGGGAGCATCGTCCACGGCGAAAGGGAGCATCTTCGGCGCCCTATTGTAGCAGCTGGGAGGTGGACGGGAGCTTCGTCGACGACGGCGCCGGAAGGGAGCAACGGCGGCGGCGGGAGCAATTCTTCTCCAATTTTTGCTCCGATGCAAATTGAGCTGCTGGGGCATGCGAGCAGATGAGCAATTTTTCTTATTTTTTTGCTACACCCGCGGAGCAATTTTTTCTCGTTTTTTTTAGAGCAAATCGATAATCTGGTTGTAGCAATTTTTCTTTCTCAAATTTTCCTGATCCAGTGAGCAAATCAGAGCAATTTTTTCTCGTTTTTTAGAGCAAATCGATAAATTTCGCTGATGATATGAGCGGCCACGATCATGTTCGCCGGCGACGGGCGGGGCTCATGGAGGAGGGGGCTGGTACGGGAAGACGGGCGAGACAGAGCGGGGCGGAGACGAGCGTGCCGTGGGGAAGACGAGCGGGGCGTGGGGAGGCGAGCGGGGCGGAGACGAGCGGGGCGTGGGGATTTTTTTTGCGTGCGCTGATGGACACGTGTCGACTGCTCGAGGCGGGGGATCGGGGCTTCCGATCCCCCGGGGGACGCCCAGCACGACCCCTTTTTATATGGAATTTTGTGTTGGAATGAAATTCCTCCAAGAGCAGTCTTCCAAGGTTTTTCCTCTCAATTTCAAAAAAAAAGTTTTTCTCTCTCTAGAAAGTTTGGCCTACGGGAGCAACGAGCGATGCTAGATCAGGGTCACCTGTGGCCACGAGCGAAAATCCGACAACAACTATACACTTGTAGCTGTCGGAATAGAAGGAAAGAAGAAAATGATGGGAAGAAGATGAGAGGAAGGAGGACCACCGTCCTACCGGAGAGGAGGAAGAAGAGAGCGCCACCGCGGCCGCACCTCTGGCACCACCTCGATTCCCCCGCCATCGACGCTGGCCGAACCGCGGGAGCCAGCGCATCCTTGCCCCCAATCTTTCCCTCTGTTGGCCCGACCATCCCTGTAAAGTCTGGCAACATCACCTTCTTCTTTGACTCCAGCGACCCGCACCCCCCCCACACACACACAGAGTTAGGTTTCTGCCTCGTCTTCGCTGGCGCCACCGCTACCACGTCGAGTGCCGCTTTCGGCAAGGTCATAGCTCGATGTCGCCGTCTCCGCCGCGGCCAGCCACAGCTTCACCGGCCTCGACTCGATTTAGGGAAAAGAGAGGAGAGACATCGGAGGAGGTAGGAGAGGCAGCGAAGAATTTTTGCTGGAGAGACTACGGGGGAAGAGGAAGAAAGAAATAGATAAGGAGAGTGAAAATGTGGGGTCCACCCAGACGTGCGCGTGAGATGCTAACCGTGGCCATAGTTACGCGTCGTAGAGCGATCCTAGGAAGTAATTGTGTGTTAGCACGGTACGACGGTACCTTTTTTTTAAATGGGGTTGTCCCAGCCTCTGCATCAAAATGATGCATACGGCCGCTTTATTACTTTATTACAGTCATTACAGCAAGTTTTACATCTCACGGATCGCAAATGGTTGAGACATGAATCAACCAATGGAAAAAACCGTCACCACGAGAAGTCTATGCTTCAATATGTCAAACGCCATTTAAGTTGTCATCCGAATTGGCTGAATAACTCCCGTGCAACCGTCTCCAAACGTCCGCATCATAAAGTCATGGCCTGGCGGCGCTTCACAGGCTGGAGAAAAGACCACGTACGAATCCAGTGTACAGTCAAAGAAATGACCCGCAAAGAAGAACAAACTTCGGCATTGTTAAAAATAATATCGTTGCACACATGCCATATGGCCCAAAGTAAAGCACAAGCCCCAACCCTTATTTGAGCTTTTTCCTTTTTCTCAACTCCATGCAACCAATTCCCAAACAAATTATTTATACTAGTTGGAGGAGTGATATTAAAAGACATATACATAATATGCCAAATTAAATTTGCAAATGGGCAAGTGATAAATAAATGTTGAACCGTTTCACTTTTGTCACAGAAACAACATTTGATACTACCATGACGGTACCTGACAAGGTGAACAAAATTCGAGATTAAAGCCAACAGCTATCAATCAGCCGGGATTTCCACCCTCGCGTGCTCTAATCGAACTCAAAGAGACGACACTATACCATACATTTTGAAGTAATCCTCACACTGAATTTGCCATAGTTTTAGCTGATCCCATCAAATTTTGGGACATTCATGTGCGGCATATGATGACGAGTAGAGGAATTAGCAATATCATCATCCGAATCGAATGAATGAGGAAAGGTAGTGTAGGTCTGGTTAGAGAATATACCTCTTGCTGGAGGCGGTATTTAGGGACCGGCGGCCCCTGCGCCCGACCTCCGTGTGATCGTGTTAGTACGGTGCCCATTGGGGACGGTCTCAGCGTCGCCCGCCATGGCCCTATGAGGGGAATCTGCCTCCTCGACAGGGACGAGACCTAGTTGAGCACATATCACTTCGAGATTTTGCTGGAGCGTCACCTCCACCCCGTCAATGTACACTTGCATATCGGATTGGGCCTTGGAGATGCAGGAGAAAATTGTGGGGTCAACTCCACGCTCCATGGCCGAATCCACCGCTTCGGTTACGGGCTGAGAGATCAACACGCGAAGATCGAGGTGCTGCTGCTGCCATATTGTGCCTCCACCACCTTCGCCACTATGTCCAGATCTCGTCTCCAGAGTGGAATGCACACTAAGCCGGACAAATCTCGCTATCCAGGGTTACTCCATCCCCTGCAGGTTCCTAAATCTGCTTGGTATGTCATATCTATGGAATTTATCAAAGGATTGCTAGTCGCTTCAATTGCATACTTGTCATGGGTTTGTCACGGCAAGTGTCTCACGACCCACAAGGGGATCGATCGTAGTTTTTTTCGATGAATAAGAGTGTCGAACCCAACGAGGAGCAGAAGGTATTGATGAATAGTTTCGAGCAAGCTTCTACGATAAACACTATAGAACAATTGTTTAGAGATTTTTGTAATAGTAATAAAGCGATAAAAAATAAATAACAATAAAGGTAAATAGTTGTTGAAAGTTGCCCAATCCTTTTTAGCATAAAGGACAATCTGGTGGTACTTCTTATAATGGCTAAAACGTTTCTGAGAACACACGGGAGGTTTCGTCTAGTTATTTACATCACACGTCGTTGATTAATCTTGTAGCTTTGTGAGATACATAATCCCACTTGGTACATCTCGTAGTTTTGTGTGTTGATCACTTGCTTGATCAGTCTTGAATCTTTTCTCTCTTTATATGATGATGTCTTGAAGATATTCATGAAAGGCCACCTAATCTTTTTCTTCAAGACATACTTGCAATATGCACAACTCTATACATGACCATTCTTCATATAAAATCTTGAATATAACAATGGTTATCATGAAAACTTGTAGAGTCCAACACATGAACTCCAATATTTTCTCATGGACAAGATCTCCATGCACTTCCAGCGACAACTCGAGCTCGAGGAGGCGTGTCGTGGGATGGTACACGATAGATGCCAAGGGGATGGCTAGTTTGAGTGATAGCGACTACGCGAGCGACGGCGTTCCGGCGAGATTGTGCACGAGCACGGCAGACGCGAGACATACCCAGGTTCGGGGCCCTCGTGAGGAGGTAAAATCCCTACTCCCGCATCTATGGTGTATATGGTGGAATATATCTGGTATTACATGATTCCTCCTAGAGTTGTATTTGCTATATGCTAGAATTGAGCTACGTGACAATGAGAGGCAAGAACCTAGCTCCAAGCGAGGTCTTTATAGAGAAGGCACCATTGTGCCCCTTATATATTGGTGCCAAGGGGAGCCTTCATGGCTAAGGCACCTTGGGGGTGGGCCATAGGATACAGGTGAACACTATTCGGGGTACATGTGCATAGTGCTCTTAGGTACGGTTGGCTGCGTCATGCACTGCGCGCGGTATAGTGCGTGGTATGACGGTCTTGTCGTGGTGTCTCCGATGGGACGCGGTAGTGGACTTCGCGAGGTGATACGGCACCTCCTATGTGTGATGCGTATATTCTTTTCCCTGATACTGATGCTACCAAACGACGTTTACTATTCCTTTTCTTACCGCGCAAGGAGAAGATCAAAGGAGGCGTGACTATATTTGAAACAGTTTGGTGGAGCGTAATGTGTTTGAAGGAGTCCGGCTGGGGTCCACCTATAGGCGTGGCAATATGGCGCACCTATAAAAGGGTCATTTTAATTTTAGTGTGTCGTTTTATTTTCTGTTTAGGAAAAGTGGGTCCGTATAAAGTTACTTTGTTTTTCTAGTTGGTTTGCTTGTGAGTCAAGTTGAGTTGGCTAATATATAAAGCCAGGTGTGTCCATGTAATAGGGGGAGTTGAATTGTTTTGAGATTGAGAATACAGAAAAGGTCCCATGTCGAGGGACACCCATATTGTTCGTTTTGCTTGCTGATTCGTTCGGATCTGTTGCGCGTGTCGTGGAGTAGATCAAATTTGCTCACCGACCGAAGTTATCTGTGGTTGTTCTTGGTTCGCCGTGAAAGATTGGGCCAAAATCCCTCTTGGATCACGTTGATCCGTATCATCTTGGTATCAGAGCGTCGAGTTTCTCACGGCGATTTCGAACTGAGATTTATCTGCTGCCGGAGGCATCACGTCAAGACACCGGTGTTTGTTTATCTGTTGTTTCCGTTCTGTTTTGGATCCGATCTGGAGTCCCCGTTGCCCAGCGGCCGGAGTCCCCGGTTCTAATCCATTGATTTCTTCTGCTTTGAATCTCGAGGAGCCAGAGTCCTCCTGCCGCCGCAATATTCAGTTCTTGAGCGCTGCGGAAATTTAAAGTCGTCCTTGCTTTGGATTTGGAGGAGTTGCTTCGTGAGTGGGTACTGAATCGGATCTGTATTTGCTTACGAGCAGAAAAAAGAAATCGTGAAGAGAACTTGCATCGCCCTTCACGTGGGTTTCTTGGGCTGTGTGAATATTCTATTAGGAACGGGAGTTTGGAGATTGCATGCTGTAGGGAAAACGATTCAGGAAAGAGGCAACGTGCTTAGTATGGGCTTCTACTCAAAGTATTGACATGCCTTAATCCTTGTGCCAAATCGTGCTATCAAGGCAGCGGCTCTCGTCATTTTCCTAGCGTGGATTTCTCTGGTCGTGGTTGTCCGTGCTCCTGTTGATTGCTGTCTTTATTCCGTCATTCAGCAATTATCTGTTGTATGTTTTTACTTCTACTGCTTTTTAGTACGTGGAGTCTGAGAAGGAAAAGGAAGTGCAGATTTTGGCATCGGATCTATTAAAAAAAGACACGAGCAAGTTGTGCAGATCGGATATATACTGTTGTACGTGGATTATTGAACCTGGTTTGCTGTCACGTGGATACTACTTTGGAGTCTACTGCTCGACATTATACAAGGCCACGTTCGCATTTTTCTTCCACTACATATTCTGGAATTAATGGAGAAGAAAGACATGCTATCTTATTGGTTTCAACGGGAAGAGGAAGGGTGTGCTGAAAAATTATTTCATTCTCGTGTGAAAGTACACGACACGGCATGTGCGTTGACAATTGACCGTAGTAGTTTCATCAATGCAGTGAGTCTTGAGATGGTGGAGAAGCTTGACTTGTTTACGGTGCCACTTCAGCATCCCTATTGGCTATATCTAGGTAACATTGATCTTCTCATCACACATCAAGCATCGGTTCACTTTCAGCTGGGTCCGTTGTCCTACGATGTGTGTTGTGATGTGATTCCAATTCATATGGTTTCGTGTCATTTGATGATGGGGATACCATGGACTAAGGAGCACAATGCAGTTTACTTCCTGAATAATAGTTCTCCTCGGTACACTGTGACTCGTGGTAAAATGGAGTATAATCTGAAATCCATGGATATCAACATATACCTAGCTTGGAGAGATGAACGATTGCAGAATAAGAAGGAGGCCGATGCAAGGTTTAGAGAGCTAGAAGAGGCAAAGACGAGAGAAGCAGAAGCTGCTGCAATTCCTGTGGTGGCCGACATTGCTACACATGTTTTGGAGCCTATTCAACCTATAGTGGTGGCCGATACAGCTGCAGTTGTTCTTGTTGTTTCGACACATTATCTTGTTGACGCCCTTGTGATCGACATTCAGCCTTTTCATAATGATGTTGCTGAAAAAGATGACTTGAAACCGAGGACGGTTTCTCCTGAAGGAGGGGAGGATGATACGGCACCTCCTATGTGTGATGCGTATATTCTTTTCCCTGATACTGATGCTACCAAACGACGTTTACTATTCCTTTTCTTACCGCGCAAGGAGAAGATCAAAGGAGGCGTGACTATATTTGAAACAGTTTGGTGGAGCGTAATGTGTTTGAAGGAGTCCGGCTGGGGTCCACCTATAGGCGTGGCAATATGGCGCACCTATAAAAGGGTCATTTTAATTTTAGTGTGTCGTTTTATTTTCTGTTTAGGAAAAGTGGGTCCGTATAAAGTTACTTTGTTTTTCTAGTTGGTTTGCTTGTGAGTCAAGTTGAGTTGGCTAATATATAAAGCCAGGTGTGTCCATGTAATAGGGGGAGTTGAATTGTTTTGAGATTGAGAATACAGAAAAGGTCCCATGTCGAGGGACACCCATATTGTTCGTTTTGCTTGCTGATTCGTTCGGATCTGTTGCGCGTGTCGTGGAGTAGATCAAATTTGCTCACCGACCGAAGTTATCTGTGGTTGTTCTTGGTTCGCCGTGAAAGATTGGGCCAAAATCCCTCTTGGATCACGTTGATCCGTATCACGAGGCAGGCGATCCGGCAGACAGACGGCCAGCCGGCCCGAGGAGCCGCTGGCTAGGGCTCTGAAAGGAGCAGCCGGCCGCACACATGGGGCAGCCGGCCAACTGTCCGATCTTCGTCTTCCTGGTTTATTTTTTTCGTAGAGTCCGGGATTTGGTATACTAGGGTCAATGCCCCCAACAAGGCGTTCGAGTAGTACGGCGAAAATAGCGTTCGAGGGCGCCATCGGGCCGGAGAACTTCGTATCCATCGGCATCCTCGACCAGCGCAACGAGCGGGAGGAGAAGGAAGCGGCGAAGCGGCGCCACCTCGACGAGGTCTGCAACGACGTCTTCCTCAAGCAGGACACCACCATGTTGCTGTAGCAACATGAGAAGACGGTGGAGTGGGCCACGAAGGCGAGGAAGCAGGAGGAAGTCTTTGTTGACCTCGACCCCAACGAGTAGACCCTTGCCATCGGCAATGGCGCCGTCGTAGAGCTCCCTTAGAACTAGATAGGGAGGGCGGCTCCGTTTAGCTACTACTTTTGTACAAACAAGTTTGTATCGATGATGAACAAGCCGTATGGACGATGAACGTGCAGTTGAATTTCTCCCGAAAAATTTCAATTTTGCCTTTATAGTTTCTTGATAAGGTTTCTGTTCTGCGCACGACGTTCTTCGTCGAAAAATCGGCGTATTTTCGCCCCTTATCCCTGTTACACAGGCTTACAAGATAAGGGGTCTGCTAGAGATGCTCTTAGGTGTTTCTAGGCTTATCCATGGTTTATCTAGGGCCCCTTATCCCCGTTAGCACGAGCAATCCGCTCGAGGTACAAGATCCCAAGGCATCCCAAATTTTAGGACGACAAACTCTCACCAATTGACTTTGCACTTGCCTCCGATAACGTAACACTGCCAGCCCATAACATGGTCCTCCTTAATTTGTCGAAAGCCTTAAGTGTAGCCTTGTCAACTTTGATGGTTGTGAGGAGGAAGATTGGTAGGAAAGTGAGCACTGACTTGACCAGAGCATCACAACCCATACGGTTGAGAAATTTTGCCTTTCAATGGTTCATAGTTGACATTTCCATGTCGACATAAGAAAAAAATCATCTCCACGAGCGCCCCGGAAAAGTATCCAGCACCCCTAAGGGTGTGTGTGGTAGCCTGTGTGGGCTCAGAGATTCCCACCTCACCCCACTTTCAGATGTTTGGTAGACCGTGTTTGTCACCTCAGCCCTGTCCACCTCATACAAAAAACGCCTCTCAGCCCTGCCCACTTGTGAAGCTCAAATCGAGCTTCTCTACTAGGCCTAGGCGAGCTCATATCGAAATTAATCCCATGTGTGGGCCCGAACCATCGCTCGTGCCCCGCCGTCCAGCCCCTCTCCTAGACCGATTCATTCTCTCCTTTCCTATCACCTTTGTTGCAAGTCGCCCGACAACTCAGCGATGCCGCTGCGCCTTGATGACACACAAGTATAGGGGATCGCAACAGTCTTCGAGAGAAGTAAAACCCAAATTTATTGCTTCGACACAAGGGGAGCCAAAGAATATTTATAAGCCTTAACAACTGAGTTGTCAATTTAGCTGCACCTGAAAGTAGACTTGCTCGCAACAATTTATCAGTGGTAACAGTTTTATAGCAGCAGTAGTAGTAGAATAACAACAGGAATAAAATAATAACAACAGTAGCAATTGTGGGAAACAACAGGATGAAAGTATCGTAGGCATAGGGAATGGATAAGATAGGTCATGTAATAATCAAAACATGGGCATTGCAGATAATAGTAATAAAGCATCCAAGTTCTAGGAAAACCATAGACATGTGTTCCAATGTAGGCATACGTGCTCGCAATGAGAAACTTGCACAACATCTTTTGTCCTACCAGCCCATTTGCAGCGGGGCCTCAAGGGAAATTACTGGAAATTAAGGTGCTCCTTTTAATAAAGCACCGGAGCAAATAATTAACACTCCGTGAACACACGTGATACTCACATCACAACCATCCCCTCCGGTTGTCCCAATTTCTGTCACTTTGGGGCCTCGGGTTCCGGACAATGACATGTGTAAACAACTTGCAGATGTGATCAAGAAACATAATTATACTCATGAAACAATAACATGTTCAGATCTGAGATCATGGCACTCGGGCTCAAAGTGACAAGCATTAAGCATAACACTAACAATGGATACTAGGCACTATGCCCTAACAATCTGGCATTATTACATGATCGATCTCATCCAATCACTTTCATCCCTCTCAGCCTATAGCGGTGTTTACTCACACATGGACGGGGGAATCATGGATGGTTGATGGAGAAGAGGTGGCGGTGATGATGGCGATGATCTCTTCTGAATCCCCGTCCCGGCAGGGTGCCAGAACAGGAACTTCTGATCCCCGAATTGAGTTTCGAGGTGGCGGCGGAGCTCTGTTATGTTTCTGTGGAATATGACGAACCCCATGTTGTCTTATGGTTACGTGCAATAAGTAGTCGAATGGGGGGGGGGCGAGGGGGTGCCTGGGGACCCCACACCACCAGGTGGCGTGACCAAGGGGGGCGCCCAGGGGTAGTGTGGCCCCCTCCTGGCCCCTCTCTGGGACTCCTTCTGGCTCCGGGGGTCTTCGGGTGTTTTAAGGTCTTTGGGATCTTTTCTAGACATTTTCCCGAAAGTTTATTTTTCTGCACAAAAACAAGACACCAAGGTAATTTTGCTGAAAACAGCGTTAGTCCGTGTTAGTTGTCTCCAAAACTCGCAATTTTAGAGGCAAACAATAGCAAAAGTGTTCGGAAAAAGAGATACGTTTTGGGCGTATCAACTCCCCCAAGATTAGCTTATTGCTTGTCCGCAAGCAATTCAGTGACAACTGAGTGCGGTAAAAGAACTTTTACGGACACAATTGTTTCATATGATGTAAATATACTCACTATATGATCAAGTGTTCAGGCAATTCATAATAAAATGTATGCAAGATAAAAGTCACCTAATAGTTATGCAAACCATGAAGAGATACCAACAAAGTAATAACAAACAACATGAAGTATATCAATCTGCAGGATTGCAATGCTCATTATAGGGTATGATAAAGTGTACTCTCTTGCCCTTAATATTGGAGCAAAACATAAATTCTAGGGCACCTCTGAAGTTCAAATGAAGACTAGAAGTAAAGATATCAAAGATATAAGCATCAAAGTTATACCCCCAATCAACCATGTTCTGGGACAAGCACATTACACTAAGAATGACAGCCATGCTCTCAAGAAGGTGCATAAAGTGAGAAGGTGAAGACTCAACATAAAAATAAAAGAAACCCCCTTCACAGAGGGAAGCTAGGATTAACTCATGTGATAGAGATTTTTAT
Organism: Alopecurus myosuroides; assembly: GCA_028641055.1. Taxonomy (NCBI): domain Eukaryota; kingdom Viridiplantae; phylum Streptophyta; class Magnoliopsida; order Poales; family Poaceae; genus Alopecurus; species Alopecurus myosuroides. Next base: position 299,860,301 of record CM054057.1, on the reverse strand, counting down.
TTTATAAACAGAGGTATTGAAAACATTTTTTAGACATGTGTATGCTTATGTCAACGAATGGTAAAAAATACGTCACAAGCCAACTAGACTTCACAAGAGCTGCTCCCATAGAAGGACGCATCTGGGTAGAAGGTCATCCCTCTTTCTCTTTCGTGTACACAATTATGCTTTGACTGATAAATCAGGGGCAAAAAAAGTGAACAAAATTTGTTGTATTAATTTGGGGTTGGGCACCCCGCTGCCAACTCTTCTATCATTTGAATAAGAGGATGAAGCCACTAGTCCAGGGTGTGAAATCAAATCAACAAGTGAGATAAAGATTGTCTATTTACGTCCTTATGAGCTAAAACAGGGGCACAAAACATGAATCATTTTTTAAAATTTTAAAGGTAGCACGTGGGAAATTTACTTGGAGTGGCGGTTAAATACCACATATAGGTAGGTATGGTGGACACATTTGGAAAACTTTGGTCTTTGGGAGTTGGGTGCACGAGTAGATCTCATACTCAGTACAGGCGAAGGCTAGCAATAGACGGGGAGCGACAATCAAGAGAGAAACAACCGTCATAATCATACTTGCGACAAAACAAAATTAAGAGGGGCATAAAAGTGATACAAATACTCTGAGGCAAAATAAATCATCATGGCTTGATTGACTTTTTGTTTTCATTCATAGCATGCGTGAGCATTTGCCAAGTCGATTCAAGCGAAACAATCAGAGGGAGATACCACAATGCCATACCCTTCTATGAATAAAACAATGCATGTAAACATTCATATGACACACTATCTAATCTTAATAAGTTGGAACTAAACATGTGAGAGCACGAACTACTAAGAATCAATTAAATAACATACATGATACATCTTACACGAACAAACTAAGCATGTCCACATGGATGAGTATATGTACAAAAATAAAACAAATATAGTTCATATCAGCCTCTTACCACAATTTGAATTGTCGTAAATCGTCATTATTGATCTTCATTCGTGTGGATTGAATAATATAGAATGATAACCAAGATCCAATGGAGACACGGAAGACCTATGAACTTTGCAACAAACTTTACAAAACCAAACAAGAACAACAAATATTTTTGGGTTTTTTGAACTAAAACAAGAACAGAAGAAGACAAGCGAACAAAGCAAAATATTTTTGGATTTTTGAATATTAAACCGAAACGAGAAAGGAAAGCAAACCAACAAAAGAAACTAAAGAAGCAAATAAAGAGAAATAACAGAAATATTTTTGGTCTTTTGTGTTTTGGAAAGCAAGAACAAAACAATAAAAACAAAAAGAAGCGAAAGAAGCGAAAACGAACGAAAGAAATGAAAATATGGATATACAAAGAACCGACAGAAATATGATATATAGATGAGTGTGATGTCGGTATACCTCCCCCCAAGCTTAGGCTTTTGGCCTAAGTGGATATCAAGCCCAAGCGGGCCATGAGGTGTCATCCCCGTAGTTTGTCGAGGATGAGCCCTCCTCCTGATATGTGCTCGAGGACGCCCCGATGTACTGCAGGGTGTAGTCCTCGGAAGGCACATCTTGCCTCATCTATTGCCTATGGAACTCCATCAAGCGTAGCTGCTCATCTAGCTCTCCCTTCTGGCGCGACCATGGCGTCCTGTCAACTTTGAACAAAACAGGCTGCGGCAAAGTAACTTCCCTCTCATCTCCGTCAACAAATAAAACTCTATATATTAAATGTTCAGCGTAATAAAATGATGAGCCTTCATGGCAGCAAGATGAAGTTTATAAGGAGCTATCAATTCAGCATGGGAAGCAATAGGAAAGCCTAGAGCAGTTGCTATACGTGTAGCAATAATGCCCCATAAATGGGTCCCTTAGTAGCTAGGCGGCGAGCAATGAGAGAACCAAGGTTATACTTGCCACTACGGTTAAGTGCAGCAGCAAGAAAAGCAAAATGATAGTTTCAAATGTTGCTAGTGTTCCTACCAAGGACACTAGTAGCATGATAGTAAGTAAAATATCTGATAGCGGGAAGTTGAATGTTCCTTATCTTCCCGCGCTGAGCTGAGCGGCAATCATCATTGGTAACTCCTCGATAGAGCTCCATAAGATCAGCGGGTCTCTCCTGTATCTTGCACGCTGTCCCGGAGGCGTTGATTCCCATAATGCTGCAAAAACTCTCCAAGGACAAGGAAAAAGGACTACCATATATATTAAAAGCAACAGTTGGGTTATATGGTGAGTTATGAAATCTAAAACTCTCAACAAAAGTGTTTGTCAGAATAACATATTGGGGACTTTCATCATGCATGTAGTTGGTTAAACCAACCCTTTAAATCAGCATCAAGAAGTCATCAAGTATACCTGAACCTCTCGAAAATGTATAGCAAGGGAAGCTAGATGGATTAGCAATTCCATCACCTCCCGCATCATTGATGCTTGGTGCAATAAGGTCTTCATTATAGGATGGCCTCAATAGAGTAGATGAACGTGAGGGCCTTGTTCTTCTAGGAGCATCACTCCTAAATATTTCTCCAAAGTTGTGGTTGTTCATTTCTGAAATTTTCAACAATCAGCACAAAAATTGATTTCAAGCAACTATAAGGTGGAAACTACTATAGATACTTGTAGGGGAGCTAAACATGCATCAAAACTATTTTATTTCCACTTAAATCAAGCATGCAAACTCACATAAGTTGTCACCTACAATACCAAAATTCTCAAGAAATACTCCACCAAATAAAATTCTACTTGGATAATCGGAGGAGTCACATACCCGAGAGCAAATGCACCAAATTTTAGCAACAATGGTGGGCTGAGCAAAGAGATAAAAAAATCTCGAGGAAGAACAGCAGGAACTTGGGTTCCAGGAAATTTTTGAGTTTGGGGTGAGAGAAGGGAATCTTTGGCAGGGGAGAGAGATAGTGGGGGGACAGGGGTCCCACACCATGTCCTCGCGCCACTAGGGGGCTGGGCGCGCCCACCCTGTGATGTGCCTGACTGGTGGGTCCCCTGGGGTGCCCCAGGTGCCTCTCTGCCTCATTTTTTACGTAAAAAATTATTGTAATTTTTCTGGAATTTTTCGAGAAACTTTATTTTTAGGTATTTTTAGAATTTAATAATTAATTAAAACCCAGAAAAGAAATGTGGAAAGGTGGAAAAAAACCAAAACCAGAACTACAGAGGTTCTATGACAATCCGAAAGGAAAATAACAAGAGAAAACAAAGGTGGAAGTGGTGAAAACAAAAATATGGATGGTGAAAACATGCATAGCCACAGTAATCAAGATGAAAACATGACTATGGATGATGGAAAACATAATCATACTAAGGTAACAAGGTGATAATATGGTGAAAACATAATGGAGAAGGTGAAAACATACTGAAAACAGTGTCCTCTTCATTCAAAATCATTTTGTTAACAAGGTTGATCAAGTCTTGTTACCAGAACAATTTTATATGAAGCAAAAATTTGCTTATCACAAAATAATTATGTTACATCAACCTTGATAGACATAGTCCCAATCATAATAATTTCATATTCTTTTGGTGGCATAGGAATGGGACAATAAAATTCTCCAATCTTGATGTCTCAATATTTTCAATTGAATTTAAACCATATCTTGTATCAATCTTCTTCGGAAAATAAACAATATGTTCTTTATCATTAACATTAAAAGTCACTTTTCCTTGATTGCAATCAATAACAGCCCCTGCAGTGTGAAGAAAAGGTCTCCCAAGAATAATAGACATATTATCATCTTCAGGCATTTCCAACACAACAAAGTCAGTTAATATCAAACAATTAGTAGTCACTTGAACAGGAACATTCTCACATATACCAACAGGAATAGCAGTAGATTTATCAGCCATTTGCAAAGATATATCATTGTGTATCAATTTTTTCAGAGAGAGTCTCTTATAAAGAGAAAAAGGCACATCACTAACTCCAGCTCCCAAGTCACATAAAGCAGTTCTAACATAATTATTTTTAATAGAACAAGGGATGGTAGGAATAACAGGATCTTCAATCTTGTTTGAAACCTTGCCATTAAAAGAGTAATTAGCAAGCATAGTGGAAATTTTCTCATTAGGAATATTCCTTTTGTTAGAGACAATATCTTTCATATATTTAGAACAAGGAGGCAGTTTAATAGCATCAGTCAAAGGAATTTGCAAAAACCAAGGTTTCATCCACTCGCAGAACTTGTTATAATGTTCCTCTTCCTTTGATTTGTGTTTCTTATTAGGAAAAGACATTGCTTTTGTACCCAAGGTTCTCTTTCATTACCATGTTTTATTAGCAATGAAATCCTCCTTAGTATACTTTGCAGTTTTAGTTTGCTTTTCAGGTTCAACTACAATTTCTTCTTTATTAGAAGAATCACTTTTATCATTACCACTTTTAGTTTCAGCATCAGAAATAGATATACTATTAGGATCTTTAGCAGGTTCAGGAGATTCTACAACAGTTTTATGTCCCTTCTTCTTTTTCTTAGAAGGATACCTATTGTTTTAGGTTGCTGAGAATCTTGTTCAATTCTTTTAGGATGTCCTTCAGGATACAAAGGGTCCTGAGTAGAAACACCACTTCTAGTAATTATTTCACAAACATGTTTCTCTCTAGAAGCATTAGCTAGCATATCTTTTTGCACTTTAGTGAGTTGATCAATTTGAGTTTGAACCATACGAAAATGTTTAACAAGCATTTTAACATCATTAGAGGTTCTCTCAATAATACCATGAAAATTATTTAATAGCTCTAGAGTTTTCCATAAGGTGATTTGCACCCTCATATTAAAGTATTCTTGCTTAACAACATAATTATCAAATTCATCTAAGCATTGATCAAGTGCTTTAGAGTAGGGAATATCTCTATTATCAAAGTATTGGAGGGAGTGTACCTCAACCATTACTGGATGAGGAATTGGCTTACATAATTCTTCTATAGGAGGTAAAGTCTTCACATCTTCATATTTAATACCCCTCTCTCTAAGAGATTTCTTGGCTTCCTTCATCACTTCATCATTTAATTCAACCATTCCTCTCTTCTTGGGTGTTGTATTGGTGTTGACTCGGTTATAGGTGTAGGCTCAGGTATAGTCCAATCATCATTATTTTTGGCTATTTTATCCAATAATTCCTCAGCCTCTTCTGGAGTTCTTTTCCTGAAAACACAACCAGCACAACTATCCAGGTATGTCCTAGATTCAACAGTTAGTCCATTATAAAATATATCTAGGAGCTCATTTTTAGGTAATGGATTGCCAGGGCTAGCTCTTACTAAAGAACAAAACCTTGACCAAGATTTAGGCAATTTCTCTCCTTCAATTTGCTCAAAGTTAAATATATCCTGCACAGAAGCATGTTGAGCACTAGCAGGAAAATATTTTTGAAAGAAAGCATTAACCAAACCCATAGGACTAGTAATAGATCCAGGTGACAAGTTGTTAAACCAAGTTTTAGCTTCATCTTTCAAGGAGAAAGGGAAGACCTTGGTAAGTACGCAACTTAATATCATCATAAAATAAACTACTCAAAGATGAAAGCTCATGCATATGTTCCATTGCACTTTTACTTTCAGTTCCACAAAAAGGTTCCTTCTCACCAATAGATATATAAGATAAATCTAGAGAGAAACCATAATCCTTGTCTCTAATGTGTATAGGAGATGTGCCAACTTAGCATCAAGAGAAGATTTATATTTAACAGCATGTCTTTTAAGACGACTCTTAAGAGGACTTGCACCAGTAGTAGATTGAGCTTCCTTAATAAAGTCATCATTAAGTTCAATATAGGTTTCATCAAGATCATCAATAGGCTCAGTTGAATTAACATGTGTACCAATATTTTCAACAGGAATTTCAGCACTTTCAATTTGTTTGGATTTAACAATTGTAGCATTGATACGTCTCCAACGTATCTATAATTTATGATGCTCCATGATAATATTATGTCGATTGCTACATGTTTTCTCCCTTCTTTACGACATTTTTATCGATTTTCCGGACTAACATATTGACAAGATGCCATAGAGTCAGTTCCCTGTTTTCTGCTGCTTTTTGTTTCAGAAAAGTTGTTCTGGAAATATTCCCGGAATTGGAAAATCCGAAGCCCGGAAGTCCTATTTTCCCCGGAAGCATCCAGAAGACCGAAGAGGAATCGAAGGGGGGCACCACGGGGCCACACCATGGGGTGGCGCCCCCCCCTTGGCCGCGCCAGGGGTGGTGTGGGGCCCCCATGGCTCCACCGCCTTTTGCCTTTCGCCTATTTATCCCCCCGGATGTAAAACCCTAGATACCTGATAAAAAATCCCCGAAAAGTTCCACAGCCGCCGTCATCGTCAACCCTAGATTAGGGGGATTCTGAAGCTGTCTCCCGGCACCCTGCCGGAGAGGAGATCATCACCGGAGGCCTCTTCATCACCATGCCTGCCTCCAGAGTGACGCGTGAGTAGTTCATCCTTGGACTACGGGTCCATAGCAGTAGCTAGATGGTTGTCTTCTCCTCCTATGCCTCCATGTTTAGATCTCGTGAGTTGCCTAACATGATCGAGATTGTTCTTATGTAACTCTATGTGTTGTGTTTGCTGGGATCCGATGAATATTGAACTTATGCCAAGTTGATTATAGTCTTTTATTGCATATGTTATTTGTGATCTTGCATGCTTTCCGTTGCTAGTGGTTGCTCTGGCCAAGTAGTTGCTAGTGACTCCAAGAGGGAGTATTTATGCTCGATAGTGGGTTCATGCCTCCTTTTCGCCTGTGCTCGAGTGACAGAAACGTGACGGGGGAGGATGTGTTGTTGCCACTAGGGAGGAAACAGAGGCGTGAGTGCCCGCGTGTACAACCATTGCTTACATTACACACATTGCTTAATGCGATTATCTGTTGTTTAAAACTTAAGACCTAAGCGGGTTCGGATGATAACCCGAGAGTGGATTATTAGTCATAGATGCAGTTGGATTACAGTCTATGTATATTGTTGTAATGCCCGCACTAAATATCATAGTAGTCTTCATGTCATGAATGTGCACTACGGTGCAACCCTTTATTTGTCAATTGCCTAGCTGTAATTTGTTCACCTAGCATGCTATCTTTTATGGAGAGACACCACTAGTGAACCTATGGACCCCGGTCCATTTTCCTACACTGTTAAACAAACCACTAAAATTTCCCGCTTTCTTTACTTACTGCAAGCATACATTATTTTCCACACTATACGTCTAATCTTTATTTTCAGCAAGACCGGTGAGATTGACAACCTCACTGTACCGTTGGGACAAAGTATTTTGGTTGTGTTGTGTGTAGGTTCCGCGTTGTTGCTGACATCGGTGAGCCATCACCACCGTCAGTGGCATCAACCTTCCGAAGATCCTCTTTATCCTACTGGATTGATAACCTTGGTCCTTAACTGAGGGAAATTCTTACCGCTGCACTCATCAGACCCTCCTCTTGGGGTTCCCAACGCACCATCCATAGTGTCAACTCTGCAAGCGAATCAAGAATTTCTGGCGTCGTTGCCAGGGAGAAAGAAGTCTTCAGGCAAGGGGAGTCTCTCACTCTCAACCTCTTTATTTTGTTTATTGTCTTGTTTTTCTTCTTTATATCGAGAACAAAAAAAATTAGTTTACTTTATAGCCGTTATTTATTTGCTTGCTTTTATTCTGCTAAAATGAGTTCCTCTGAGAATACTAAGTTGTGTGACTTCACTAGCACCAACAACAATTATTTTATTTGCACACTTATTGCTCCACCTGCTCCTACTGCTGCTTTCTATGAAATTAAACCTGCTTTATTAAATCTTGTTATGAAAGAGAAATTTTCTGGTGTTAGTACTGATGATGTTGCTGCTCACCTTAATAATTTTTTTGAACTATGTGTGATATAAAAATATAAAGATGTGGATGGAGATATTATTAAACTGAAATTATTTCCTTTCTCTTTGAGAGGAAGAGCTAAAGAATGGTTGCTATCTTTGCCTAGAAATAGTATTGATTCATGGACTAAGTGTAAAGATGCTTTCATTGAAAAATATTATCCTCCTGCTAAGATTATATCCCTGAGAAGTGACATAATGAATTTTAAACAATTTGATAATGAACATGTTGCTAAAGCTTGGGAAAGAATGAAAACTATGGTGAAGAATTGCCCCACTCATGAACTGACTACTTGGATGATTATACAAACCTTTTATGCAGGACTGAATTTCTCCTCAAGGAACCTATTGGATTCAGCTGCTGGAGGTACCTTTATGTCCATCACTTTTGGGAATGCAACAAAACTTCTTGATGATATGATGATAAATTATTCAGAGTGGCACACTGAGAGAGTTCCACAAGGTAAGAAGGTAAATTCTGTTGAGGAAACCTCCTCTTTGAGTGAAAGGCTTGATGCTATTATGTCTATGCTTGTTAATGGTAAAGCTCAAGTTGATCCAAATAATGTTCCTTTAGCCTCTTTGGTTGCTCAAGAAGAGCATGTTGATGTGAACTTTATTAGAAATAATAATTTTAACTACAATGCTTATAGAAATAATTTTGGTGGAAACAATTATAAGCCCTATCCTGCTAATAATGGTTATGGTAATTCTTATGGAAATTCCTACAATAATAATAAAAGCTCTACCTCTGATCTTGAAAACATGCTTAGAGAATTTATTAGGACACAAACTGCTTTTAATAAATCTGTTGAGGAAAAGCTTGGTAAAATAGATGTTCTTGCCTCTAAAGTAGATAGCCTAGCTATTGATGTTGATTTTCTAAAACTGAAGGTTTTGCCACATGATGTTAAAGAAAGTAAAACTTTGAATGCCATCCAAGTTCGAATTGATAATAATGTTAGGTTGATGGCTGAATTACGTGCTAGGTGGGAAAGAGAAGATGAATTGGCTAAAAAGAATAATATTGTTAAGTTTGCACTATCACCACCACTAGTAAAACTGAAGCTCCAAGTGCTAGTAAACCTCCTACTATCAATGTTAAAGTAGTTGGTGTTAACAAAGTCTCCACCCCTTTGGTGAAACATGCTAAATTGCCTCAAATTGCTGAAATTGCTTCTGATAAAAGTGCTGAAATTTTTAGAGATGTGGGAGATAATGGTCCCATTACTTTTGATGATAATAATTTTGATTTTGATGATTGCAATATCTCTGAAGTTATTATGTTCCTACAAAATCTTGCTAGAAGTCCCAATGCTAGTGCCATGAATATGGCCTTTACTAAACATATTACCAATGCTCTCATGAAAGTTAGAGAGGAAAAGCTGAAACTTGAAACATCTATCCCTAGGAAATTAGATGATGGTTGGGAACCCATCATTAAGATAAAAGTAAATGATTTTTATTGCAATGCTTTGTGTGATCTTGGTGCTAGTATCTCTGTTATGCCTAAAAAGCTTTATGATATGCTTGATCTACCACCGTTGGAACACTGTTATTTGGATGTTCATCTTGCTGATAATGCTAAGAAGAAACCTTTAGGTAGAATTGATGATGTTCTTATTATGGTTAACAATAACCTTGTCCCTGTTGATTTTGTTGTTATGAACATTGAATGCAATGCTTCTTGTCCTATTGTTTTGGGAAGACCTTTTCTTAGAACTCTTGGTGTTGTTATTGATATGAAAGAGGGGAGTATTAAATATCAATTCCCACTCAAGAAAGGTATGGAACACTTTCCTAGAAAGATAATGAAGTTACCTTTTGACTCTATTATTATAACAAGTTATGATGTTGATGCTTCTTCACTTGAAAATACTTGAGTTGCTTTCTATGCCTAGCTGAAAGGCGTTAAAGAAAAGCGCTACCGGGAGACAACCCGTTTTATTTCTCTGTTTTCAACCCGTTTTCCTTCGTTTTCTTTTGTTTTCTTTGCACCTGGGTGTTGTCTATTCCTTAGCAACCCTGTCTGTATCTTTTCTTTTGTGTTTTTGTTGATCCAAGTAAATCCTCTAGTGGAAAGTTGAGGCTATATTTCGGATTTCTGCGCAGGAAACAAATTTCTTCTGTCCACTGTTTATTCCGTATAAAATCACAGAAAATTCAAAATGACCTGAATTTTTTTGTGCGTAATTCTGGGCTATATACGCAACTTTTATTAGTTGACCCCTTTTTGATTTGAGAAATATAATATTTTCGAAAAAAAACATCTTTACCTGCTGTCCTGTTTTGACAGATTTCTGCCAATAATTGCATTTGCATCTTAATCTCTTTCTTTTGGTGTTCTTTTGAGAAAAAGAGTTTTAAAATAAGTTGTGACAGTAGATAATGTGTTTTTTAGTGTTAGTATTGTATTGAAACTGAACCATGTGAATTTATTATTTCCATTGCACTAACGTTGCTAATGAAGATTGTGAGAAGTTTGGTGTGAAGGAAGTTTTCAAGGGTCAAGAGAAGAGGATGATATGACGTGATAAAGAAGAGTGAAAAGCCTCAGCTTGGGGATGCCCCGGTGGTACATCCCAGCAAATTCCAAGAAGACTCAAGCGTCTAAGCTTGGAGATGCCCAAGGCATCCCCTTCTTCATCAACAAATTATCAGGTCACTTCTAGTGAAACTATATTTTTATTCGGTCACATCTTATGTGCTTTACTTGGAGATTTTTTATTTTTGCTTTCAGTTTGTTTTTATTTTTGCAATAAGCTTGGTTGGATCCCAGCATTCTTTTAGTGGAGAGTGACATGCTCCGCTTTTTCATGGGAATACTTTGTATTCTTAATCTTTGTCTAGCTGCTGCATTTATTTAGCTCCTGTTTTGCATGCATATCTTATCAGAGCTGTTAGTTTTAGTAGTGTTATGTGAGTACTCTCATTTTTTCTTGCTATATCATGAAGAGTATTTTTGTTAAAACATATCTTGTATGGTGCTTGTTGGGAGAAGAAACTGTTGCTTAAAGTAGAATTTTTAATGGTGCAAGTAGAAGCTTGTATAGACTGTGGCTAGAACTTTTTCGTATCATGCTAGATGTTATTTTAGTTTTAAAGCCTTGTGGTTATTGAGTATCATGATTAGCCTCAAATAGCTGAGAGTGTTTAATGTGCCATTGAAAGATTCATGAGTTGTTCTTGTCATGTTGAAGCATAAATTTATGGTATTCTCTTTCGAATGTTTTATTTGGTTGACTTGGCGCATGCTCACACCATGTTTATGACTATGAACCAGTCACTAATAGCCTCTATGATCATTTAGTTTTTGAACTTGTGATACCGCTTATGTTTTAATTAATGATGTTTATGTCGCTATGCATGATTATGGCTCTTATGCTCTCTTGATTTGTCGCTCCCAGTCTTTTGCTAGCCTCCACCTATACTGAGTATGAGCTCTACTCGTGCATCCAACTCCCTAAAACCAAGTTTTCCCATTGTGTCCACCATACCTACCTACATGTGGTATTTAACTGCCACTCCAAGTAAATTGCTCATGTGTTACCTTTAAAACCTTCAAAATTACTCCTGCTTTATGTTCCTGTTTTTGCTCATGAGGACGTAAATAGAGAATATTTATCTCACTTGTTGATTGGATTTCACACCCTGGACTAGTGGCTTCATCCGCTTATCCAAATGATAGAAGAGCTGGCAGCGGGCTGCCCAGCCCCAAATTAATACAAATCTCTTCACTATTTCCCCCCCTGATTTATCAGTGAAAGCATAATTGTGTAAACAAAAGAGAAGAGGGATGACCTTCTACCCAGATGCGTCCTTCATATATGAGCCGCTCTTGTGAATCCAGTTGGCTTGTGACATACTGTATTTTCTGTTTACCATTCTTTGACATTAGCATACATCTCCCAAAATATAGACACTCCTCCATGGTATGTGATTGTTGGCAGGCACGCGAGGATTCGGTTAGCCATGGTTTGTGAAAGATGGATGGGGGGAGTGTCAAACTTTTAATACCTCTGTTTAACAAAATAAAAAGCTCTAGCACATGAGTGATCCCGCTTCCCTCTGCGAAGGGAATTTCTTTTACTTTTATGTTGAGTCTCCATCTTCTAACTCTATGCACAATTGAGAGAGCATTTTTGCCATTCTGAGTTTTATGTGCATTTGTCCCACAAACATTATTAATTGATTCATGATGTGTTATTGCTTGTTCTTAAATTATTTGCTCTAGTCTTCCTCATGAACTTTGAAGGTGTCCTGGCATTTATGTTTTGCCCCACTCTTAAGGACTAGTGAAATATCACTTTGCCATGCTTTCTCTATACTTGAAACAAACATATATTTTTCTTTGCATTGTTATTCATGAGCTTTTATTTGAGATACTTCTCATGATGAAAAGTGATTGCTATGCTTTATTATTAAAGCTCTATTTATCATGTTTGTGTTTAAAGTTCTATGATCTCATCTTACATATGCTTTTACATTTTTATGATCAAGATTATGTTAGTAGCATGTCACCTCAGAAATTATTGTGTTTTATCGTTTACCTACTCGAGGACGAGTAGGAACTAATCTTGGGGATGCTTGATACGTCTCCAACGTATCTATAATTTCTGATGCTCCATGATAATATTATGTCAATTGCTACATGTTTTCTCCCTTCTTTATGTCATTTTATCGATTTTCCGAACTAACCTATGGACAAGATGCCACAGAGCCAGTTCCCTGTTTTCTACTGTTTTTAGTTTCAGAAAAGTTGTTTTGGAAATATTCTCGAATTGGAAAATTCGAAGCCCGGAAGTACTATTTTTCCCAGAAGCATCGAGAAGACCGAAGAGGAGTCGAAGAGGGGCACCAGGGGGCCTACACCATGGGGTGGCGCGCCCCCTTGGCCGCGCCAGGGGGTGGTGTAGGGCCCCCAGGGCTCCACCGCCTTTGCCCTTTCTCCTATTTATTCTCCCCGGATGGAAAACCCTAGATACCTGATAAAAAATCCCCGAAAAGTTCCACACCCGCTGTCATCGTCAACCCTAGATCAGGGGGTTCTGAAGCTATCTCCCGGCACTCCTGCGGGAGAGGAGATCATCACCGGAGGCCTCTTCATCACCATGCCTGCCTCCTGAGTGATGCGTGAGTAGTTCATCCTTGGACTACGTGTCCATAGCAGTAGCTAGATGGTTGTCTTCTCCTCCTATGCCTCCATGTTTAGATCTCGTGAGCCGCCTAACATGATCTAGATTGTTCTTATGTAACTCTATGTGCTGTGTTTGCTGGGATCCGATGAATATTGAACTTATGCCAAGTTGATTATAGTCTTTTATTGCATATGTTATTTCTGATCTAGCATGCTTTCCATTTCTAGTGGTTGCTCTGGCCAAGTAGTTGCTAGTGACTCCAAGAGGGAGTATTTATGCTCGATAGTGGGTTCATGCCTCCTTTTCGCCTGTGCTCGAGTGACAGAAACGTGACGGGGGAGGATGTGCTATTGCCACTAGGGAGAAAACAACGGTGTGAGTGCCCGCGTGTATAATCATTGCTTACATTACACGCATTGCTTAATGCGATTATCTGTTGTTTGCAACTTAATACCTAAGGGGGTTCGTATGATAACCTGAGGGTGGATTATTAGTCATAGATGTAGTTGGATTACGGTCTATGTATACTGTTATAATGCCCGCACTAAATATCATAGTGGTCTTCATGTCATGAATGTGCACTACGGTGCAACCTTTATTTGTCAATTGCCTAGCTGTAATTTGTTCACCCAACATGCTATCTTTTATGGAGAGACACCACTAGTGAACGTATGAACCCCGGTCCATTTCCTACACTGTTAAACAAACCACTACAATTTCCTGCTTTCTTTACTTACTGCAAGCATACATTATTTTCCACACTATACGTCTAATCTTTGTTTTCAGCAAGACCGGTGAGATTGACAACCTCACTGTACCGTTGGGACAAAGTATTTTGGTTGTGTTGTGTGCAGGTTCCACGTTGTTGCTGACACCGATGAGCCATCACCACCGTCAGTGGCATCAACCTTCCGAAGATCCTCTTCTCCTACTGGATTGATAACCTTGGTTCTTAACTGAGGGAAATTCTTACCGCTGCACTCATCACACCCTCCTCTTGGGGTTCCCAACACACCATCCATAGTGTCAACTCTGCAAGAGAATCAAGCATCTAGGAAAGGACCTAGTGAACCAGTATCATCAAGCAAAGTAGAAGCATCATCAAAAGTATCAAAAGCATTTTCAGACTCAGCAGCAGTAACAGTGTGTGTAGCATGTGGTGGTGTAAGAAGCTTACTCATGACAGATGGTGAATCAAGAGCAACAGAAGTGTTCAGAGTTGTACCTCTCCTTGTAGTGGATGGTAATATATGAACTTTTCCATCACGAGTCTTGCACATGATGAAAGGATTGCAGCAAACAATATCATGTTCAAGTGAGCAAATAAATAAAGCTATGCTCCCCCACAACGACGCTTGAAAATAGTCTTGATGACCCATGATACGTCATAAACGTATCCTTAAATTATAATGTTCCATGTTGTCTCCTTATTGTTTACCACATGTTTGCTATACACTTTATGCCATTTTTATCAACTTTATGGACTAACCTATTGACAAGATGCCACAAAGCTAGTTCCCTGCTTTCTGCTATTTTTTTGTTTCAGATAAGTTGTTCTGGAAATATTCTCGGAATTGGAAAATTTGAAGCCTGGAAGTCTTAGAATTCCTGAAGGTTCCACGGAGTCCCGAAGAGACTCGGAGGAGGGCCTCAGGGGGCCCAAACCATAGGGAGGTGCGCCCCCCTTGGCCGCGCCAGGGGTGGTGTGGGGCCCCCAGGCCTCCACCGCCTTTGCCCTTTCGCCTATTTAATCCCCCCGAGACGTAAACCCTAAAGAGATCCCACTTTTTCTCGAGAAACACCCGAGGCCGCCGTCACCATCATCCCGAGATCAGGAGGGTTCTGGAGCTCTCCCCGGCACCCTGTCAGAGGGGGAAAATCATCACCGGAGGGGTCTACACCACCATGCCATCCTCCGAAGTGATGCGTGAGTAGTTCATCCCTGGACTACGGGTCCATAGAGTAGCTAGATGGTTGTTCTCTCCACTTTGTACCTCATGTTTAGATCTTGTGAGCTGCCTGTCATGATCAAGATCATCTTTATGTAATGCTACATGTTGTGTTTGTTGGGATATGATGAATTTTGAATGCTATGCCATCTGATTATCAATCTATCATGTTATCTTCATGCTCATGTTGTTTATGATCTTGCATGCTCTCCATTATTAGTAGATGCTCTGGCCAAGTAGATGCTAGTAACTCCAAGAGGGAGTATTTATGCTCGATAGTGGGTTCATGCCTCCTTTTCATCTATGCTCGAGTGACAGAAACATGACAGATGGAGGATGTGTTGTTGCCATTAGGGAGAAAACAACGGTGTTTACCTAGTTTACATTACACACTTTGCTTACGGCGATAACCTGTTGCTTGCAACTTAATACCCAACGTTTGTTCGGATGATATTCGGAGGGTGGATTATTAGTCATAGATGTAGTTGGATAACGGTCTATTTATTTTGTTGTAATGCCCGCATGAATCACATAGTAATATTTATGTCTTGCATATGCACTATGGTGCAGCCTTCATTTATGTCAATTGCCCAGCTGTAATTTGTTCACCACACATGTTATTTATCTTTCACGGAGAGACACCACTAGTGAACTGTGGGACCCCGGTCCTTTTTCCTCGTACTGATAAAACACCCACTACTTTCATACTGCTGCTACTGCTTTCATACTTGTTTTCCACACCATACGTTTAACCTCTTTGTGTTCAGCAAAACCAGTGAGGTTGACAACCTCACTGCTTCGTTGGGGCAAAGTGATTTGATTGTGTTGTGTAGGTTCCACGTTGCTTCTGAACCGGTAGTGCGCCCTTCCATCTCAGCTGCTTCAACCTTCTGAAGTTACTCCTTCCTCCTACTGGTCGATTAAACCTTGGTTTCTTACTAGGGGAAAGTTGTTGATGTTCTCATCATACCTTCCTCTTGGGGTCTCCCAACGAGTGCAAGATCTGCATCATCAAGCTATTTTCTGTCGCCGTTGCCGGGGAGGAAGAGAATTTCTGCAAGGGGAGTCTCTCACTTCCAATCTCTTTTCTTTGTTTTTGTTTTGCTTAGTTTATTTTATTTTGTCTTGTTTGCTTCTCTTATTCAAAAACACACACAAAATTAGTTCTTATTCTAGTTGTTATTTTTGTCACTTTGTTGTTATTTTTCATCATGTTGTTCCCTAAGTTTACCCTGAAAGTTTTGCCGGTAGGGAGTGGTTCTATACTTGGAAAGTACACTATTAAAGGATTCTTTGATCATGTTAGTAAGCATGATAATTTAGAGGAAAAATCCATAGTAGAACTTGCTCCCAATTATGAGACTGTTGCAACTTCTTTAGTTCACATGTTAGAAGCTATGTTTGTTAACCTCCATCCCTTATTACCAATGTTTAGGATATCTCTTATCGTTAACTTATCAGTCGCCCATGATAAGAGATATATCGGCTTATCGGCCGATAAATCGATTTTATCGATCGACTATTTATCGGCCATTTTTCTTGTAAATCCCAAATTGTAGCACTAAAAAATCTAAAATATGCTATAAAAATATATCATATCGGCACTAAAATAGTTAAATTACGAATATAGATATATTGTATTCAATAATACTAAAAATTCTACGTTGGATGCCATTAATCACATGTTCGAGTGATGGAAAATCGATATATTAGGCCAATTTATCGGCATATCGACCGATAAATCGCTTGTAAGACCGATAAAATGGCCCAAATGATAAACTCCACCGATATTCATTTATGTTATCGGTCACCACCCGATAAGCGATAAATCTGCCGACAAATCGGCATATCGGATGATATTTTGAACAATGCATATCACAACATATGTTACTCAAATTGAATAACATTGAAGATGTTGAGAAAATAAACTTTATCTTAGAAACTATGCTTAAAGAATTTGGAGATGTTGCTATAGAAGCTAGAGAAGTCTTTGATCGTTTCAATATGGTTGGCTCATGTGTAGATATATTGTTGATGCTCTAGAAAAAACTGAATCCAATGATGAAAAGGAGGATAAAATATCAATCCCCTTTAAATTGATAGCACTGCATGAAGCCCAAGAAAATAATTTTGATTGGATTGTTCCTAAGAATTTATTTGACGAAGATAGTAGGCCTAAACGTTCTAAGAGAGGAGCCTCTAAAACTCACTTAGATAAAATACGATGCATTATTAGATGAAGATAGTAAGCCTAAAAGTTCTAAGAGAGGAGCCTCTAAAACTCACTTAGATAAAATACGATGCATTATTAAGGAGTTTCAAAATCTTGATTTGAATGCCTCTCCACTTGAAAATACTTGATTCCACTTTTCTGAGCCTAGCTAAAAGGCGTTAAAGAAAAGCACTTCTTGGGAGATAACCCCTGGTTTTATTTTTGCTTTGTTTTTCTCTGTTTTCTTTGAGTCAAGGGGTTCTATAATTATGTAGCAACTCCTTTGTATCTTTCTTTTCATTTTTTAGTAGTGCCAAGTAAGGTTTGTGACGAGAGTTGGAGTTGGTTTTTGGATTTCTGCGCAGGAAACAGATTTCTTCTGTCGACCGTAAAAAATTGTATAAAATCCAGGAAGATCTGAATGATCTGAACTTTTTTTGCGCTTATTACTTGGATAATTATGCAAATTTTTTATTCTTTAAGTTTTTCGATCTGAGCAACGTAAGTCGCTTGAAAAAATTCGTCTTTACAGACTGTTCTGGTTTTGACAGATTCTGCCATTTTTCTTGCATTTGCTCTTTTGCGATGTCAAGTGGATTTCTTTGCTTCACGAAACATCAGTGACTGTAGATAATGTTTAAAAGTATCAATAGAACTTGTGACATATAGAGCCAGTGGATTTTTAATTGTTGCACTAACCCTCTAATGCGAATTACTGATTGAGTGTGGTGTGAAGGAAGTTTTCAAGGGTCAAGAGAAGAGGTGATATATGTGATCAAGAAGAGTGCAACGTCAAAGCTTGGGGATGCCCCCGTGGTTCATACAAGCATATTTTTAGAAGACTCAAGCATCTAAGCTTGTGGATGCCCCAGACATCCCCTTCTTCATCAACTATCTATCAGGTCACTTCTCGTGAAACTATATTTTTATTCGGTCACATCATATTTTTTTTGTTTCCCTTTGTTTTCGTTTGTTTTCCTTGCTGCAATAATATAGTTGGATCCTAGCATTCTTTGTTTAATAGATAGACACGCTCCGCCTTTTTCGTTTGAATACTTGCTATGCTAGTATTCTTAGTTTTTCTTCTAGCTGCTCCAAAAATTCCTTTTTAGCTCTCGTTTTCATTGCATCTCTTATTCAGAGCTGTTAGTTTTAGTATTGTTATGTGAGTCCTCTCATCTTTGCCTGCTGTAGAATTTAGAGAGTTTTTGTTATAGCATGTTTTGTATGGTGCTTGTTGGGAAAATAAACTGCTACTTGAGGTAGAATTTTTAACGGCGCAAGTAGAAGCATGTATAGACTGTGGCTAGAATTTTTCATATCATGCTAGATGTTATTTAGTTTTTAGCCTCAAATAGCTGAGAGTGTTTAATGTGCCATCGAAGAATCATGAGTTGTTCTTGTCATATTGAAGCATAAATTTGTGGTGTTCTCCTTTGAATGTTTTATTTGGTTGACTTGGCGCATGCTCACACCATGCTTATGACTATGAATCAGTCACGAATAGCCTCCATGATCATTAAGTTTTTGAACTTGTGGTACCACTTATGCTTTGATCAATGATGTTTATGTCGCTATGCATGATTATGGCTCTTACGCTCTCTTGATTTGTCGCTCCCAGTCTTTTGCTAGCCTCCACCTGTACTGAGTATGAGCTCTACTCATGCATCCAACTCCCAAAAACCAAAGTTTTCTCATTGTCTCCACCATACCTACCTACATGTGGTAATTAACCGCCACTCCAAAGTAAATTTCTCATGTGTTACCTTTAAAACTTTCAAAATTACTCCTATTTTGTGCTCCTGTTTTAGCTCACGAGGACGTAAATAGAGAATCTTTATCTCACTTGTTGATTGGAATTTCACACCATGGACTAGTGGCTTCATCCGCTTATCCAATGATAGAAGAGCTGGCAGCGGGGTGCCCAGCCCCAAATTAATAACACAAATTCTCTTCACTATTCCCCCCCCCCCCCGATTTATCAGTCAAAGCATAATTGTGTAAAAAAAAGAGAAAGAGGGTTGACCTTCTACCCAGATGCGTCCTTCTATGGGAGCCGCTCTTGTGAAGTCTAGTTGTCTTGTGACGTACTGTATTTTATGTTTACCATTCGTTGACATAAGCATACACCTCTCTTAAAATATAGACACTCCTCCACGGTATGTGATTGTTGGCAGGCACCCATGGATTCTGTTAGCCATCGTTTGTGAAAGATGGTTGGGAGGAGTGTCAAGTTTTTATACCTCTGTTTAATAAAATAAAAGCTCTAGCACATGAGTGATCCATGCTTCCTTCTGCGTAGGGCCTTTCTTTTAATTTTATGCTGAGTCTCCATCTTATAACTTTATGCACAGTTGAGAGAGCATTTTTGCCATTCTGAGTTTTATGTGCATTTGTCCCAGAAGAATTATTAATTGATTCATGATGTGTTATTGCTTGTTGTCTAATTATTTGTTCTAGTCCTCCTAATGTATACGCACGCTTCTATTCTTGTAGACAGTGTTGGGCCTCCAAGTGCAGAGGTTTGTAGAACAACAGCAAGTTTCCCTTAAGTAGATCACCCAAGGTTTATCGAACTCAGGGAGGTAGAGGTCAAAGATATCCCTCTCAAGCAACCCTGCAATTAAGATACAAGAAGTCTCTTGTGTCCCCAACACACTCAATATACTTGTCAGGTATATAGGTGCACTAGTTCGGTGAAGAGATAGTGAAATGCGAGTAATATGGATGGTTATAAGTAATAATAGCGATCTGAAATAAATATGCCAGCAAGAAAACATGTAGCAGAACAGGCGAAAAACGATGTTTCAATGCTTCGAAACAAGTCCTAGGGATCCTACTTTCACTAGTGGACACTCTCAACAATGATCACATAATTGAATAACTAAATATCTTCTCTTCACTATGCTACTCTTAACCCTCTCCGGTTGGATAACGAACACTAATCATTGCGTAGGGCTGCAAAAAAGCATTCCTTAAAGTAAGCATTCCCATGTCTAGTTAACCCCACGCTGTCACTATGAGCGCCCTAGAAGGTACTAGACAAACACAACAATTCATAGAGGAGACACACACGATGTGCACACTGTCACCTTCACACCGCGGGAGAAGGTGACTCCAAAGTTCATATTAATAAAACACTTGAGTAGCACAAGATGAAGAGTAACATCTACTTATTCAACTAGATTACAAAGCTCACGATCACATATAGATCACACCATGGGAGAGAGAGAGATGAACCACATAGCTACCGTAGAGCCCTCAGCCTCGGGGGAGAACTACTCCCTCCTCATCATAGAAGACAGCAACAGCGATGGAGATGGCCGTGGAGTCGATGGAGATGGCTTCCGGGGGCACTTCCCCGTCCCGGCAGGGTGCTAGAACAGAGATATGTCCCCCGAAACTTGTCGGTGGCGGCGGCGGAGCTACAGATGTATTTTGTGGAAAAGGTCGATTCTTTTAGGGTTTTCCCTCGGGGGAGTATAAATAGGCGAAAGGGCGATGCCGGGGGTGGCCAGGGGGTCCACACCACCAGGTGGCACGGCCAGGGGGACCCGCGCTACCCTATGGTGTGGCCACCCTGTGGCCCCCCTCCGGGGCTCTTCGGGACTTCTGGATGCTTCCGGGGAAAATAGGAACTTCGGGATTCGTGGGGTCCAATTCCGAGAATATTTCCAGAACAACTTTTTTGAAATAAAAAACAGCAGAAAATAGGGAACTGGCACTGGGCATCTTGTCAATAGGTTAGTCTCGGAAAACGTAAGAAAACGTAGGAAAACATACGGAAAACATGTAGTAATTGGCATAATATCAACATGGAACATCAGAAATTATAGATACGTTGGAGACGTATCAAGCATCCCCAAGCTTAGTCCCTACTCATCCTCGAGTAGGTAAACGATAAAACAAAATAATTTCTGAGGTGACATGCTACCACACAATCTTGATCATAATATGTAAAGTAGAGCATGTAAACTAGGATCAAATGAACTAAAGCTGTGATCTATATTTGATATCAACAAGAAATGCATAAACAAATAAGAAGAAAGAAGCAAAAAAATTAATGAATCAATACTAAAACACTATCAACCGTGCAAAGTTTATTAGAGATGATTTAAGCTTTCAAGAACAACAATATCATGCACGTCAAACGATCTTCACAACCCCTGTTAGGATCAAGTCAAGCTTTCCACACGATGCAATGCTTGAATCTTAAACTATTTGCACACTAAAAACAAGCAAGTGTTCTACGTTGGTCCCTGGCACCGGGATGTTATGGCAAAGAGAACATTATGGGGGGGTTTGGAAGGTCAATGGAAGAAAGGCTCACAAAGCTGAAAGTGGTCATTAGACAAGAGAAAGTCTTACAACCGAAGCTATGCAAGGAGTAGGGATTGCCACACAACGGATGCACATAAAGCTATAAGTGTATGAAAGCTCTCCAATGGAACTAGTGGGGGTGCATCCAACTTTCTTGCTCACAAAGACCTAGAGCTCATTTGAGGAGGCTCATCATTGGAATATACAAGCCAAGTTCTATAATGTAAAGTTCCCCACATAGTTACAAATGAATGATAATATGAAAACTCTCTCCAAACTAAAGTATTGGTGCTAAACATGAAGCACAAGTGTGGTATATAAAGGATAGTGATGTGCCCCCTCTCTCTTTATTCTCTCTTTGGCCTTTTTTTTTTTGCGCTTTTTCATTTTTTTTATTTTTTTATTTTATATATCCTCACCGGTAGGGGCAACATCCTATATTAAAATGAATCATCACACTTTTAGTACTCATAACTCATAATGAAATATCCCTGATGTATCCAACTGCATGCTCCTGCCAGCGTAGCAGTATGCATAAATAACCATGAAGCTCATCATCAAGTAACATAATGGAGGTGGATGTTGTGCAGCAATATATCTCGGAATGTCTATGGAAATTCCATGATAGGTAGGTATGGTGGCTGTTTCGAGGAAGAATATATGAGCTTATGCGTAGGAGAACAAAGTCCTCCCACGGGATTTGGATGCACTAGCGAAGTTTGCACCAACTCTCAATGTGAGGAAGGTCAATGCACAGTACCGAAGAGTCTAGCAAATATGGATGGTGAGAGTGCTAGGAACCTCAACATAGACTCACGAGTTAAAAGATTACAGCAAGCAAATCATATCACAAGGCACAATGCAAATCACTCCAAGAGGGTCTGTGGCAGTGACAAGTCACTGTTAGCTACCCCAACCGTAGCGCGTAACAAAAGGCCGATCGGAAATGTATCACTCGTAGCAATCATATACCATTGTTTCTATCAGCTGGTAATTTAAGTGTGGCATATCTTAAAGTTTCTTAGACCAACCATTAAAGATTCTACTTACTAGTCCTTCCCGTTTATCCATTAAGCAAATTAATATCTAAAACAACAGCAATGATTCAAGTGAAGCAGTTTAGTGATCTACAAGACCATGCAATATTTTCCACTATACCAACTATCACAATAGAATTCCTATTTCCAAGCAAACAGGCATATGAGAACCACCTAACTACAAAATCTAACAGCTCTGAACAAAGGATGCATGCAAAACAAGAGCTGGAAGCACTAAAACTCAACAAATATAAGTGAAGCACAAGAGTATTCTAACGAAAAAGAGGAGCGTGTCTCTCTCCCAAACAAATATGCTAGGATCCAACTATTTATTACAGCAAAGAAAACCAAACAAACTGGAAACAAAAATAAAAGACGCTCCAAGTAAAGCGCAGAAGATGTGACTGAATAAAAATATAGTTTCACTAGAAGTGACATGATAAATTGTTGATGAAGAAGGGGATGCCTTGGGCATCCCCAAGCTTAGATGCTTGAGTCTTCTTGGAATTTTCTGGGATGTACCACCGGGGCATCCCCAAGCTTAGGCTTTTCACTCTTCTTGATCACATCATATCATCCTCTTATCTTGACCCTTGAAAACTTCCTTCACACCAAACTTCTCACAATCTTCATTAACAACGTTAGTGCAATCGAAATAATAAATTCACATGGTTCAGTTTCAAAACAATACTAACACTAATAAACACATTAGCTACTGTCACAACTTCTTTTAAAACTCTTTTTCTCAAAAGAACACCAAAAGAAAGAGATTAAGAGGCAAATGCAACTATTAGCAGAAATCCGTCAAAACAGAATAGCAGGTAAAGATGTTTTTTTTTCGAAAATCCTCTGTTGCTCAAATAAAAACGTGGTCAACTAAGAAAAGTTGCGTATATATCCCAGTATGACACACACAAAAACTCAGGTCATTTTTAGTTTTCTATGATTTTATACGAATAAACAGTGGACAGAAGAAATTTGTTTCCTGCGCTGAAATCCGAAATATAGTCTCAACTTTCCACTAGAGCCTTTACTTGGCTCAACAAAAACACAAAAGAAAAGATACATCAGGGTGCTAAGAAAATAGAAAACACCCAGGTGAAAAGAAAACAAAAATAAACGACGGAAAACAGGTTGAAAACGGAGAAATAAAATGGGTTGTCTCCCGGAAGCACTTTTCTTTTAATGCCTTTCAGCTAGGCACAATGATTTTTAAAAGATGCTCACATAATAAATATGAATTGAAGCAAAAGAGAGCATCAAGAAGCAAATGTAAAATATATTTAAGTCTAACCCACTTCATATGAAAACGAATCTTGTAGAAAAACAAGCCAATAAAGCACAAAGGTACTAGCATAGGAAGACAAAATAAGTGAAACTTCAAAAATTTCATCATAAAGAGGGGAAACTTAATATTGTTGAGATGCATAAAACCATGTTTCCCTATCTTATAATAACCTTCAGTAGCATCATGAATAAAATTAACATTATAGCTATCACATAAAACATTCTTATCATGAGCCACATGCATAAAATAATTAATACTTTCCACATAAGCATAGTCATTCTCATTAATTATAGTGGGAGAAAATTCAACAAACTAGCTATCATTATTATTCTCATCACCATAATAATCAAATATAGGAGTCAGAGTATCATCAAAATAAATTTTCTCCTCAATAGTAGGTGGACTGCAAATATCATATTCATCATTGTAATCATCATATATAGGAAATAATATCATCATAAGGAATAGAATAGTTATCCTCCAAAATGTGTTCATTTGTAAACATGTCATCATTTTTACTAGGAGGAGATGTATCAAGCATATAATCATCAGTAGCAAAAGGATTCTCAAACACATCATCCACAAGTTTAGAGCTTTCTATATCATCATTTCCAATATCAAAAGTAGTGTGCTTTTCCTAATCATGATCACTACTATATGTAACAGGCATAGGCTCATCATGAAAGCAAATTTTCTCCTCCGTGCTTGGGGAACTAAGAAGATCATTTTCATATAAACTAGCTTCCCCGAGCTTAGACTTTTCCGTAGCATCAGCAATAATGGTGTTCAAAGAATTCATACTAATAACATTGCTATTAGCATGCAAATAAAGCTCCATAGGTTTTTAAATTTTCTCTTCAAACACTTCATGTCCTAACTCAAGATAAATATTATAAAGTTCTCTCATATTTTTGTTGTTTTCCATTAATCCTAACTAGTGAAAATAAAAAAGAAGAAAAAAAAGATATAATTGCAGAATCTAAAGGAAATAACTTCGAGCACTCACACCCGAGGATGTGAGAACCTTTTACCTTACCTCCCCGGCAACGGCGCCAGACAAGAGCTTGATGTCTACGCACGCTTCTATTCTTGTAGACAGTGTTGGACCTCCAAGTATAGAGGTTTGTAGAACAGCAACAAGTTTCCCTTGAGTGGATCACCCAAGTTTTATCGAACTTAGGGAGGTAGAGGTCAAAGATATCCCTCTCAAGCAAACCTGCAATTAAGGTACAAGAAGTATCTTGTGTCCCCAACACACCCAACATACTTGCCAGGTATATAGGTGCACTAGTTCAGCGAAGAGATAGTGACATGCGAGTAATATGGATGGTTATAAGTAATAATATCAATCTGAAATAAATATGGCAGCAAGCAAACATGTAGCAGAACAGGCGGAAAATGGTGTTTCAATTCTTGGAAACAAGGCCTAGGGATCCTACTTTCACGAGTGGACACTCTCAACAATGATCACATAATCGAATAACTAAATATCTTCTCTCACTATGCTACTCTTAACCCTCTCCGGTTGGATAACAAACACTAACAATTGCGTAGGGCTGCAAAAAGCATTCCTTAAAGTAAGCATTCCCATGTCTAGTTAACCCCACGCTGTCACTATGAGCGCCCTAGAAGGTACTAGACAAACACCACAATTCATAGAGGAGACACACACGATGTGCACACTGTCACCTTCACACCGCGGGACAAGGTGACTCCAAAGTTCATATTAATAGAACACTTGAATAGCACAAGATTACAAAGCTCACGGTCACATATAGATCACACCAAGGGAGAGAGAGATGAACCACATATCTACCGTAGAGCCCCCAGCCTCGGGGGAGAACTACTCCCTCCTCATCATAGGAGACAGCAACGGCGATGGAGATGGCGGTGGAGTTGATGGAGATGGCTTCCGGGGGCACTTCCCCGTCCTGGAAGGGTGCCACAACAAATATCTGTCCCCCGAAACTTGTTGGCGGCGGCGGTGGTGCTACGGATGTATTTTGTGGATAAGGCCGATTCTTTTAGGGTTTTCCCCCGGGGGAGTATAAATAGGAGAAAGGGCGATGCCGGGGGGTGGCCAGGGGGGCCACACCACCAGGTGGCGCAACAAGGGGGACCTGCACCACCCTATGGTGTGGCCACCCTCTGCCCCCCCTCCGGGGCTCTTCGGGACTTCTGGATGCTTCCGGGGGAAATAGGAACTTTGGGATTCGTCCAATTCCGAGAATATTTCCAGAACAACTTTTCTGAAATAAAAAACAGCAGAAAACAGAGAACTGACACTTGGCATCTTGTCAATAGGCTAGTCCCGGAAAATCGAAGAAAACGCAGGGAAACATATGGAAAACATGTAGCAATTGGCATAATATCAACATGGAACATCAGAAATTATAGATACGTTGGAGACGTATCACCTCCTCATGAACTTTGAAGGTGTCCTGGCATTTATGTTTTTCCCCACTCTTAAGAACTAGCGAAATATCACTTTGACATGTTCATTCTATACTTGAAACAAACGTATATCTTTCGTTGCATTGTTATTCATGATCTTTTATTTGAGTTACTTCTCATGATGCAAGGTGATTGCTATGCTTTATTATTAAAGTTCTATTATCATGCTTATGTTTAGGTTCTATGATCTCAGCTTACTTATGCTTTTTTTAATTATTGATGATCAAGCTTATGTTGGTAGCATGTCACCTCAGAAATTATTGTGTTTTTATCGTTTACCTACTCGAGGACGAGTAGGAACTAAGCTTAGGAATGTTGATACGTCATAAACGTATCCTTAATTTCTGATGATCCATGTTGTTTCCTTATTGTTTCCCACATGTTTGCTATACACTTTATGCCATTTTTATCGATTTTTCGGACTAACCTATTGACAAGATGCCACGGGGCCAGTTTATGTTTTCTGCTGTTTTTAGTTTCAGAAAAGTTGTTCTCGAAATATTCTCGAAATTGGAAAATTCGAAGCCCGGAATTCTTAGAATTCCTGAAGGTTCCACGAAGTCCCGAAGAGACACGAAGGGGGGACTCAGGGGTCCCACACCATAGGGCGGCGCGCCCCCCTTGGCCGCGCCAGGGGATGGTGTGGCCCCCCCTAGGCCTCCACCGCTTTTGCCCTTTCGCCTATTTAATCCCCCGAGACGTAAACCCTAAAGAGATCCCACTTTTTCCCTAGAAACACCCGAGGCCGCTCACCATCATCTCGAGATCGGGAGGGCTCTGGAGCTCTCCCTGGCACCCTGCCGGAGGGGGAAATCATCACAGGAGGGGTCTACACCACCATGCCCTCCTCCGAGGTGATGCATGAGTAGTTCATCGCTGGACTACGGGTTCATAGCAATAGCTAGACGGTTGTTCTCTCCACTTTGTACCTCATGTTTAGATCTTGTGAGCTGCCTATCATGATCAAGATCATCTTTATGTAATGCTACATGTTGTGTTTGCTGGGATCTGATGAATGTTGAATGATATGTCTTCTGATTATCAATCTATCATGTTATCTTCATGCTTATGTTATTTATGATCTTGCATGCTCTCCGTTATTAGTAGATGCTCTGGCCAAGTAGATGCTAGTAACTCCAAGAGGGGGTATTTATGCTCGATAGTGGGTTCATGCCTCCTTTTCATCTGTGCTCGAGTGACAGAAACGTGACGGGTGGAGGATGTGATGTTGCCATTAGGGAGAAAACAATGGTGTTTAGCTAGTTTACATTGTTTACATTACACACTTTGCTTACATGATAATCCGTTGCTTGCAACTTAATACCCAACGTTTGTTCGAATGATATTCAGAGGATGGATTATTAGACATAGATGCAGTTGGATGACGGTCTATGTATTTTGTTGTAATGCCCGCATGAATCCCATAGTAATGTTTATGTCTTGCATATGCACAATGGTGCAGCCTTCATTTCTGTCAATTTCCCAGCTATAATTTGTTCACCACACATGTTATTTATCTTTCACGGAGAGACACCACGAGTGAACTGTGGACCCCGGTCCTTTTTTCTCATACTAATAAAACACCTACTGCTTTCATAATGTTGCTACTGCTTTCATACTGTTTTCCACATCATACGTTTAACCTCTTTGTGTTCAGCAAAACCGGTGAGATTGACAACCTCACTGCTTCATTGGGGGCAAAGTGATTTGATTGTGTTGTGTAGGTTCCACGTTGCTTCTGACCGGTAGTGCTCCCTGCCATCTCATCTGCTTCAACCTTCTGAACTTACACCTTCCTCCTACTGGTCGATCAAACCTTGGTTTCTTACTTAGCGAAAACTGCTGCTGTGCTCATCATACCTTCTCTTGGGGTCTCCCAACAAGTGCAAGATCTGCACCATCAACCCACAAGTATAGGGGATCGCAACAGTCTTCGAGGGAAGTAAAACCCAAATTTATTGTTTCGACACAAGGGGGGCCAAAGAATATTTATAAGCCTTAACAATTGAGTTGTCAATTCAACTGCACCTGAAAGTAGACTTGCTCGCAAAAATTTATCAGTGGTAACAATTTTATAGCAGCAGTAGTTGTAGAATAACAACAGGAATAAAATAATAACAACAATAGCAATTCCGGGAAATAGCAGGATGAATGTACCGTAGGCATAGCGAATGGATGAACGGGCGTTGCGTGGATAAAATAGGTCATGTAATAATCTAAACATGGGCATTGCAGATAATAATAATAAAGCATCCAAGTTCTTGGCAAACCATAGGCATGTGTTCCAATATAGTCATATGTGCTCGCAATGAGAAACTTGCACAACATCTTTTATCCTACCAACCCGTTTGCAGCGGGGCCTCAAGGGAAACTACTGGTAATTAAGGTGCTCCTTTTAATAAAGCACCGGAGCAAAGCATTAACACTCCGTGAACACACGTGATTGTCACATCACAACCATCCCCTCCGATTGTCCCAATTTCTGTCACTTTGGGGACTCGGGTTCCGGGCAATGACATGTGTAAATAACTTGCAGATATGATCAAGAAACATAATTATACCCATGAAATAATAACATGTTCAGATCTGAGATCATGGCACTCGGGACCAAAGTGACAAGCATTAAGCATAACAAGTTGCAACAACGGTAGAAAACACTAAGAATGGATACTAGGCAGTATGCCCTAACAATCTGACATTATTACATGATCGATCTCATCCAATCCCTTCCATCCCTCTGAGCATACAACGGTGTTTACTCACACATGGACGGGGGAATCATGGATGGTTGATGGAGAAGAGGTGGCGGTGACGATGGCGATGATCTCCTATGGATCCCGTCCCGACAGGGCGCTAGAACAGAAACTTCTGATCCCCAAATTGAGTTTCGAGGTGGAGGCGACGCTCTGTTGTGTTTCTGTGGAATATGACGAACCCCATGTTGTTTTAGGGTTATGGGCGATAAGTAGTCAAAAGGGAGCCCGAGGGGTGCCTGGGGGCCCCACACCACCAGGTGGAGCGGCCAAAGGGGGGGGCGCCCAGGGGTGGTGTGGCCCCCTCCTGGCCCCTCTCCGGGATTCCTTCTGGCTCCGGGGGTCTTCGGGTGTTTTAAGATCTTTGGGATCTTTTCTAGGCATTTTCCCGAAAGTTGATTTTTCTGCACAAAAACAAGACACCAAGGTTATTTTGCTGAAAACAGCGCTAGTACGTGTTAGTTGTATCTAAAACTCACAAGTTTAGAGGCAAACAATAGCAAATGTGTTTGGAAAAGGAGTTACGTTTTGGACTCATCACGTCTCCAGTGCCCAACGCCATTGCAGGACAGCTCTGCCTCTCGCGCCCTCTGATGCGCCTCCAACGCCTAACGGCGACGCCGACCAGCTCCACCTCTCGCGCCCTCCGACGCGCCTCCAACGCCTAACGGCGACGCCAGCCAGCTCCGCCTCTGGCGCGCTCCGACGCTCACGCAGTCGTCCATCGCCGGCCGAGCAGCTGCGGGATGCAGCTCCTCGCTGCACGCCCACCTCCCACTCGTGCGGCTCGGGCACAAGGTAAACGAGGAGGTGGCGGCTCCTCTCGATGGTCGGCGGTGCCTCCTCTCGACGGCCGGCGGCACGGAAGCCTGAGCCCAAGCTCTAGGGACCCGATTGCGTTTTAGTTTTTGGTACAGGAACTCGATTGCATTTTAGTTTTTGTAAAGGGACCCGATGGCTTTTTATTTTCTCTACAGGGAAAAAATTGCTTTTAGTTTTTTACTGAGCCCGGCTTAGCTGATACATGATACCAAACAAGATCTCTACTGAGCCCAGCTGAGTTCATACAGCCTACCAAGTAAAACATGTTGGTATATACACAACATGACTAGACTGGGCATGTATGAGGTGAGATAGACCATGCAGACTACCAAACACACTCTAAATAGAGAGCCCTAATTTGGAGGTTGTCGTACAATTGTCCCGAATGATGGGTGCGCCTTCCCCAACAGCCAAAATTTAAAAAGAAAATTGTGCACTTAAATTTAAATGAAGTTAATAAATTCCATTCGAATTCTTGATATTTTATACAAATTTGAACCCTAATCCCAGTCTTTACCATCGGAGGAAGAGAGCTAGAAGTCACCTTGTAACTTTAGCAATATCTTTACCCTCCGATCAAGTTTTAACGGTGAAATTCGTCCCAAATTTGAACTTAAAATTCGAACATTTCAGTTAAAATTGAAAAGAAATCCTTATATATTCTAGAAAAATTCAGTCTCATTTGTATCACTGTTTATGATTTAATAAAGTTTTAAATTCAAAATATGAAAACCTAATTAATGAGAAAACAAGTATCTAAATGAAGCAAAACTGCCATAGCTAGTACTCCCTCCGATCCGAAAAATCTCATCCTTACATGGAAGAGTAAAAATAGCAAGAAAAATCAACCGAGCAACGGAAAATGGCTAAAGTAGACAATATAATTACATGCCTAGCAAAATCAAGCTCGTACCCTCAACCAAAAAGTCGTGAACTACAGACCGTGACATGAAATGGCGAATATCGAAGGGCATTCAGTGATTGTATCTAAATAGGAATCCCACACGACGACATGAACCACACTCTCACATCTGGCCTACACATCCCCTGCCGCGCTAATCCTGTCCATGATGTCAGCCACGGCCTCCTTGGACTGCTGAAGCAATACGATGCTCTTCTTGAGGCGCTGGCGCTTGCTGCCGGTGCCGGGCGACGGCGCGAGCATCCGCTCCACCCCTGCCATCTTGTTCCCCAGGAGCTCGTCGGAGAGCGCCACCTCTAGGTCGTTCTCGGCCAGCCGCTTCACGCCGCGCAGGACGTGCAGCGCCAGCCCGTCGACGAGCCGGAGCACGATGCTCCTCCAGTAGGCGGCCAGGCGAGCCCGCATGTCGAACGCCTGCCCAGCCAGGTCGTCGTGGTTCCTCAGATGCGCCACCTCCACCTTCCCAAAGCCCTTCAGTGTCAGGGCAGCTGGCTTCGAGTGATCCTTCACGGCCTCCATGAACTTGCCGTGGCCTTCCATGAGCTCGGACCATGTCTTGGCGTAGTCTGGGTTCGCAGTGTAATCGGCTACAAGCTCCATCTCGATCAGCTCCCTGACGTGCCGCGTCGACTGCGCTCGCGCCTTGTCAATCGAGGTCTGCACTGCTCGGCGGCACGACGGCTGCACCTGCGGGAAGTCCTCCGAGTGCTGCAGCAGTATCTTCACCGTCAGGTCCTCGACGTAGTCCCAGACCTCGCGGACGAGGTCGTGCGGCATCTGCACGACGGTCTCCACCTTTTTCTTCAGCATGACGAGGAACGCCGACCTTGGGAGGAAGTCGGGGAGCTTGATGCCCGTGGTCTCCTCCAGGACACGCACCTCCTCCATCAGGAACAGGTCGTTGCCCTGCCGCGGGCACTCCGCCGGCAGCTTCTTGGCGTACCCGTTGAGCATCTCGGCGATACGCGCCGTGCCGTGAAAGTGGCGGTCGTCGGGGTACTCGTCGAACTCGCCCCTGACGAGTATCTTCTCCAGGGACGTGCACGCCCGCTTGACGATGTGGAAGAAGGCGCGCACCGCGTCCGCGACGCTGTTGAGATCCGGCGGCATCTGCTCGAGCTCGGTGCTGCTGCGGCTGAGGCGGTCGTTGATCTGCTTGACGATGTCGGGGAGGCACTTGGCGATGATGGCCGCCTGGATCTGCATGAGCCGCTGCGCCAGCACGGGGATGCCCACCATGGACTTGTCGATCTTGGACAGCAGCGGGTGGTGCGTGAACAGCCGCTCCTCCTCTCCGCGCGCCTGGTCGTACGTCTCGTCGCCGACGCGGTTGCGGACGCAGACGTACCCGAGGCCGATGTTGACGTCGTCCATGGTGACCTTGTCGAGGAGGCCCTCGGGAGCCTTGTCAGACTTGGTGACGACGGCGAGCGTGCGCTCCCCGTTGCGGTCCACCTGCTGGGACATCCGGATCGACTCGCAGGTCGGGAAGTCGACGGTGGCAGAGAGCACGTTCAGGATGATGCTCTCCTTCGGCGTGATGTACTCCTTGATAATCCTGGAGACCTGGTCGTAGATGTCGTCGGGCTGGCCCTTGACGGGCACGCGCGTGATGCCGGGGAGGTCGACGAGGGTGAGGTCCGGCACGCCGTGCTTCCGCACGACGAGGGTGATGGGGGCGTCAGAGATGCCCTTGCCGGACCCGGCGATCTCCGCGGTGGCTTCCTCGATTGCGTCGGCAACCTTGGCCTCCGAGGTGTCGACGACGCGGCCGCTGCCGTACTCGAGCTGCAGCACGGGCTGCGAGCCCGCGGCGGAAGGGTCGTCCTTGAGTCGCATGACGAGCGGCACGCGGGTGCAGATGCCCTGGCCACGTGGGAGGCTGATGCCGGCCAGCGACTCCAGCACGCTCGACTTGCCGCTAGACTGGTCGCCGACGACGACGATGGTCGGAAGCTGGATGCCCTCCTGCGTCACCTTGAGGTGGCGCAGGCGGTCCACAGCGTCCAGGAGCGGACGTATCTGGTCGTTGTAGGATTGGGCGATGGCGCTCGCTGCGACGTCATCGTGCGACGCCTTGAGCCTCTTGGCCTTGGGCTTGGCCATGATGGAGCTGGAGGTGAAAAGCAAACGAGGGAGATGTGTTGCGCTCAGCCCCCAAAGGTCGGCGGCTCGTATATATATATAGAATGGTAAGGTACAGATTACAACAACTGAATCAAATCAGATCAGACAAATTAATACCGTATCAATCTTAGATCAACCGGTGAACAGTCGCAGCTCCGAAGACAAGGGGATTTGGGTGCCACCGGAGTCTGGCGCCTTCTCAACTTCTCATCGATCTCGGCGTAACCAAATCGGAGAACGCCACGAATTAATGAAGGAATTATAAATTGTGGCTGCATGTTCAGTTTCACTTGGGGGGACACAAATCAACGTTTGATTCTGTTCCGAGTACTCTAGCAGATCACCTGAAATCTATTCCCTAAAGACGGTTTCATTCCATTGGATTTTTAGGCCTGTCCCAATGCATTGTCTCTTACTAGCACGTAATTATAGGAGTCTTAAAAATCTACTAGTAAGAGACAATTACCCCAATGCATTGTTTCTTATTAGTTGTAAATTAATAATTTGAAGCTCATGCATGCCTATGATTGGACTAGCAACACTTTTTACCTAGGACAGCGCTGGGCGTCCCCTAGGGGAACAAAATTTTCCATCCCCGGGTCCCCTAGCTGACACGTGTCCTTTTTCCCACCTAAATCTCACATTTGCTCTGTGTAGCAAAAAAAATGCCCCGCTTTTGCTCCTATGTAGCAAAAAAACGATTCGTGGAAAATTAAAAGAAAATGTCAGACCTCGCCGGAGTTATTGTAGCAAAAAAAAATGCTACTGTAGCAAAAATCAACTTCGCCGGAATATCGCCAGAGAACTCACCGGGGGACTCTCGCCGGAGAACTCGCCGGACGATCTCATAGCAATAAATTTATATTGTTGTAGCAAAAATTAAGAATAATAATAGCAAAAAATTTGTCGTATTGTGGCAAAACAATGACCTCGCCGGAGATATTGCTGGAGTTCTCGTAGCAAAAAAAAATGTACAAAAATACATGATTGTAGCAAAAATCTAAAAATCATCCGAAACACGAAAAACCAATTGTCGGCCTTCGGGAGCACCATTGTAGCACCATCGGTGCTCCATCTCAGCACCACCACACACTCCATGTAGCACCTCCGGTGCCATTCTCAAATATCTGTTGCGCCGCGCGGCTGATTTGCGGTGGTGTGGTTGGTGGGCGGGCGAGGGAGCGTATCTTTCCTCCTCGTCTGATGAAGCGCGTAGCAGCCACCAACCAGTTGGGGGCGTATGGGAGGGGGGAGGAGAGCGACCCGTGCGCGAGGGCGCGGCCACGGCTTTGTATGGCCGCCGTCGTGCGAGCCTTATCGGCCCACGGATAGGGCGCCGAGGGCCGTTGATTCCGCCGGAAAAAAGTATGCAGGGACCTGGGAGGGGCGCGCGGTGCGAAAGGAGCCAGGCGCCGCCGGCGAGATCGCTGTCCTTGCACAGCTTGCAGGCCACTCCGTCGGCTCGCGCTGTCGAGCCGCACCGTCGGAGCTTGCGGGAGCTGCGGGAAGGGGCGGTGCTGCCTGTCGGGAGCAGGGGCGGAGCTAGGGCCGCACCGTCGGGAGCTTGCGGGAGCTACGGACACCGTCGGGAGCTACTGGCAAGGTCGGAGCAGTGGGGATGGGATGGGAGAAAGAAGTGGTGGTCGGAGCTTGAGGGAGCTGTGGGCAGGGTCGGAGCTTGCGGAGCTGCGGGCAGGGTCGGAGCAGCGAGGAGATAAGGGGAGCAATGGTGGTGGGACCAGCAATCAGTGCGTCCAGGCTTCCACGCGGCGTGCTACCGAACCGGGGGACGCGGACGCGCGATCCCCCGGATGATTAGAAGTGTTTCCCTTTTACCTATGGCCACGTGCAAGGGTTGGCTAAGATACAACCTTCCTCTCTTTCTTCATTAATTCCTATGCCACATAAGCATTTTTCCTAGGATACAACGCTAAGAAACCCCCATTGGGACAATTAATGAAGAAAAAGAGGTTGCACGTGGCCATAGGTAAAAAGTGTTGCTAGTCCAATCATAGGCATGCATGAGTTTTAAATCATTAATTTAGATACAACTAATAAGAAACAATGTATTGGAGTAGTTGTCTCTTAGATTTTTAAGACTCCTATGATTACGTGCTAAGAGACAATGAATTGGGACAAGCCTTAGGTGATTTGCTAGAGTTGCCCTAAGAATGTTCTAAATTATTTAGAGGTTGTTTGGCAGCCATCATTTTAGGCTGGAACCGTGGACTTCAACTGAGATTCCAGAACCAACTTGTTTGGCTATTATGGAATTGGACATGTCATTACAACAAATGCCTATCGCATGTTAATTCAGTTCTTGCACCTAACATGTCATTTCACTTCTGTCAAATGAAATGAAATAAAATGTTGACATCACTGTCTTTATTTCATTTTTGCCAAACAAAATAAAATGATGGGTGCGAAACAAACTCAAGATACCTAGTCCTATTTTTTTTTGGATCCCCTATAATGTTTGTCTGTTTCTCCTACGAATTACTCCCTCTGTTCACTATTATAAATTGTAATAGCTTTTTTCGAAGATGCATGTATCTAGCTGAGTTTCAATGTACATAATCACTAATTTCGGTCTATCCCACATTAAAATATATAAACATGTTATAGTAATTATGAAGAGAGGGAGTAGCGTATGCACATGAATTCTACTTCAACTCTATTTTTTTATCAATAAAATTCAAAACTTTCACTATTTTATAATTTCAAAGTTAAATAAAACATAATTTAAGGTCTAGATGTGCGACCAACACATAGAACTACGAAATGCAACATCATCTACATAGCTCCAACACAGAGCATCACATATCGAACCACTTCCCTCTATGTGAGAACCCTCAGTTCAGAGAGTCAGAGTGGGTAGTTTAGAGCCTTGCATCTTTGCATTCATGCATTTAGTGTTTTGAGATTTTTTCGCGCGCTTGTGCAAAGTGTGACGGAGAGATCACTTCTTGACTTGTCGAAGGATCAAAGAACCTTTCGCGGACATTTAGTCGAGGGGGTTGGTTTCACCTTTCTTTTTAAGGTTTGTTTTAAGTTTGAAATATATCGATAAATAAGAAAGATTTAACCTATAAAATAGTGATGCAAAATGAACGTATAACAAGTTCACTGATTCTTATTATCACGCATTGGCCCGACCGCAAAGTGGAGTTGGCATCATGGACTTGGTGAGTGTCCTACACTTCTTTGATCCATGCATGGTCCCTTCTCAACGTGTTCTCCAATATATTATACGTTTGATTCATAGACATTTCAAGCATTGGAGGTATACAAGGCCGAGCATGGGAGCAAGTCATTCAAATTTGCCCATTGCTACAAAAAGCTCAAGGACAACCAAAAAGTAGAAGGACCTCCACTCGGTCCTGAAGAAAGGTAAGGCGCCGCCAATAGCCACCGACGCTAGGGATGGCATGCCATCAACAACAGATAGGCCGAGGGGCCATACCAACTCGAAGCCTGAGTTGAAACGTGATGCAACAACCATCGCGTTGCAAGAGACGTTCAAGGGGTTCATGAGTCAAAAAGACAAGTCCATCGAGAAGAAGGACGAGACGGGCGAGAAGAAACGTTGAGAGCAAGAGGTATTGACAAGAACTTCTTCATCGTGCAAAAGAAGAAGCTGGAGATAGAGGAGGAGAATGCCAGGACCAGGGCAAAGGAAGCCGAAACCAGGGCCATTGAAGCCGAGATCAAGAAACAAGAGATTGAGCTCGCTCTAGCCGTCCAAGCAGTCCAGATCATGGCCATGGACTTGAGCAGTTTGACCATAAGGAAGAAGGCCTACTACGAGAAGAAGCAACAACACTATATGGAGGGTGACCTGTGATCATCTCATTGCATTTTGTATGCCGTCCGACATGGCTTGGACCGTGGACGACATGGCCTAGACCGCGGTCGAGATGGTCTGAACCATGGGGGCATTGCTTAATTTTTCCCGGACAAGGGCAGGACACAATCCTCAAACGGACAAAAAACGAGACATTTTGGTGTGTGGTTTAAGGACATCTCCTACCTGACTGCTTATTTAGACCCCCCCTGATTTCTCCCGAAAATGTTCGTTTGAGCAGCGGTCTTGGGCGGTGTCTGGCCATTTTTGGCAGTGCACCCTACGAAGCTGCTTACTTAGCCGGTCGACCCGTTTTTTTTCCAGAGTTTTGCCATTTATCTAAAACAACCGAAACAACTTAAACAAATAGGAAGCACTTATTAAAAATGTGGCAATTGAAACAAATATGATTAGTTCATAGTTTACAACATAGCCGAATAAATTAAAAGAAATGCGATAAATTAAAAGTGCATAGTACAACCGAATAAAATTCCTACTGGTTTTCTACGAAGTTCCAGACGTGCTGAACCAAATCATCTTGAAGGTGAGTGTGAATGTCGCGATCACGCAACTCATGCTGGAACTAGAGAAACTCCTTAAATATTGTCACTCCTCGTTGGGGCTCAACATTCTGACCCTGAAACTCCCAGTTTTTATCATAAAGACTGTGATCACACTCATCCTCTATGATAATGTTGTGCATGATCACACAAACTGTTATCACCGACTATATAACCTCTAGGCTCCATATTCTAGCAGGGTGCCGAACAATAGCCCATCGGGATTGAAGCCGACCAAAAGCACACTCCACATCTTTTCCGAGCACTCTCCTGCTCTTGGTAAAATCTAATCCTCGTCTCTCCTTGAGGATTGGGGATGGTCTTAACAAATGTAGACCACTGGGGATAGATACAATCAGTTTGGTAGTATCCCTTGGTGTATTTGTGGCCATTGATTTTATAGCTCACCTCAGGGGAGTTGACAAGCTTACCACATGCATCTGGTTTGCACATGGAATAATCATTGTAATCCATCACTCCAACTCGAATGCGGTTGAATAGATCTCTTCTCATCCAAAAACAGCATCGGAATAACTTGGGAGTGTACACCGGATTGGTGAGATGGAACTAGTCCTTGTAAAGCTGGACATGGTGAAAGCGAAAATTCACCTAAATCCTGTTTTGGGTGTTTGTTAACAACACAAGTATATCTATTTATGTGTGTTGATGTTTCAGTGTCAATTGATAAAATTACCAATGGTGGTGTGGTCTCCAAAAAGTTCAAAGAGAACTACATGCTTAGGAGTTGCTGGAATTAATTCCAGGGCAGAGTCTCCTGTCCCCAAGACCGGAGTCTCCGGTGCCAAGAATATGCTACGAAGAAGAAGAATCGAGCAAGTGGTGTCACCCATTGGACTACCTCTAGAGAGTGTGCGGAGACTTCCTGGAGTCTCCGGTCCAGGACGGACTCTCCGGGGCGCAGGGGCTGGAGTCTACGGACTCCCGACTATTACAGTGCGTTCGAAGCACCCCAGACGTCTTCTGCGTGTTGGTGGATAAATTTGGAAGAAACTCTGCCGAGTCTCTGGCCTGGCCGGAGTCTCCGCCCTAGCAGACCGGAGTCTGCACCTCTGAAGCATTTCCAGCGCCCAAGACAAAGTGGTGTCACTCACTGCCTTTAATCCGGAGACTGTCCGGAGTCACCAGCCCAGTGCGGAGTCCCGGCCCTCCTGAGAAAGTACGGATACTTTGTCAGGCCGGAGTCTCCGGCCTTCACACCGGAGTCTTCGGTGTGACTTTCACAGAAAGGCTCAAAACGGCTAGATTTTGCAACTCGGGTATAAATACCCCCTCCCTTCTTGTTCCTCTAGCTAGCTCGTCCAGAATTGATTACCCCATTGCTAGAGCTCACCCACCAAGCTAGATCTCCCAATCCCTCCCACCAATCTTGTTGATCTTTGGAGGATTGAAGGAGAAAGCCCCAAGCTACGTCTTCACCAACCTGGTTTTCCCATTTCCCCCTCATTTGCTTGACGGGAACTAGTCTAGGGTTTCCTTGTGTGGAAAACCTAGACCTCATTGCTACTCTTGGTGATTTTTGGTGTTTCTTGGGAGCCCCTCGTTTGGTTGTGGGTGTGTGTCCCAAGCTTGTTGTGAAGGACTCGATTCCTTCCTCAAAGAGGATCAATAGTGGAAGGTGGACTAGGCCTTCGTGGTGGGTTCATCAGAGAATAGGGTGAGGTCTTTGTGGAATTGAGTAGGTCCTTCGTGGCAAAACTCACACCCCTCCAACGAGACGTACTCCCTTAACAAGGAGGAATCCAGGAATACATCGTGTCTCCGCGTGCTTCTGTTATCTGGTACCTTGTTCCCTCTCCTTTACTTTGTGCGTGTATTGTATCTATCGTTATTCTTGTCATTTAGGTAAATTCACCTAGTTGCATATTTAGATAATTTACCTTTGTGTCAAGCCTTAATTTTAAGAAAAAAAATTAAAATTAGTCATAGCACCTATTCACCCCCCCTCTAGTTGCCCATACTATCCGTTTAATTGGTATCAGAGTCTCGACTCTTATTTTGGGCTTAACCTCCTACGAGTTCTAGTATGACCGATGATACGGTAGTCACCGATTCCGCGACACAAGTCACCATGAATGATCTCAAGGAGTTGCAAAATTCCTTGACCTCATCCATGGATGTTGAAAGGACACGGATGTCGCCTAGAGCAGGGTGAATAGGCGTTTAAGAATAATTAAGGTTAAGGCTTGAATAAATGCGGAATAAAACGAGCGTTTAATTTATCAAGCCAAAACCTAAACAAACTAGGTTCACCTATGGGCACCAACAACTTATGCTAAACAATTCAAGCAACTATTTGACAGCAAGATATGTTACTTCAAACTCGATGGCTATCACAAAGTAAATTGCATAAGTAAAGAGATTGGGTATATAAACAACCGAGACACGTGGAGACGATGATTTATCCCGAAGTTCACTTCCCAATGGAAGCTAATCTCCGTTGGAGAGGTGTGGAGTCACAATGACTCCAAGCGCCCAATGGCTCACCTTATTATCCTCGTGCCTCCACCAATGCGGAGTGCCACGATCCACTATGGGACCTTTGAGGGCGGTCACCGATCCCGTACAAGGTTGGGGAAATATCCACAACTCAATTGGAGGCTCCCAACAATATCCCGCGAGCTACCAAAACTCCGAGATAGCAACAAGGCCTCAAAAGCTTCCAAAGCTCCGAGGAAACAATCAATCGTCTAGGGCACTCCAAGTAGCCAAGAGGACAAGCTCAAGG
This sequence comes from Alopecurus myosuroides, assembly GCA_028641055.1. Classification (NCBI taxonomy): domain Eukaryota; kingdom Viridiplantae; phylum Streptophyta; class Magnoliopsida; order Poales; family Poaceae; genus Alopecurus; species Alopecurus myosuroides. The sequence goes on along the minus strand of CM054057.1, from coordinate 299,820,271 downwards.
GAACTCCAAGAACCCAAGAGTAACAAGGTTTTCAACCTTTCACTCGAACGAATCCTCGTAGAGAACTCAAACCGATGCAATCTATGCAATGGCAAGAACACAACAAATGCTCAAATCCTTCACTCTCAAATCATACCAAAGCAACAAATGCTATGGGGGAGAAGAGGGGAAGAACAAGGAAGAACTCAACAAATGAATCTCCAAGATCTAGATCCCAAAGGATTCCCCTCACTAAGAGGAGAGATGGATTGGTGGAAAGATAGATCTAGATCTCCTCTCTCTTTTCCCACTAATTAGAGGTAAGAATCATGGAGGAATAGAGAGAAAGCAAGCTCTAAGAGGTCAACAATGGTGAGGGAAAACTTGCCTAAAAGGTGGGGAACCATTGGGGAAGAAGACCATTTATATAGGCCCCCAAAATCAGCCTATTGGGGGCATTCTGCGCATCCCCGGCCTCCAGGCCGACCACCTAACAGAACCGCCATCCCAGTTTCCGGAAAACCCTTTTCACTAAAAAACGTGATATCTTTTGCATCCGGACTCCGTTTTCAATGATCTTGGGCTCGTTCAAATCGCAAGAATGAGCACTACACGATTACGCAAATAAAAATCATAGTACATCATTGGAGGATAAAACCAAATGATGAAAGGTTTGACTCTCTATAAAGGAACAATCGGTAAAACCTCCAATATCAGAAACACAATAAGTTTTTCATGCGAACCCCGTTTTTGATGAACATGAGCTTGTATTGAAGCACATGACAAGATCTAAAACCACACATGGAGAAAAAAAAAGATCCAAGAAAGATTATTCCAAGTATGCAAAGGTTTGAGCTCTCCCCGAATGACGCGATCAAGTTGCTAATATGAGAGCCCCTCTTGATAGTACGGTTATCTATCCTATAAACCGGTCTCCAAACTAATACTATGAGACCGGTAAAATAGAAGACCTATCAAGATAATACCTTTGACTTGAGAATTCCACTTGATCTAGATGATGAAGATCTTGACCTACTCAAGATGGAACATCTTTCTTGATTTCGCTTTGCTCGGTGAAGACACATAGATTGCTCCCCATATGCCACTATGGGAGAGGCTCTTTTAGGTACATCTTCACTTGTACATTATCTCCAAAAGAGTGGCAAGATTCAAGCATGTGATATCTCCGATATGCTCCCCTTGAACTTGCACTTCTCGAACTTGATGACGACCACGACTTGACGTCGTCCACCATGGACTATATGAAATCTTCCTTTTAATGCCAGCCCATGTAAAGATACCTAACCCCACATAGATATACCACAAACACATATAATGGGTTAGAACACAAAGCTATATGAACAATTACTTATCATACCATGATCCCACATGGTAGATATTCTTGCTTTGTGAGTTGATCAATATTAACCATCGCTTAGCACTTTCCCTTCATCAACCTTGTATCTTTTCTTCTCTCTTCATAATAATGATGTATTGAAGGTAAAGATGAATGTTCACACAATATTATTCTTCAAGACATACTTGCAATATTCTCAACTCTCTCATGACCAAACTTGGGATATTCACATGAATAGCACCTTGGTCACCACTTGATCATCTTGAATCCAACACATGGACATCAAGCATTGCCTATGGGAAAACTCTACAAATATAGATCAATGCAGCCATTAGTCTATAATGATTTTCATCAATTACCGAAACCACACATGGGGCACCATCCTCTTTCAATCTCCCCCATTTTGCTAATTGATGACAAACTCTTTTACGAGGGTTTATATAATGAATTTGAGCAACCATGCAAATAAACAAGCAAGGATGCATGAGCATGAAAGGAAAATGGTTAAGAACAAAACCAAAGCATAAAACCAAATTTCCTTAAACCCTCTAAACTCCCCCCCCATTGGCATCCATTTCCAAAATGGGATCATAGAAATTTTAGATGGCCAATATAGTAAGGGTTCCTCCGTAGGATGTGCACTTCTCATAATATGGATGAAATCAAATACGCTTATCCAATGATGAATAATGGGAGGAAATCAAACTATACCGAGGATCCAAAGATTGAAAATAAGATGGTATACAAATCTCTAATCTTATCCTAAAGATAAGCAAGAAATAAAAAAGATCCAACAAACCAAATGAACAAGGTATATTATGGTTTGAGAAAATGAGTGTTTTTAAAGAAAATAGAGGAGGTCCCCAATATTTGTGCATGATTTAGAAATATTGCATTTTGAATGCAAAGTGCACAAAAATGGAATCATAACTCCCCCATTGTTGTTCAAAACTCAAAGCAAGTGCAAGTGAGCATAAAATAAAACAAGGCATATCACTTGGAGAAAGAGGTGGTTGAGCCATAAGAGAAGTTACCAATAAAAGGATGGACACCGAACCATTAGGATACCAATAAGACATGTAATTCTTATCATGTGTATAAGTTTCTCAATAGACCACAATCATGATGATGTACATCCATAAAGAAATATGCACACAAAATATAGGTACAAAGAGAAAGAGCGAGATATCCAATTTGAAGACATAAATACGAAAATAAGATCTTTCCTTGAAAGCATAGCACATAGCTTTCATTTTTATCTTAAAGTATATGAATGAACTTCCAACAAAAACACATCAAAGACATCACAAACATAAATAAGGGAAAAAGAGATAGTTGTGACGTTTTGATAAAAGAAACAAGTATCACAAGGAGTAAATATGTTTCATGCCATGATACAGCCTACAAAAGGATGAAATGTTAGAGTATATGCATGAGGTAGATACTTGTTACCGAGGTAGCATTGGTGAGGTTGTACTAGATAACAATTCATCCATCATCATAGCTTGACTCCAATAAGCATGTAGTGATAACACCTTCTTTGTGAATTAGGAAAACACCCAATGCATCTCAAATGTACCTAAAACATATTTAAGTACAAAAATGGTCCCCAAACTCATTGGGTCCAAAGTAGTTAGACAAACTACAATATATAGGACACAATCCACATGAATATGGGCATATAGATATGAAATTGAATTTCATGAACATCTTAGCCGATTTAGGATTGATGGATATTATTTTATATAAGTATTGGATCAAGGAAGATAAAAATGCCATAACATATACATTAGTAATTATGCATGCAATCACTTTCAAGAACCAAAAGCGATATAATTTGGACAAAACACCTAGTAATCCAAGATATGCACACAAAGGAATGACATGACATAAAGGTTGTCCAAATTATATCAAAGATCCACGTCAACACATGGAAGGAGATACCAATTGGAACCAAACAAAATCATCTCATGATTGATAAGATACCAATTATAAAATATACCATGTAAAAATAAAATACCAAAGGAAATACTTATCACTTGGGGGATACTAAATAAGAATGCATCAAGGAGGAAAATATTGAGATCCTAATAGATATCAAATGAACCATGTCAAATTCCAAGGGATGTCAATTGAAGCATATATCTATGAGTGAGATATCAAACTCCAATTAATACCAATTGAGGGCATCAAAGAAGAACAAATGAGCATAGAAGATGAATATATAAAATATGCTCAATACTTATCTCATTTAAAACGATAGAACGCAAAACAAGGAATGAGATAACCAACCCCTCTACACTTTTTATGATGGCACAAAGTACCAAAAAATAAAAGTTGTGCCTTCCACAAACACACAAGATAGTGATTAAAATACAAATTTTAAAAGATCTAATATCAATAAACGATAACTAGTGTTCAAAAGAATCTATGAGAGCTCCCCCATGATCTATGCATGATTTTTGGATTTTGCACACAAATGGGATTATCACTATCCATACTCATACACTAGAAACATTCATTAAGTGGCAAGAAGATCCAATTGAAAATATATGGTTCTAAAGGAAGTAAGATAACTCTCCCATGAATTGTGCATTATCTAGATGTTTCCATTTGAATACAAAAATCACTATAAGGGAATCCTCGCTTTTCGTACAACCATTACACTAGAATTTTATTTGATTATAACACATAGATCTTCAAGAGGCAAGGAAGACAATGAGAGTTCATACAAAACAATTTCTCATCGATAATATAAATGGAAGCAAAGCGCAATGTAAATATGATCAATAACTTCTACCACAAATATGATTGTCACTTGTCCAAGGACAAGGAGGGTATGGTGTTACTTTTCGGTGGTATATTGCAAAAATATTCATGATCATGTTCGCAACACAAAAGCATATGGAAAAGATATGAGTTAATTACCATGCTTACATATAGATTCTTGCTGGCTTAAACTAGTCAAATGATCATGTAAATCAATGCTTAATATATCTTGAAGCAACCGGTTTCCCAAATAATACATACTAGGGCACATTTGAGGAACATCGCACGAAGAAACTCTCTCAAATTCAAGAAACCAAAATATGAGATACAAAAACTCATTTAAGAATATGGAACTTTTTTGAGCTAATCATGCCACGTAGTAACAAGATAATTTAGAATATCAATTCTAAGTGGAATTACCTCACATGTTCACATTTTCTAGGATTGTAATATGCACATAGCTTATTACTCCCCCATAATGTGATAATCCATTTATTTTCAACAAGAGGCAAGTGAAATCAAATAAGTGATAATTAATGAACATTGTAAAATTTGAATTTCTCATGAGAATGAAATACCACATGGAGACTATATAATCTTGTCACATTAATAATAAGTGATATACCTCATGTACACATATTTTAGGATTGTGATGTGGAAAAGCACATCACTCCCCCAAAATGAGATAGTTCATTAATCTCTCAAAAGAGGAAACTAAATTAATCATAAATTGCAATAAAGGCTCAACGCAGAACAAACAAATACATGGAGTGCAAACCAACAAACACATACTAGATTACTCAAGATAGGTGATTAGGCACACCATATACAAACACATGCTAGATACAAAACTAACACATGAAAAGGGCAAGAAACTTTCAATGTGTATAATGTAAATACAAGTTACCGCAAGGAGACACATTGGATATGAGATAGATATATGATGATACAAATGACTTGGCTTGAGTAAATATAATTGATGAAGATCCCTTAATTCTTCATAAGATAGCCAAATCTCCAATGCCCTCCAACAACACCTATTGATCAAGTTTTAGCTTGTTGGTCCCCAACCAAGTTGGGTCCTAAGAGGTTAGTCACAACAGTCTTGGCAACCCAAATGGTTCGTTTCTTGACACCACTTTGAGTGCCAACATATTTGGCAAACACATTGCCAACTTATCCTTCCGAAGGGAATAGACATCACCAATAATGATAGGGTTGGATAAGGTACCATTAGTGCATGAGGAAGCGAAGTGGCCCTTTTCACGGCATAAGTAGCAACATCGGCTTCCTCCTTTCTTATTAGTTGATTTATCAACTTGAGGAGTTATAACTTGATTCTTCTTGGTAAGAGGCATATCTTCATCTTGAGGTTAAGCATGAGATTGAACTTGTGGTTGCTTCCCTTGTTGCTTCTCACTAAGAGGCTTCTTATTTAATGGGAAAGACCTAACATGGTGCCCTTCAACCTTGAACTTGAAGCAAACAATCTTGGACAAATTCTTGACTTGTTCTTGGCCCTTGTTCTTGTTGATGGTACGATTCTTCTTGATGTTAGCCTTCTTGTTATTATTGGAGTTGAATACAAGTCCACCCTTGTCATTGGGTAATCTTTGCACACTCAACATGTTGTCAAGTGCGGACTTCCCATGACGCTTTTCCAAGTCTTTCTTCAAATAAGTGACTTGGGACTTGAGCTCTTTTATTTAATATACATGGTTAGTAGCAACGCAAGTAATAGAGGAAGTAGATGCTTCATTGTTAGATCAACAAGGCATGGAAAGAAATTCATCACAAGATGTAGCGATATTATGAGTGAATGAATTACTAGGTCTAGCATGAGGCAAAATAGAATTTTCAGTAGAGTTTGTGATAATGTCCACATGAGGCTCACAAGATATCACCTTGGTAATAATAGCCTCATGATCTAACTTTATCTTATCATGTGAGACTAAAAGATCCTCATGAGAGCTTGAGAGCTTTTCATGACTTTCTTCCCATTTCCCATAATTGCTAGTTAGAAACTCAAGTTGAGCCCTTAGCTCAACATTCTCCTTCAATGTAGAAGCTTCACAAGAAATAGAGTTAGTAGCAAAAGAATCATTATTAATATCAATAGGACAAGGCAACTTGTCAAGCTCTTTTGAATACGAAGCTTTAAGTTGAGCATGTGCAACTTTTAGCTCATCATTTTTAGTTTTAAGACAATTAACCACCTCAAGATTCTATCATGAGAGTCATTCATTTTTGATAACTCTAGAGTAAAAGTCTCTTAAAGAGATTCATTGGTGGTCTGTTCTTCTACAAGAGCTTCCTCTAGTTTTGCAATTTCATTGGAATAATCATGCTCGCGGCTATAACACGCGTCAATGCATGCTTCCAAATCCTTAATGGCGATATTGCACCTATCAAATGCTTTAATGATTTCTAGGAAATGGGAACAAGCATATTTATCCTCACAAAGGATATTGTGAATCATTTTACCTTTCTCCATTAACGAACCATTGTCATTATCATCATCATCATCATCACCATCATAATCATCATCATCATCATCATCATCATCACTAGATACATTGGTGTTCAAAGTAGGAGCTACCTTTGAACCTTTATCCATAAGGCATAAGTGAGATATGGTAGATGATGATGAACCATTACTTGAAGCACCACTTAAATCCACATTTTGTTCCATGGAATGTTGAGTTTCTTCTACATGGTTAGTAACACAAGGACTAGAGGAAATACAACCATTTTTACTATGGAAACAAGATGTATCAAGCATATCATCATAATATTTAGTAAAGGAATTTCTACATGATATGCATGGACTATCAACACAAGAATGTAAATCATTTTGGATGCTAGATGTGTTTAAGTCCATAGACAAAGTATTGCAATAAGATAGAGATGAAGAATCATCAACAATAAGCTTACTATCAAGATTGAATTTTTTGTCACTACTCACCATATACTTATGTTGTGGCTTGCCACATGTTGGTGAAGTAGAAGAAGTTGAGAACTCATCAGGCCCAGAGGTGGAGGGAGAATAATCATTCCCACAATTTTTGGACACATCATATTTATATTGAAGCTTGGTCCATATCTCATGAGCTTTCCAAGATGGCCTAATTGACTCAAGAACTATAATGTTAAAATATTTGAAAAACACATTAGTAGATTGATTATTGAGATATAAGTTTTTATCATCCTCTAAAGAGCAATCAAGGCCCTTTGGAGAAGAAAAACCCATATCTACAATTTGCTCTATATTTGGACCCATGTCCTTAAAAATATTAAGCATACTAATTTTCCAAGTATCATAATTTGTGCCATCGAATATAAAAGTGTCATTATGCATTAATCCCCTAGCCAACATCTTTACTCTCTAGGTTGTGAAACCCTATGAAGAGAGACCCGGCTCTGATACCAATTGAAAGGACACGGATGTCGCCTACAGGGGGTGAATAGGCGTTTAAAATAATTACGGTTAATGCTTGAATAAATGTGGAATAAAACTAGCGTTTAATTTATCAATCCAAAAACTAAACAAATTAGGTTCACCTATGTGCACCAACAACTTATGTTAAACCATTCAAACAACTATGTGATAGCAACAAATGTTACTTCAAGCTTGATGAATATCACAAAGTAAATTGCATAAGTAAAGAGATCGGGTATAGAAATAACCGAGACACGTGCATAGACGATTTATTCCGAAGTTCAGTTCCCAATGGAAGCTAATCTCTGTTGGAGAGGTGTGGAGTCACAATGACTCCAAGCGCCCAATGAATCACCTTATTCTCCTCGTGCCTCCACCAATGCGGAGTGCCACGATCCACTATGGGACCTTTGATGGCGGTCACCGATCCTGTACAAGGTTGGGGAAATATCCACAACTCAATTGGAGGCTCCCAACAATATCCCGCGAGCTACCAAAACTCCGAGATAGCAACAAGGCCTCGAAAGCTTCCAAAGCTCCAAGGCAACAATCAACCGTCTAGGGCACTCCAAGTACCCAAGAGGATAAGCTCAAGGGCTCCAAGAACCCAAGAGTAACAAGCTTCTCAACCTTTCACTCGAACGAATCCTTGTAGATAACTCAAACCGATGCAATCTATGCAATGGCAAGAACACAAAAAATGCTCAAGTCCTTCACTCTCAAATCACACCAAAGCAACAAATGCTATGGGGGGGGGGAGAAGAGGGGAAGAATAAGGAAGAACTCAACAAATGAATCTCCAAGATCTAGATCCCAAAGGATTCCCCTCACTAAGAGGAGAGATGGATTGGTGCAAATATAGATCTAGATCTCCTATCTCTTTTCCTATTAATTGGAGGCAAGAATCATGGAGGAATAGAGAGAAAGCAAGCTCCAAAAGGTCAACAATGGTGGGGGAAAACTTGCCTAAAAGGTGGGGAACCATTAGGGAAGAAGATCCCTTATATAGGCCCCCCAAAATCAGATTGTTGGGGGGCATTCTGCGCGTTCCCGGCCTTTGGGCCGGCCACCTAACAGAACCGCCCGGCCTAGGGGGTCTTAGTCCGGCCTAGGCCGGCCTCCGAGTTTCTAGAAAACCCTCTTCACTAAAAACGCGATATCCTTTGCATCCGGACTCCGTTTTCGATGATCTTGGGTTCTTTGAAATCGCAAGAACGAGAACTACAAGATTGTGCAAATAAACATCATAGTACATCATTGGAGGATAAAACCAAATGATGAAAGGTTTGAACTCTCTATAAAGGAGCAATCGGTAAAACCTCCAATATAAAAACGCAATAAGTTTTTCATGCGAAACCCGTTTTTGATGAACTTGAGCTTGCTTTGAAGCACATGACGAGATCTAAAACAAAACATGGAGAAAAAACAAATAAGAACCAAGAAAGATTAAGCAAATTATGCAAAGGTTTGAGCTCTCTCCGAATGACGCGATCAAGTTGCTAATATGAGAGCCCCTCTTGATAGTACGGTTATCTATCCTATAAACCGGTATCCCAACTAATTCTGTGAGACCGGTAAAATAGAAAACCTATAAAGATAATAAATTTTCCTTGAGCATTCCACTTGATCTAGATGATGAAGATCTTTACCTCCTCAAGATGGAACACCTTTCTTGATTTTGCTCGGTGAAGACACATAGATTGATCCCCCATACGCCACTATGGGAGAGGCTCTTTTAGGTACGTATTAACTTGTACATTATCTCCAAAAGAGTGGAAAGCCTCAATCATGTGATCTCTTTGATATGCTCCCCTTGAACTTGCACTTCTCGAACTTGATGACGACCACAACTTGACGTCGTCCACCATGGACTAGATGAAATCTTCCTTTTGATGCAAAACCATGGAAAGATACCTAACCCCACATAGATATACCACACACACATATAATGGGTTAGAACACAAAGCTATATGAACAATTACTTATCATATCATGATCCCACATTGTACATCTTCTTGCTTTGTGAGTTGATCAATATTGACCATCACTTAGCACTTTGCCTTGATCAACCTTGTATTTTTTATTCTCTCTTCATAATAATGATGTATTGAAGGTAAAGATGAATGTTCACACAATATTCTTCTTAAAGACATACTTGCAATATTCTCAACTCTCTCATGAACAAACTTGGGATATTCACATGAATAGCACCTTGGAAACCACTTGATCATCTTGAATCCAACACATGGACATCAAGCATTGCCTATGGGAAAAATCTACAAGTATAGCTCAATGCAACCATTAGTATATAATGATTTTCATCAATTACCAAAACCACACATGGGGGCACCATCCTCTTTCAGATGTTAAAATTTCCGAGTTGCGAAATCTCTTGTTGCAACTCATGAAAGACAAGGAACCAGAGACTTCCACTTCATCTCCTTCGGTAGAAATACCGGGGGAAGCTAAATATGGGGATAATGGTGGAGAACGTAAAAGTGACCCCCCCAAAGACTCCACTTCTAAGGGAACGAAAGAGAAGGGAGATTACCACTCCGTCGAAGGACAGTCCTGTCCCGATCCTCCCGTCCCACATCCTCATATAATTCCCAAAGGCGATCCTCCAAAAATTGATGCACATACTTTTGATAACTCACAATATTATATGAAAAATCACTTGAACTCTTCTTGTAATGAGCTTTGGAGGGTTCCTCAAGATGGATACAAGCCCCATGACCCCAAGAACTTGACAAGAAGAGAAGTCGTAGATTGATCCTTGGGTTACGTGTAGTTGCTCTTTTTCACACAAGAGGATTGGTCTGGTGATGAAGAGGATGAGCATCAAGATGATGATGACAAGGAGTACGGGGAGGACGATGATTGATCCTTGGGTTACGTGTAGTTGCTCTTTTCCCTTTTTGGTGTCTTGATGCCAAAGGGGGAGAAGTGGCTATCTAGACTTCTCGGGGATTTCATGGGTTGCTTTGCTTTTCTTTAGAACACAATCATTTGGACTTGATTTGCTTTTATGGCTTGTGTCCCTTTTGTCTTAGTTGCTTTCAAGTTTTCCCTTTCCTAGTGAATGTTAAATTGTGTGTGGTGAGACTACGAGGTGAAGCTATCTTATGGTTGTGCTAATATTTCGCTTTACTTATCTTAGCTATGCATGCAATTGTATTGTTCGCTATTGTTGTGCTTGTGATGTTAGTTTGTAAAACATAGGGGGAGCTCACAAATTTGTGTTGTGTAACCCGTCTATTTTTTACAAACCAATGTCTAGTCATGATTATCATTGCAAATATTTGTGTTGTCATCAAACACCAAAATGGGAGAGATTGAAAGCGCATTCACATAAATCTTGTTTTGAGTGTTTGTTAACAACACAAGTATAACTATTTATGTGTGTTGATGTTTGAGGGTCAATTTATAAAGTTACCAATGGTGGTGTGGTCTCCAAAAAGTTCAAAGAGAATTACATGCTTAGGAGTTGCTGGAATTAATTCCAGTCCGAAGTCTCCGGTGCCAGGAATTTCCTGCGAAGAAGAATCGAGCAAGTAGTTCCCTCCGGAGAGTGTGCGGAGACTTCTCGGAGTCTCCGGGGTGCAGGGGCCGGAGTCTCCAAACTCTCGGCTGTTCCACTGCGTTCGAAGCACCCCAGACGCCCTCTGCCTGTTGGTGGATAAATTTGGGAGAAACTATGCGGAGTCTCCGGCCCAGCAGACCGGAGTCTCTGCCCCTGAAGCATTTCCAGCGCCAAGACAAAGTGGTGTCACCCACTGCCTTCAGTCCAGAGAGTGTCCGGAGACTTTCCGGAGTCTCCGGCCCTCCAGAGAAAGTCAGATACTTTGTTAGGACGGAGTCTCCGGCCTTCACACCGGAGTCTCCGGTGTGACTTTTGTAGAAAGGCTCCAAATGGCTAGATTTTGGGATTGGGGTATAAATACCCCCTCCACTTCTTCTTCCTCTAGCTATCTCGTCCAAAATTGATTCCCCATTGCTAGAGCTCACCCACCAAGGTAGATCTCCCAATCCCTCCCACCAATCTTGTTGATCTTTGGAGGATTGAAGGAGAAGGCCCCGATCTATGTCTTCACCAACCAGTTTTCCATTTCCCCCTCATTTGCTTGAGGGGAACTAGTATAGGGTTTCCTTGTGTGGAAAACCTATACCTCGTTGCTACTCTTGGTGATTCTTGGTGTTTCTTGGGAGCCCCAATTTGGATGTGGGTGTGTGCCTCAAGCTTGTTGTAAAGGACTCGATTCCCGCCTTAAAGGGGATCAATAGTGGAAGGTGGACTAGTCCTTTGTGACGAGGTTCATCGTAGAATATGTGAGGCCTTTGTAGCGTTGAGTAGGCCTTCGTGGCGAAACTCACATCCCTCCAACGAGACGTACTCCCTTAAAAAGGAGGAACTTGGGAATACATTGTGTCTCCGCGTGCTTCCGTTATCGGTTACCTAGTTGAAAGATCATCTTCCGTTTTGACAATTGATGACAACATAACTAAAGGAATAATCATTATTTTGAGCATGTTCAGGGTTTGTTTGATAGTTATCAAAATGCCAAAATACTACCAATAACATTCTCAAAGGCTTACAATATTTATCCTAAAGGAAAGAGCTCAAAAAGACAAAGTTGGGAAACTGTTTCTACATGCAGCAGAGGCTCCGGTGAAACCACCGGCACCTCCGCTCCCAGCTGTTTTTCAGCACATTCCCAGGTGGTAGGTTCCGGTGGCGATACCGGTGGTACCTCCGCCAAAACCCCTTTCGGGTGGCTCACAACGGAGTCCAGGCCGGAGGCCACCAGTAGTACCGGTGGGAAAAAATTCCGATGTTCCCACCGGTACCTCTGCCTGTTCAACTGAGCTACAGGTGGGGGTTTGGTACCGGTGGAGCTACCGCAGGGTCCGCCAAAATCATGTTCGGGTGCATCACAACAGAGGCCACGGCAGAACCCACCGGTAGTACCGGTGGGCGGAACCTCCGCCGGAACCATCGGTACCTCCGCCACTGAAGAATCTGCAAAGAAGAAAAGGAGTCGCGCGGGCTCCAGTGTGTGAAGACCACCGGTGGTACCGGTGCAAACACCGGTACCCCCGGTGCAACGAGGGAGTGGGCAACTGCCAGATTTGGGGAAGGGGTATTTAAAGCCCTTCCCCTACCTCTTAAATGCTAATCTTTTTCCACTCTCTCTTAGCATTAATGAAAGCTTCAACCTCCTAGATCTCCCTCTCCAACCACCCAATCACTCCATAACTTTGTGGAGAGCTTGAGGAGACCTATATCCGTGATTCCACCAAAGGAATTGCAAATCCATCCACCACATCCTAGTAGATCTACAATCCTACTTGAGGCCTAGAAACCTTAGTAGATCTTGTGCTTGTAGCTTCCACCTTGTTGCAAAGAAGCTTCAGATTGTTTGAGAGCCTCCATCCATCTTTTGGAGTGTCCTCAACCTCGTGTAAAAGTTTGGTCAGCGCCTTCAAGTCGACCTCATAGTGGAAACGAGAATCTCCCTCACCGGAGAAGCTCAAGGAGAATAAGGTGTGCAGAACCGTGCTATTGAGGAGCGCCTAAGTAGCTCCCCACCTCTCCAACGTAGACGTACTTCTCTTGAGAAAGAACTACGGGAAACATATCCTTGTCACCATGTTTATACTTGTGGTTTATCTTGTTCCCTTTCATTTTACTTCCGTTGCGTATCATATCTTGTATCACATAGGTTTCTCACCTATATGCGTATCTGGAGAACCTTGTATTACTTGTTTAGCCCAAACTAAAAAGGAAAAGAATAAAATTGGTAGCCAACCTATTCACCCCCCTCCTCTAGTTGACCATAGTGCACTTTCAATTGGTATCAGAGCCTCGGCTCTTTCTAAGGGCTTAACCGCCTAAGAGTATAATGGTGACTGAAAATGAGCCCGACGGTTCTAATGCGGAAATCGCCAAAATGGCCAACACTATAACTAACCTACAAGAGACGGTTGGAACTATCCAAACCGAATTGTCCAAGGTTAGCTCTAGTGTTGGTTCAGAGGTTTCTAGCATAAATAAGATGTTGGAGGCCATCATGGGGGGAAACCAAGGAGCTCGAGGAACCACCCACCACCGTCGAATAATGTTAGCTCAGATGATGATTCCATTCCGGACATCACCGAAATGGAAGCTAACATTGCTTTAGCCAAGGCGAAAGCCAAGGCAAAATCCGATAAAAAGGCCAAGAGTGGTGGGAGTTCCAAAGGCTCCAAGTCTCAAATGGCTAACGGTTTGGGGTCTAACTCAAGAGTTCCACCACCTGCCAATTATGACTCTATTCATCCCATTGCTACTATGCCACACATTATAAACGTTGGACTTCCTACCATGCTTAACACTAATGAATTCTCTTCTTGGAAGTTCGATATGGAGTCTCATATTTCAGGATCTTGCACCGCCTTGTGGAGAAGTGTTCTCCATGGATTCCATCCTCATGATGCAAGAAACTTTTTTTTAGAACATGATGCAAGAAACTTGACTCCAAGATAGTATATTGAATTTCAACTCAACAAGACCGCTCTTGTTACTATCCAAAAGGCTCTCCCAAGATAACATCTTAAACACATCCGCGGTATAAAAACCGCCAAGGAGGCTTGGGATAAACTTGACACCTTGTTTAAAGGAAATGCTAGCATCCAATCCTCCAAGTATGATGTGGCACTTGACAAGTCCGAGAACTTTGTCATGCTTGAAGATGAAAGTCCGAGGAGCTATATAGAAGAGTTGTCATCCTTGGAAACTAATTGAGGGACTTTGGAAAAGAGGAAATATCCAATGAGTGGATAAAGAGGAAGTTTGTCAAGGACATAACTCCTTTTGAGAATAACCTATCCACTAGAATCCTAACAAGATCGGATTACAACTCACTCAACTCCATTGGTGTTCTTAGCAAGTTCATAGCCATATCCCTATCTCACAAGAGTGCGGATGATGCTCTCGCTCGCTCAAGAAGAACTGGGAAGTCCCCCAACCTCGCCTTGAAGTCTAAGGCGATTGCTCGGATAGAAGAAGTTGATGAGGATGATGAGGATGAAGAGGACTATGAAAACACATACAAGGGTGCTCATAAGTGTATTGCTCTTTCCATGCACAGCTATTGGAAGAGATGGGAGGCTCACAAGTCCGGTGCTCCTAGACCCTCGAGAAACAAGGTCTACAAGAAGAAGGGGGAGCGGCCAAGGACGTGTTACAATTGTGGAAGTGCAAATCACTTTTTCAAAGTGTGTACTTTTGAGCCAAGAGAAGAGAATGAAGGCAAGCTTGCTCGCAAGGGCAAGAACAAAGCTCCACAAAACAAGAACCTTGCTAGAAGAGTCCCAAGGGCTATATATGTTCAAGAAGGGCCCACATTGGAAACATACTACTCCGAAGATTAAGTAGAAGATTAAGTAGTAGGTGTGGCCCACGTCGCCATAGCCACGTCTTTCTCTTCATCGGTCTCTCTATTTGAATCCCCCAATGAGAAGGCATTGATCGACCTACATGTCTCATGGCAAAAGCCACCACGGTAATATCTTCCACCTCCAAGCCTATTGCTACTAGTTCTCCCTCATTATTGGATTGTGTTGAAAACATTGTTGATGATGAGGAGGAGGCCAAGAATCTAGGCTCTTGGTTATGTAGTCTTGAAGGTGAAACCAAAGAAAAGGTAAAGGCCCTTTTGAGGCAACTTGATGATTCTAACTCTCTTATAGATGAGAAGGAATAGATCATCATGACTTTGGAAAGTTATGGTGGTGGCCATGAGAAAAATGACAAGGATCTTGTAGAAGCTCTTGAGAAAGAGAGATCCATGAGAGCCTCTCTTGAATAGAGACTATCTAGTCTAGAGGAGACATACGCCATTAGTGTTTCCAAACTTAGGAAGGATAATGAAAAATCACTTGCTCTACTTAAAACCTTTGAAGAAGAAGATTTGAAGCTAGGAATGGCTCATGAGAAACTTGTTGAGCGTCATGAAAAAACTAGAAAATGAGTTCACGTCTCTTAAAGAAATTCATGACAAACTCACCACGTCTCGGGATAAGCTTATAGCTCAACAATCTAATAAGCAAGTGATACCTTCCTCTAATAGCATTGTTATCATGCCTAACTCTTTTACAACTAATAACATTGTAGGAAGAGAGAAAATTCTCAATGTTGCCATAATCTCTCAAGGAGCTAAGAAAGGGAAGGAAGGGCTTGGCTTTGTTGCCAAGTCAAAGAAGAAAACCAAGAATGTCACCTCTTCCTCTCGTGATGTTGTCTTTGTGAAAGAGGGAGAGGTGACCAAGGAGAAGGAGACCAACACCGTGGTGGGTGGTGATACCTCTAGGGGAGCATCACTCACAATGACTTTGCCGGAAAATATAACCCCTCTTATGTTCTCATGAAATCTAGAGATGGTCATATTTATGCTAAATACGTTGGTACTTCTTATGGTGATGATTATCATTGGACTATTTGGGTTCCTAAGTCCCTTGTTACTAACAAAAGAGGACTCATTGAAGGATGGGTACCTAAATCAAGAAATTGATCTCTTGTATGGAAGTGCTTCCGGGTCGGGTAGATGGACGGTGGATAGTGGTGCATCCCAACATATGACCGGAAGCAATGACGTAATGATTAATCTTGAACCTCCATCACCTCATCTCATTTGCATCACTATTGGTGAAAATTCCGAACTTAAGGTATTGGGACGAGGCAAGGTGGCTATCTCAAATGATTTATCAATTGAGAATATTCTCCTTGTTGAGTACCTTGGTTATAACTTTATGTACGTTCTCCAACTTGCAAATTGTGTCTTTACCTCTTTCTTTTATAAAGAGAATGTGATTGTCACTTGGGAAAAAACTCTTAAAATAGACTTTGTTGGGTTTGTCGAGAATGGCATGTATGTAGTGGACTTCTCTAAAGAAGACACGTGTGGCGCGACATGCCTAATGGCTAAAGTTGATGTGGGTTGGCTTTGGCACCGCTGGTTATCCCACACAAATATGAGGATGTTCCATGACCTTCAAAGGGGCAATCATGTTCTATGACTAACCAAGGCTAAGTTTGCTAAAGATCGTGTGTGTAGCTCTTGCGCCTTTGGGAAGCAACATGGGGAACTTCACCCAACCAAGACCAATATCTCCACCACAAGAATTCTCGAGCTCATTCACTTAGATCTCTTTGGTCCACTATCTTATGATAGTCTCGGAGAAAAGAAGTATTGCTTGGTGATAGTGGATGATTATTCAATATATTGTTGGGTGTATTTCTTCAATAGGAAGAGTGAGACTAAAAAGAGAGTAATCGAGTTCATCACTCTAGTTGAGCGCCAATACAATGTTTCCATAGTGGCCATCCGGAGTGATAATGGCTCAGAGTTCAAGAACTATACCGTTGAGGGTTTTCTTAGTGAAGAGGGCATTGCTCATCAATATTCAACTCCCTATACCCCTCAACAAAATGGTGTTGCATAAAGAAAGAACCGTACTTTGATGGATGCGTCTAGGACAATGATTTCAGAGTTATCTTCTCCTTATAAGTTTTGGGCCGAAGCCGTCTCCACCGCATGACATGCTACCAACCGGTTATATCTCTGCAAGATCTTGAACAAGACTCCCTATGAGATTCTCACGGGCAAGAAACCTGACGTATCTTACTTCAAGGTCTTTGGTTGCAAGTGCTTCATTCGCAAGAAAGGTAAACTTTTGTCAAAGTTTGAGACCAAATCTTACGAGGGTATCTTTGTTGGCTATGCCACAAATGCTCACGCCTATAGAGTCTACAACAAGTACACCGTACAAGTTGAATAAGCTATACACGTGGTGTTTGATGAGGATAACGACTCCCAAGGGGGCGTATAGATCATGGTGTTGTAGGAGATGCAATTCCTCCCATCGTCATAGGAAGAATGGGGATTGGTGAAATAATTCCCATTGAGGGTTACCTGATGACAGATGGAGAAGGACTATGCCCCACTAGAGTGGAGCCATTGACTACACCCATTGTTACACAAGCTACCCAACAAGATGCACCAAGCCCTCAAGCTAATGATCAAGGTCAAACAAGTGATCAAGGCCAAGCTACTCATCAAAGTCATGATCAAAGTCCCATCATTGTTTAGATAGCTCAACCTAGTGGTGATCCTTCACCTATTGATGATCAAGGACAAGATGAATATGGACATGTCTCCGACGAAGAAGGCGATTCTCAAGCAATATCCAAGGAATCTTTGGAGGAGATACTAGCTCGTAGAGCAAAGAAAAGGCTAGAGAATCTTGAACGAGAAGTTCACACGGAGGACAAGATACTTGGGAAAGTTCGTGGAAGGGTTGTCACTAAGAAGCAATTGGCGGATTTTAGCAAGGATCATGATTTTGTCTCTTTCATTGAGCCCAAGAAGGTCTATGAAGCTCTCGAAGATCAAGATTGGCTTGAAACCATGCATGATGAACTCAACAACTTTGAGCGCAACAAGGTTTGGAAGTGAGTGCCATGTAACATCCAAAATTTTGCTAACAAAGGGTTGTGGTGTTGTGCTCATGTCATTCATGCATGAAACCAATTTGAACCAATTAAATTTTTTAATTTAAATGAAAAATGAGAAAATTCCACAAATACTACACAATGTGGTTTTCAAAATTTTGAACTGAAAAATATTTCAATTTCACCAAATCAAAACATGGTGAGGTTGGAAATTTTATAAGTTTTCCAAATATCATGTTTGAAAATTTTTCTGTTTGCAAAAAGGTCCTCAAAAACCCTGTTTCTGTCTTGTTTTTAAAGAGAAAAGGACCTATGTGTGATTTCCAAAAGTTCCAGGGGGTTATGGAGAAATTCCTTTTATCCCTTTCTTCAACCTCTTGACAGAAGGATGGAGGGCGACATCGGCGGCGCTGCCACCTCCTGCTACCCCTCCCCGCGGTGGATTAGCACGCCTAGGAGACGTCCGGATCGTTCTATCCTCGCAGACCCCCCCCACACCTCCCTTCCTCTCTCGCTCTCTGTCCCCGTGACGACAAACCCTAACCCTAGCTCGCCCCACGGCCGCCGCCGTTTTCCGCCAACTCCGGCTGCCTCTGGATGAATTGATCACGCCCGGAGGTCCGCCTCGACTCCCTCTTGCTCCTCGCCAACTCTCGTTTGTAGGAACAGCCGAGAGGCGAGGAATCGGGCCTTCTTCTTCAGGTCCGGTCGCCGGCCTCCTCTACTCATCGATGTCGATTACGGCCTTCCGCATCGCTCCGTCAACGCCATCGCAGCCTCCTCGCTCCTGTGATCCTCCCATGTCCTCAGCTCCCCCCCTCCCCCTCGGAATCACCCTCCCCGTCATGCTCCTGTCATCGCCGCCGCACCACCGCACGCCGGCTCGTCGCTGGTGACCTTATGGTCCAATATCCACGACCCCTAGACTCCCCTTGACCTCCTCTACCGCGTGGTGTACTTTGATTTCAAAATCGCGCACTGAATCGCGGGATTGAGCCAAGCCAGAGCCTCTTTGGCCATTGATGATGTCATCCCGACGTCAGCCTGACGTCATAATCCATTTTTCTTATTTCCAGAAAATGTTTAATAATTACAGAAAATGGTTTAATTTTGTAAATTCAATAACTATTGTTTTATAACTCAGAAAAATAATAGTAAGGTACCAAAATGTTCTGAAAAAAAAACTCTACATGTTTAGGTAATTTTCACACATGTTTGATTAAATTGAATTTTGACCATTATTAAAATATTAATTAAATCATTTAAAAATAAAGAAAATAAGTTTTTAATCAATAAAATTAGAAAATAAAGTTATATACCAAAATGCTCAAAATGACAAATGCAACCTATTTATGATGTTTTCAAAACCCTTTGAGCAATTAAAATTGTACACACTTCTAGAATCGGCCGAAACACCCTCCAAGGTCCATTCGGGGCTATTTTCAACATAATTGCATATTTGCCATGCGAACCTTAGCAACCCATTGAACATGTTTAGGGCTTTATTGAAGTACATTAACTTGCTCATGCATACATATTGCGCATTGCATCAATGCCATGGTTTATTGTTGTTTTCCTTTTGGGTATTGTTCCTCCTCGGTAGAATGCGACTCCGAAGAGAAGGCCAACAATGCAAGTGGTGAATACTTGATCTTAACCGACAAGTCAAGCGCTTATTCCTGAAGCATTTATTTGGTTTTCTTGAAGCAAGGCAGGCATAACCTCTTATATGCTCATATATGTTTTCGAACAACATTTGATTCTCGTACTTTGCATTCGATTCCAAAGTATTTGAGGTTAGTAGATACAGTTCTTCTATATACTGTATTGCCTCAATATCCTGATCCACTGCTCCTAGCCGCCATAGATTTGCGTGTGCGTATCGCTAAGGCCTCATATCTGCTTCGCTTAGCCATACATGTTTGTTTACCTCTGCTCCATCCGGTTGATGAATCTGAGCTGCGAGAACCTAGCATGATATGATGACGTGGTAAGATGAGCATTTTGTGGTTAACTTGACTAAGGCTTGGACGGGAGGCCACTTGGGAAGTGGTTGTTTGTTCCGTACTTGCCAATCCTAGGAGTAAGGTCGGGCGCAGAAGCCAAGACTGAGCGTACAACTACGCGCGATGGCCGTGAGCCTCGCCGACCGACTAACTTATTTGGCTTTATCCATGAGTCACGTAGTTTGAGATTTCTATTCGGCAACAAAAATAAAACCTTTTAAATGTTTTGAAAACAAAATGCTCTGCTAGGGCGTGACCGGGGCGAAGTGATGGACGTACACGGATCTTGACCCCGCCTCACAGAGACAGGTGCCGTCAAGAGGATGGCCAACTCCCTGTTGACGGGGTGGCCCTGTCTTGGGTTGACTCATGGATAGAGTCGGGTAAGGTAAAGGTCGTGGCCGGCCACCCTCTGCCGCGTTCCATGGAAGAGCATACATGTGGCGCTAAGAGTCGGATGGTACGTGTGGGTAAAGTGTACCCCCGGCAGGGATAAATATTTTCGAGAAGTCGTGTCCGCGGTTAAGGACGACTTGGTGAAAGTAGTTTGGCCATAGATAACTTGAACATGGCGTAAAAGATGTTGACAATATTGAAGGGTGCCTCCTCGGAGATGCCGAGAGGGGTGATCCTTATAGCATGTGAGGTGCTGGGAAATGCTATTGGTGGAATAAAAAGAATGATGATTACAGTAGTTGAGTAGCTTTCTCACCTGTTTTGAAAATACTCCTTGAGACATGTTATTTTCCTCGATTTCAAGAAATAAATCTCGCTTTACGCAAAATAACCTTCATAAAACCCTTTTTGAAGATAGCAGATATATAATAGGTTAACTAAGTCTTGTTGGGTACCTCTCGTACTCAGGTTTGCTTAATTTTGGTTCAGCTGAAGATCTCACTTCAGTGGTGGTTTCAACGTGGACATCAACGAGTAGTTTGGGGTTCTCAGGTAGCAGCCTGGAATCTATGGGCTGGGACGTCGCCTTATGTTGCGGCCTCTTAGGCCTTTTTGGTTCTTGTTGACTAGCAACATAACTTGCCTTCTGTTGTCTGATGTAATGTTGGGTCATGTGACCTCCGTTTGTAAAGCTATACTCTAGTATTACCTGCTTTATACAGCTTCATGTCTAGAGTTACTGCTTTGATCGGTTGTTGGTTTCGAGCTCATTGTTATACAGTTTTTGCTATGCCTGCGTTGTTGTCGCAGTCGAGGGGTTGTGGAGCCGATGATCCATTTCCGAGCACGTCTGCCGATGTGATTCGGCCTGGGGCTTGGTAACCCCAGTAACCCTCGATTGTTGTTGCACTTCCTGGACACATAGCATCTCTGTATAGCTTTGGTCCCGTTCCTTCAGTTTCATACGACTCGTGGATGCTTTGATATGCATAGTTGGTTATGAATATCATGGACACAAGGAGTAGTAGTACCGATGTTATCCGGCCTGCGTGCCGATGAATCCGGTCTACCTGGTGTTGTTTTTTTGCGGTCGGGGCTGGTAACCCTGAAGCCCTTGTGGGTCCATGACTAGGAGAGCATAACAGTATGTATACCTATGGGTCCGGGTGTCTCACAAGTCATGGTATCAGAGCAGGCCCACATGTAAGAAAACCTTACTGCTTGGTCGATGTTGAGTCTAGTGATTGTGAAAACTATTTTGAAACAACAAATGAGTTGTGAAAACCTTCTTAGGATTCTTTTTACTCCATATCTGGTATCGCCCTAACTTTGGTTCACCTTACCTGTTTTTATTTGAAAAGGTTCTAGTCATTCAAAACCTAGGTGCCTTCTTTGGCAAGGACGTATTTTACCCAAGCTGGCCTAGTGTTGAGTCTCTATAGTTGTGTGTGTCCCGTAATTCGTTATCTTTTGATTCAAACTGGGAGATTTACTTCCATTCGTAATCTCTCAAAGTTGTATGGATTCCACATTCTCATGTTCTAAAGTTTCAAATCCTGAACCTAGAGATTTCCTTTTCATCTCGAATGTGTCCGTTATCCTCTGTTCAAATTCTTCTGGAGTTATGTTGTCTTTTGAAAGATACCTCGTGATTACTACATTATAGTGTCCTTTAATGCACTCATATAGTAGTTACTCTTTTCTTTGTGTTTTAACCTCGAACTTGAACCGAAGGTCCCGGAATGTGTTGGATTGAAGTGTGTTGAATATTGTGGTTTCTTAATCATGTGATGTGTATGCTACTAGCACAAGATGCTGACCTTTAACCCAAGATCCATTCTGTTGGCCCTGAGGAACATCTTCTACCTAAGGATGGCTAGGTAATTTAAATTCTCATAGCCATAGGTTTTCTCTTGGAATCAAAAGGATCACGACAAGAGCATTCCTTATGATTCTCACATCTTTCTTTTGATTCAGCTATACTTCTCTTCTTGGCATGGGTTCTACAAATGAGTATTACCCTGTGCAATCAACGTGATCTTAGGAATTCTCCTGAGCATGTTCCTATCTTCCAGATGCTCTCAAATCTCCATCTGTTGTTTTGGACACCAAGTTGCATATGTGTGTTCGAGTTTTCCAATGCATTCGCTCTTGTTTTCCATCTGAACATTTCACCTTGGAATGTAAGGAGAAACAAACTCCAGTACCTTGTTCATTTCTAGAACCAAGTCAAAGTTTTGTAATTCGCATATTAAAGAAGTTTCATTAGCTTATGTTATGTTCTTCCTTCGAGAATTGCACTCTTAGATATCAAGAGTTCATGCTGAGTTTCATGGCCTAATTGATGAAGTGATGTTCTCACACGTCCTCACTCCTCTTCTCTCCAAGATTGAATTCTCAAGAATGTTGGGTGTGCCTTGAGGTGTGTATCCGATATTCTTAGCAATTCGTATTGCGTTGAAAAATCTAAGAAACATTTGTATCCTTCTTACGTCATTCTGGTGCACCTTCTCGGTTTCTCGGTCAGAGAGATAGGTTCACACCAAATCTCTCAAGACCATATCAGTTGCTTTGAAAAGCAAGATCCCTTCCAAACTCCAAGACATATCGGTAGGCTGTGATATTCTGGTTGTCGTTCTGGAAGTATCACCAGGTGGTCACCTGACCGTGATGTCTAAACAAGGGGTAATTTGAACGACTCCTTTCTCCAAGAAACTACACTAGACACCCTGGACTAGTGGTTGAGCTTAAACAATAATTTGGAGAATTTAAAGGCAAAAGTCCACCTAACTTGATCCTTCATTAAGGGATGTCTAGTTTTCATTGTGTTGAAGCATGATAGTATCTCCTCAATGGACATGCCATCATCCTACCCTTGATTTGATTTGGGCTATCATCAAATCAAGCTCAGATTCAAGGATTATCTTGATGGTGTTTCTACTCATGGTGTTCCACCTAAGTACACCTTCATGTCCTTTAGTATGACCAATACATTGCCTTGTTCATATGTTATGTGAATCCCTCTTCTTGGAGTAACTTGATAAGTCTATTGTCGATCCCATCAATGACATTCCTATTTCTCCAAGTTGCAAGAGGTTCATGTTGAAAAATTGGCACTAACGTTGGAAACTTCCGAGAACCATCTTTGTGTCATCACGAAGCTTGTGCTCTAGATGTTTGAAATGACTTATTCTAGTTCATGTGCTTATGGTGCAAGTTGTCACCATGGATCCGAGTAGAGTTTTCTTGTTCCCACGGGAATAATCCCAAGTCGGTCATGCATGTGTGGACTATTCTTGAGATGGTAGGCTGGTCCTCCATTTCTTGAAAAAGTTTTGTATGCACCCCAAGCCACTGACTGATTGTTCAATAAAGAGAAGAAGTCCAAGAACTTCGTTATCTTTATAATCGTCTTCCCAACAAGGACTCGGGTGTGTTCCGTTGCAAGTAGTCCATGTAGGTGCAACCGTCTGTCGCAAGTTGCTAATACATGAGTTCTGTGATCTCGCTCATGTGCTTGATCGTGGCATTGTAGTCCATATCCCGAGAATCTACTAAACGTATCTCGTTGGTAACCGGTGCAACCTCTTCGATCACACATACTGAGTCTGAGCTATCAACCCACTAACCAGAGCTGAATCTCAAGCAGCAAGGATGGTTGGTGTTTTCTCAAGAGAACTGAACTAGGTCCGTTTGAAAATCTGGCGTGATTGATGTCGTGGTTGACACAATTAGCCGGAAGGCCTAACGTCATACCTCTTTGAATCAGCAAAAACAGCCACTCTCCGTGAGAATTCTTGTGTGGCTTATTCTAGAAGTTACTCTCACTCTTCTTCCAAATCGGAGTTTCACTTCCACTTGATGACCTATTGAAGGCTTATTGTAAGATGGATATTGGTATCGGAACATCAAGGAGACCTTGGAACTTACTATGTACAATGTCTCTCTACCAATCCTCCAAACCTTTGTTCTAGTGGAAACAAGTTTCTCATGAGAACCATCTTGTGGTGTTTTGTAACCGCCATTGATCAGTTCCCTTTTTCAAGTTGTTTGTACTTGAAGTTCTGTTCATCTCACACATTGTGTGAATTTGTCAGTTACTTCATCCATAGAGTCTTAACTAGGTGGTAAACGTATTGCTACGTCCAAACCATAATAGGAAAGAGATTCCCTATTCCTTCGTTGTTTCACTTCCTGATTGTTATTCACCCGTATGGTGTGACCAAGAGTTCCTCCTTCATTATGGTGCTCCACCTTATTTTGGTTACTCATCTCTATCGTGAAGTAACATCCCAATCCAAGACAAGGATTTCGACGAACTTTGATGGAATGAAAGTTCCTTCATCTTCTATGTTCACCCCCAAAAGAGTGAACATGATCCCTGTATCATAACTCTATCTTGGACACATGATTCCATCGTGTTTTTGTGTTCTCTCTCGTCTATGGAAATTACTTTGTGGTATCCAAGACCATACTCTCCATCTTGGTATTCTTTTTGAAGAAACCTTGATGTCAAAAGTTGTTCAACCATTCTTTTCCAAAGGGTTTTAAAGTATTGTGCAAAGTTCATATTCTAAATCCTTCCAAGACCAATCATCCACAAACTTGAAAACCTTCTCCTATTCCATCTGTTACCTTGATGTGTTTCATGTTCCTTAACTCATGTGTTTTGTGAAATTCTTTCCCATGAGTTGTCCATGAGATAATCGATCTTCGTGAAGATCAAATCCCAAGAGTTTTCCCTCTTACCTAAGGTGTATCCGTTCAACATTTTACGATGCTATGGATCAACCTCTTCAAGAAGAAAACCGCAAGGTTCGAGAAGATCGTACAAAACCGATGTTCCTTCTTTCTTTCTCCTTTAGGAATCTCGGGACGAGATTCTTGTAAGGGGGGTAGATTTGTAACATCCCAAATTTTGCTAAAAAGGGTTGTGGTGTTGTGCTCATGTCATTCATGCATGAAACCAATTTGAACCAATTTAAATTTTGAATTTAAATGGAAATTGAGAAAAATCCACAAATACTACTTAATGTGGTTTTAAAAAAATTGAACCGAAAAATATTTCAATTTCACCAAAGAAAAATATGGTGAGGTTGCAAATTTGATAAGGTTTCCAAATATCATTTTTGCAAATTTTTATGTTTGCAAAAAGGTCCTCAAAAACCCCGTTTCTGTCCTGTTTTTAAAGAGAAAAGGACCTCTCTATGATTTCTGAAAGTTCCAGTGGGTTATGGACAAATTCCTTTTATCCCTTTCTTCAACCTCTTGACAGAAGGATGGAGGGCGACGCCGGCGGTGCTGCCACCTCCTGCTACCCGTTCCCGCGGTGGATTAGCACGCATGGGAGACGTCTGGATCGTTCTATCCTCGCAGAAACCCCTCCCTCCTCCCTTCCTCTCCCCCTCTCTGTCCCGGTGACGATGAACCCTAACCCTAGCTCACCCCATGGCCGCCGCTGTTTGTTGCCAACTCCGGCTGCCCCTGGACGAATTGATCACACCGGGAGCTCCGCCTCGACTCCCTCTTCTTCCTCGCCAACTCTCATTTGCAGGAACGACCGAGAGGAGAGGAATCATGCCTTCTTCTTCAGGTCCGACCGCCGGCCTCCTCTACTCATCACCGTCGATTACACCCTTCCCGCGCGACTCCGTCAACGACATTGCAAACTCCTCGCTCCGGTGAGCCTCCCCATGTCCTCAGGTCGTCCCCTCCCACTCAGAATCACCCTCGCCGTCGTGCTCCTGTCACCGCCGCCGCGCCACCGCACGCCGGCTCGTCGTCGGTGACTATATGGTCAAATATCCGCCACCCCTAGACTCCCCTTGACCTCCTCTACCGCGTGGTGTACTTTGCTTTCAAAATCGCGCACTGAATCGCGGGATTGAGCCAAGCGAGAGCCTCTGTGGCCATTGATTACGTCATCCCGACGTCAGCCTGACATCATAATCCATTTTTCTTATTACAAAAAATGTTTAATAATTATAGAAAATGGTTTAATTTTTCAATTCTATAACTATTGTTTTATAACTCAGAAATAAAAGTAAGGTACAAAATGTTCAGAAAAAATAAACTCTACATGTTTAGGTAATTTTCACACATGTTTGATTAAATTTATCACACATGTTTGATTAAATTTAATATTACCATTATTTAAATATTAATTAAATCGTTTAAAAATAAACAAAATAAGTTTTTAATCAATAAAATTCGAAAATACAAGTCATATACCAAAATGCTCAAAATGACAAATGCAACCTATTTATGATGTTTCCAAAACCCTTTGAGCAATTCAAATTTTACACGCTTCCAGAATCGGCCGAAACACCCTCTGAGGTCCATTTCGGGGCTATTTTCAACATAATTGCATATTTGCCATGTGAATCTTAGCAACCCACTAAACATGTTTAGGGATTTATTTAAGTATATTAACTTGCTCATGCATACATATTGCGCATTGCATCGATGCCATGGTTGATTGTTGTTTTCCTTTTCGGTGTTGTTCCTCCTCGGTAGAATGCGACTATGAAGAGAAGGCCAGCAATGCTAGTGGTGAATACTTGATCTTAACCGACAAGTCAAGCACTTATTCCTGAAGCCTTTATCTGGTTTTCTTGAAGCAAGGCAGGCATAACCTCTTATCTGCTCATATATGTTTTCGAACAACATTTGATTCTCGTACTTTGCATTCGATTCCAAAGTATTTGAGGTTAGTAGATACAGTTCTCCTATATACTGCATTGCCTCAATATCCTGATCCACTGCTCCTAGTCGCCATAGATTTGCGTGTGCGCATCGCCGAGGCCTCATATCTGCTTCGCTTAGCCATACATGTTTTTTTACCTCTGCTCCATCCGGTTGATGAATCAGAGCTGCGAGAACCTAGTATGATGTGATGACCTGGTAAGATGAGTATTGTGTGGTTAACTTGACTAAGGCTTGGATGGGAGGCCACTTGGGAAGTGGTTGTTTGTTTCGTACTTGCCAACCCTAGGAGTAAGGTCGGGCGCAGAAGCCAAGACCGAGCGTACAACCACGCACGATGGCCATGAGCCTCGCCGACCAACTAACTTATTTGGCTTTATCTATGAGTCACGTAGTTTGAGATTTCCATTCGGAAACACAAATAAAACCTTTTAAACGTTTTGAAAACAAAATGCTCTGCTAGGGCGTGACCGGGGCCAAGTGATGGACGTACACGGATCTTGACCCCGCCTCACAGAGACAGGTGCCGTCAGGAGGATGGCCAACTCCCTGTTGACGGGGTGGCCCTGTCTTTGGTTGACTCATGGATAGGGTCGGGTAAGGTAAAGGTCGTGGCCAGCCACCCTCTGCCGCGTTCCATGGAAGAGCGTACATGTGGCTCTAAGAGTTGGATGGTACGTGTGGGTAAAGTGTACCCCCTGCAGGGATAAATATTTTCGAGAAGCCGTGTCTGCGGTTAAGGACAACTTGGTGAAAGTAGTTTGGCCATAGATAACTTGAACATGGCGTAAAAGATGTTGACAAAGCATGGAGACAATATTGAAGGGTGCCTCCTCGGAGATGCCGAGAGGGGTGATCCTTATAGCATGTGAGGTGTTGGGTGATGACCCACAAGTATAGCGGATCACAACAGTCTTCGAGGGAAGTAAAACCCAAATTTATTGATTCGACAAAAGGGGAGCCAAAGAATATTTGTGAGCCTTAACAAGTGAGTTGTCAATTCACCTGCACCTGAAAGTACTTTTTTCGCAGTGGTTTATCAGTAGTAACAGTTTTATAGTAGCAGCAGTAGTGAAATAATAGCAGGAGTGGAATGAAAACAACAGCAGCAGTATTTGAAGTAAATAGAGGATTAAATACTGTAGGCATAGGTATGGATGAATGGGCGTTGCATGAATGAGAAATTTCAAATAATGATCATGTCACGGGCATTGCAGATAAATAAGATAAAGCATCCAAGCACTAAGTAACCATAGGCATGTGTTCCATAAATAGTCGTACGTGCTCGCAATTTGAACTTGCACAACATCTTTTGTCCTACCAGCCCGTTTTCAGCGGGGCCTCAAGGGAACTACTGGTAATTAAGGTGCTGCTTTTAATAAAGCACCGGAGCAAAGCATTAACACTCTATGAACACATGTGATCCTCACATTGCAGCCATCCCCTCCGGTTGTCCCAAATTCTATCACTTCGGGGCCTCGGGTTCCGGACAACAATGTGTGTAAACAACTTGCAGGTATGGTCAAGAAACAATAATTATCATCGTGATTCAATAACATGTTCAGATCTGAGATCATGGCACTCGGGGCCAAAGTGGCAAGCATTAAGCATAACAAGTTGCAACAATGTCAATAGCGCTAATAGAGGACACTAGGCACTATGCCCTAACAATCACGACATTATTACATGAACGATCTCATCAAATCCCTACCATCCCCTTCAGCCTACAACAGGGAATTACTCACACATGGATGGGGGAACATGGATGGTCGATGGAGAGGCGTTGGCGATGATCTCCTCCACTTCCCCGTCCCGGCAGGGATACCCCGAATCGAGGTTCGGGACGACGGCGTCGCTCTGTTGTGTTCCTGTGGAATATGAAGAACCCCCTCGGGTTTTAGGGTTGGAGGCTACTTGTAGTCGAAAGGGGAGTCCGAGGGGGCTCTAAGGGGCCCACACACCTAGGTGGCACGACCTAGGGAGGACCCGCGCCGAGGGGTGTGGCCACCCTGTGGCTCCTCTCCTGGGCCCCTTCTAGCTCCCGGGGTCTTCCGGGGTGAAAACATCAATGGGGTCTTTTCTGGGCAATTTCCCAAAAGTTGATTTTTCTGCGTAAAAACAAGACACCAAAGTAATTCTGCTGAAAACAGCGTTAGTCCGTGTTAGTTGTATTCAAAACACACAAGTTTAGAGGAAAACAATAAGAAAAGTGTTCGGAAAAGGAGATACGTTTTCGACATATCAACCCCCCCAAGCTTAGCTTATTGCTTGTCCTCAAGCAATTCAGTGACAACTGAGTGCGATAAAAGACTTTTACGAACACATTTCTTTCATATGATGTAAATATATTCACTATGTGATCAAATAATTAATTATGCTCATGATAAGATACATGCAAGATACTGTCACTTAATAGTTATGCAAACCATGAGAAGATAACAACATTTTAATAATAAACAACATGAAGCATAACTATTTGCAAGATTGAAATAATCATAAAAAGGATCTAATAAAGTGGTATCTCGCTTGCCCTTAAGTGTGGGGAAAAACATAAATGCCAGGGCACCTCTGAAGTTCAAGGGAAGACTAGAAGTAAAGATGTCAAAGATACAAGTATCAAAGATATATCACAATCAACCGTACTTTGGGACAAACACATCACACTAAGAATGACCATTGTGATCTCAAGAAAGTTATCTAAGAATATGGCGGAGACTCGGCATAAAAGTAAAAGAAAGGCCCTTCGCAGAGGGAAGCATGGATCACTCATGTGCTAGAGCTTTTTATTTTATTAAACAGAGGTATTGAAAACATTTTGAGAGAGGTGAATGCTTATGTCAACGAATGGTAAAAAGACAATACAGTACGTCACAAGCCAACTGGATTCACAAGAGCGGCTCCCATGTGAAGGACGCATATGGGTAGAAGGTCATCCCGCTTTCTCTTTTGTTTACACAATTATGCTTTGACTAATAAATCAGGGGCAAAAAGAGTGGAGAGAATTTGTGTGTATTAATTTGGGGCTGGGCACCCCGCTGCCAGCTCTTCTATCATTTGGATAAGAGGATGAAGCCACTAGTCCAGGGTGTGAAATCCAATCGACAGGTGAGATAAAGATTCTCTATTTACGTCCTCATGAGCTAAAACAAGGGCACACAACAGGAATAATTTTTAGCAGGTTTTAAAGGTAGCACATGAGCAATTTACTTGGAGTGGTGGTTAAATACCACATATAGGTAGGTATGTGTCGAATCTGTATCTCAACAAGTCCCTCGGGTGAACCCATAGGGTTTCGAATAGGAGAACCTGTGGACGCTGGTGGCGATCGTCGGCTAGACAGGAGACACGATTTACCCAGGTTCGGGGCCCTCGTAGAGGTAAAACCCTTACTCCTGCCTCTGTAGATCTGTATTATCGGATAGATCGGTTACAATGGGGGATCGCTCAAGTCGAGAGTACGTTCTCGAGCTCAAGGCTCGATGGTGCGGTATTGCTTGGTCCTCTCCCGGTGGCTCTCCTGGCCTTATATAGATGACCGGGTCCCAAACCGTACCCGGGGAGGACTCGAACTCTAAACATAAGTCGGTTACAAGTTTCCTATCTTATCCCGCAAGGCATTGCGGGTGGTCTTCAACTGGGCCTTCTAGAGTAGTCCAAAGCTTCTCGTATTGGGCCTCAGTCTTGGGCCTAGGACCAGGTATCCTTATTCGCCGGGTCCAAGGTTCATCCCTTCGTCAGTAGCCCCCGAGCGTTTGCTCGATTGGGACTTTTCCAGTCGGGTAGACGCTCAGATCTTACCTTCCTTCGGATGACTATTATAGTCGTTTTCCATTCGGAGGGCGTATACCCTGCGTGATGAGTTTAATACTCGAGTATCGAGTGGTGAAAGTGCCCGTGTTTGAGGCTATTTTTGCAGATGGATATGGCGCAGCAGCTTCGCTCTCCCGAAAGATCAGGGCCAATTAATTGCAACTAGGGCAAAAACAGTTCTGGCCTACACAGATTCGAGACCTCCGACTCGAAACCGATGAGGTGATCATTGCGACTGGGCCGTAGAGGTCTTACCGAGTCGAACATAACCTATAGGGGTACCCAGCGTGTCCGCTAGGATTTTTCTTCGTGTTGTTGACACAGATTTTTACCGGAGGACGCAGCTTGAGTGCGATTCTAGGCCCTCAAGAAAGATCTTTTGGGTCTTACCTTCATATTCGAGAAAATATGGCATCCGGATGTGCCTAGTCGGTTGAACAATCCAGGTTTGTGATGTGTAGACATCGTGTGATGGAGTGGTTGGATCTGCGCACCCGCAATGTTTTAGGTCTGTGATTTCTCGAGTGAGAAAACCAAGCTATTTTGTCCATACGAAAGGATTTTCGTGTCTGGAATCTTCACGCCCATACGAAAGAGTTTTCGTGTCTAGGGTCTTGTTTTATGTGAAAGATTTTTCACACCATAATTTGTCCATACGAAGTTATTTCGTGTTTGGAGCTTTTGCGAATGAGTTTCCGCGTCTTGATTTGCCCATATGAAGTTTATTTCGCGTGTTGGGTCTTTTATTCGAATGAATTTCCAGTTTGATGATGCGCGCCGTGACGTCACGGCGTACTTTATCCTCCCGATGGGATGTGACGGAGCGATAGCAGAGGAGTTGGCCCACCTTGTCAGCTTTTTGACCGGAAACGAGACGTCGTTCCCGGTTTTTACGCGAACTGCGCGTAGTAAATGCGCACGATCCACTGTTAGGATCGTGGCACGAAACAGCATCCGCCGCCCTTTCGTTTCGCCTTCGCACGTGGCGGTTGTGATGGATGCCACGTGGCTCAACAAAAGGTTAGGATAGGGCGGCTCTGTGTATAAATATGGGCCTTAGGTGAAACGGTGAAAATTTCCCCAGCCTTCATCTTCCCCAGTCTTCGTCTTCCTCGTTCTCTGCCCTTCTTCTTCGCGAGCTCGCACCAGCAACCATGGCAGGAGGCAAGAAGCGCGGCGCCGCCGTTTCTTCGTCGAGGGCGACGGAGGAAGTTCCCGTGCCGCCTGCTCCGCGTTCAGGCAATTGGCGTGCTCCCAACACCACGAACAAGAGCATCAAGGGGATGCAGCGAGATGGGTTGCTGCCTCCCGAAGCTGAGAAGCAGGTGCGCCTCGGAAAAAAAGAGGAGGTACCCAATCCCCGCGCGAACGAACGCGTGATCTTTGCGGATCACGTTTCGCGCGGGCTCTCCTTCCCCCTCCATCTTTTCCTCGTGGCTCTGCTGTATGTCTATGGCATACAGCTCCACGATTTGCCTCCAAACGCAGTGCAACACATCTCGTGCTTCATTGTCCTTTGCGAGTGCTTCCTGGGCATTCGCCCTCATTGGGGCCTTTGGAAAGCCCTTTTCAAGGTGCGCGTCTTCCGCGAGAGATCGCGGGTAGATACTGAGCTCGGGGAGCCATTGCGCACCGGTGGCTTCGGAATCCAGGCGAAGTCGGACAGCGACTACTTCCTGATGCACTTCATCGACTCCGCCCAAGGATGGATGAATAAATGGTTCTACATCATCGACAACAGCACGGGTGGAGTCCACGAGTTCCACCCGTTCGCTGTCTTGAAGAGGCGAAAATCCTGGGCGCACAAACTCTCGGTTGAAGAAAACCGGACTGTTGCCCCGCTACTCGCCAAGGTGGCCGCCCTCCGTGATCAAACCGCAGGAGCGACGCTGAATGGCCTGCACCTGGCGAGCATATTCCTCAAGCGCAGGATCCAACCCCTGCAGGAGAGGCCCTCCACGATGTGGGAGTACCAGGGCGCCGAAGATCCCAGCCGCATAAGCCGAGAAGAACTTTCGAATGCTGAATTCGAGAAGAAAATCGCGGCTATCACCAGCCTGAAAGAGGGCGAAGCCTTCCCCGACTGCCCAGTCGCGGCTTTCGAGGCATCAAGGCCTCCACCACCTGAAGTAAGTTCAGATTTTTCTTTGTCTTCCGTCTCCTTCTATCTCGAAAGTTTTTTGTTGACTGAAACCCTTCTTTCCTTTCTTCTTTTGTAGAGTTTAGCGGTGGCCAATTGCTACCCGCCGGTCTCTGGAGAGGAGGTCTCGGACTTGTTGGCGAGCAACCTGGATGCCCAACCGACACCAGCGTTGCCGAAGCCGATTCGAGCTCCGAGCATGATTCCTCGGATGACGCGGAGGAATCGGGTAGCGACCTCCGCATCCGCAAACGCGGCCGATCGTAGAATGATGAAGCCACCCCCAAGGATAACTCCTTGGGTTAGGAGTCGCCTAAAAAGGAGCCCCTCATCGTGACTCCGCTAAGTGCGCGCGCCCCTTCTCCGTCCTTGCCATAGATCCATACCGCCTGAAACACAGATATGTTGGATGATGACGACGACGAGTAAGTTCTTGCTTTCTTGTTCTAGTCGACTGCTTCCTTTTGCTTCTCTGACAAGTTGTTGTTCCTCATGACAGTCTCCAATCCATCAGCCCCAGGCGGTTCGTCTCTTCCCTTCCTCCCGAAAAGAGGAAGAGGGTTGCTGCTGCGGGTGAGACCGCGACTACAGGCACCGTGCAGAATTCTCCGAGTGCAGCTCCCGCAACGGTGGCTACGGAATATAGGATCCCTAGCTTCGCTGTTGGAGCTTCGACTCCGAAAGAAGTGTCGGGTAGCTCGGCGGACCCTCTTTCCATAGCTTAGGGACAGGTAAATATTGTTGTTTCCCTCTTCATATTGTACTTTGTCTGTTTGGACTTTTTATCGGGTGCACGGCAGTGCTCCCGATGGGAGTAGCCCCCGAGGCTGTAGTTAATCATGTATGATTGGCTACAGGCTCAAAGACCTGCTCTCTCTTTTCTCTTTTCTTCATTTTATCGGGTGCACGGCAGTGCTCCCGATGGGAGTAGCCCCCGAGGCTATACTCGAATGTTTGCAATCGTGTATAGGCTCAATTTTCTCCTCTTTGACTTTTCCATCTTTATACTCTTGCAGTCTCTCCTTGACTCCCTTGTGGCCGTTGGCCGTCGCGTTATCTCGGCTGAGACAGAATGTGTGACCCTTCGGGCGGATCGCGATCGACTTGTCTCGGACAACGATCTTCTCCGAGGTAAAATTATCAACTCCTTCTATATCATCTTTCCATTCGCATAAATTCCTTTGGTTTTCAAACTTGTTGTTGTGCAACTCAAATTGACGCGTTGAAGGCTGAAAAGGTGGCCGCTGTCACTCGAGTAGGCGCCCTGGAGGCTCGGTTGGAGACTGGTCGAGAGGAGCTCGAGTCTTCTCGTAAGCAGTCGACTGACTTTGAGGGAAAGCTTGCGGATGCACAAGATGCCCTGAAGAAGCTGGAAGAGACTGGCATGAAGCAAGATAACGATCTTGTCGACTTCCTTCATCCTCTGGCCCAGCATCTTGCAGGTGAGCTGTTCTTATCCTTTATCTTTCGACCGATTGGTAAGTTCTTTGGATTTTGACTTATCTTTCTACAGGTCTTCTTGGTGTCGCTGTTGAGCTTCCAGGGGTTCAGCGAGTAGATGCCTTGACAGATTCCTGCGCTCAACTTCGACATCATTCTAACGGGGTTTGTATCCTGATTAGTGATGCTACTCGAGTGTTGACGCAGCTTCATGGGCGTTTTCTGGTCGACGCCGCGGTTCCGCCTCTGCTGAGTGATCTTCTGAAGGTCTTTCTGGAGAGCAATCTCCTTGATGCCTACTCGGTTGCTTAATCAGAGTCTAGAGCGAAGACTGCTATCCAGTTTGCACTGGCGCACGGAGTCGCGGGCTTGGAGGAGGCGAACTCGAACCTTCCTGTCGACGCTGCTACAGGCAAAAAGGTAGCACTTCGTCCTTTCGGCGATCCAGCTGGAGTGCTTGCCCAGAAGTTGTCCGATTTGCTTGCCCGTGCTAGTCGTAGAGGGCACACTGCTGCGAGTGGCAGCACATCTGCATCTCCTTAGGATAGTTTCTCCGTAGTTTGTGCTTTTGATGTAATGAACCTTAGGATGTATGTAACATCCCAAATTTTGCTACCAAAGGGTTGTGGTGTTGTGTTCATATCATACATGCATGGATAAAAAAAATTTAAACCATGTTTGAACCAATTTAAAACTTGAATTTAAATGGTTTGAAAAAGATCCCACAAAAAGTACTTAATTTGGGTTCCAAATTTTTGTGTTGAAAAATAATTCAATTTCACCAATGAAACACATGGTTTTGTTGGAAATTTTGTGAGCTTTCCAAATCCTATTTTTGCCAATTTTTCTGATTCCAAAAAGGCCCTTAAAACTTTATTTTCCTGTGCTGTTTTGGGGCAGAAAAGGGCTAGTTTGTAATTCCGGGAACTCTAGGGGGGTTTTCAGAAAACCATCTTTGTCTTCTACCTCCGGCCGGTAAGCAGCTCCGTGGCCGACGCCCTCGTCGCCACGTCCTCCCTGCCTCTCTTTGCACGGATAGGTTCCAGGAGACGCCTCAATCTCTCTCACTTCCCTCCCACCTCGAGTGCTCCCGCCTCTCTCTGTATCTCTCTCCCGAGAGCAAACCCTAGCCGTGGTGGTCGCCGGCGAGCGCCGTCGCCTCGAGCAACCCCACGGCCTGCCGTTCGTCCCACGAGCTCCGCATGGTTTCCCTCCACCGCCTCGTGCAACCACGCTTGCCGGGATTGCGCCAGTCGCCGGAATCGCACCGTGTTTCTCACCACCGGCCGCCGGCCTCCGTCGCTTGCCGACGTCGATTAAGGCCGCCCCTCGTCTCCCCGGCGCCTTCAAAATATTCCCGGTGAGCTCCTGGTGCTTATGCACCCCTCCATCCACTCCCTCTCCCTCTGAATCAACATGGCACCGAGGACCACCACCGGCCGCCGCGCATCCTCGTCGCTGGTGAAGATTCCGGCGACCAAACGGTCACCCGCTACCACCCCTCAACTCCCCTCGGCCTCCTCTACGTCGTGGCGTGTTTTAATTTGCGAATTTCGCGCTATTTTCGACGAATTTGAACCCAACCGTGAAGAGCACAGCACAGTGATGTCACAGTGACATCACAGTGATGTCATATCTCCCCTGTTTTATAATTTCAGAAAATGATTTAAAATTGTAAAATCAATATCTCTTAAAATATTAATCAGAAAAATGAAATAAAAAATTTGGTTGTGTTTAGAAAAATGAGATCTATCCAAATATGTCATTTTCACACATGTTTGACATGTTCAAAAAAATGAGTATTATTTTCATGTTGTTAATTCATTTAAAAATAGAAAATAAGTTTTTAATCAATAAAATTAGAAAATTAAAAGTTATATGCCAAATTGCTCAAAATGATAAATGCAATCTAGCTATGATGTCTTCAAACCAATTTGAGCAACTAAAATTGTACTCACTTTCAGAATCGCCCGAAACCCCCTCCGGGGTCTATTTTCGGGGTAATTTCAGTAAAATTGCTTAACCAACATCCAAACCCTAACAACCCATCGAACCTGTCTAGGGCTTTATTTCAGTGCATTAAATTGCTCATGCATACATATTGTGCATTGCATCGATGCCATGTTTGATTGTTATTCTTCTTTTCGGTGTTGTTTCCCCCTCGGTAGAACGTGACTCCGAAGAGAAGGCCAGCAATCCAATGGCGAATACTTGATCCTAACCGACAAGTCAAGCACTTATCCCAGAAGTCTTTATCTGGTTTTCTTATGACCAAGGCAAGCATAACCTCTTATCTGCTCATATATGCTTTCGAACAACATTTGAATCTCGTATTTTGCATTCGATTCCAAAGTATTTGATGCTAGTAGATATAGTTCACCTGTATACTGCATTGCCTCAATATCCTGATCCACTGCTCCTAGCCGCCATAGAATTGCTTGTGCGCATCGCCAGAGCCTCATATCTGCTTCGCTTAGCTTTACATTTTTGTTACCTCTGCTCCATCCGGTTGATGAATCAGAGCTGCGATAACCTAGTATGATATGATGACGTGGTGAGATGAGGACTGTGTGGTTAACTTGACTAAGGCTTGGACGGAAGGCCACTTGGGAAGTGGTTGTTCGTTTCGTACTTGCCAACCCTAGGAGTAAGGTCTCGCCGCGGAAACCAAGACTGAGCGTGCAACCACACGAGGGGCCTAACAGACCGCGCTCGACTAACTAACTTGTTTGGTTCTATCCGTGAGTCACGTAGTTTGGGATTTCCATCTGCGTGTGAGTCAAAAACCTTTTGGAGGTGTTTAGGGCGTGACCGGGACAAGTGATGGACGTACACGGATCTTGTTCCCGACTCACAGAACAGGTGCCGTCAGGAGGTGGCCAACTCCCTGTTGACGGGGTGGCCCTGTTTGGGTTGACTCATGGATAGGTCTCGACAAGGTAAAGGTCGTGGCCAACCACACTCTGCCGGCACATCGTCGGAATTGTGCCAATAGCTTGGCATTAAGAGTCGGATGGTACGTGTGGGTAAAGTGTACCACCCTGCAGGGATAAATCTTTTGGAAAGCCGTGTCCACGGTTATGGACAACTTGGTGAAAGTCACGGGGTCATAGATAACTTGAAAGTGGCGTAAAAGATGTTGGCAATGTTTGAAGGGTGCCTCCCCGGAGATGCCGGGAGGGGTGATCCTTGTAGCATGTGAGTTTCTGGGTAATGATGTCGGTGGATTCAAAAGATGATGATATCAGTAGTTGAGTTTCTCATCTGTTTTACAAATACTCCATGAGACGTGCTATTCCTCCTCGTTTTGGAAAACAAAGATTGCTTTACGCAAAACAACCTTCATACAACCCTTTCTGAAGATAGCAGATATATAATAGGTTAATTAAGTCTTGTTGAGTACCTCCCGTACTCAGGTTTGCTTAATTTGGTTCAGGTGGAGTTCGTCTCTTCAGTGGTGGTTCAGCGTGGACATCGACGAGTAGTTTGGGGTTCCCAGGTAGCAGCCTGGAATCTATGGGCTGGGACGTCGCCTTATGTTGCGGCCTCTTAGGCCTTTTTGGTTCTTGTTGATTAGCAACATAATTTGCCTTTCGTTGTCTGATGTAATGTTGGGTCGTGTGACCTCTGCTTGTAAGCTATACTCTGGTAACACCTGTTTAATAAAGCTTCATGTCTAGAGTACTGCTTTGATCGGTTGTTGGTTTCGAGCTCATTGTTATACAGTTTTGGCTATGCCTGCATAGTTGTCGCAGTCGAGGGGTTGTGGAGCCGATGATCCATGTCCGAGCCCGCCTGTCGATGTGATCGGCCTGGGGCGAGGTAACCCCAGTAACCCTCGATTGTTGTTGCACTTTCTGGACACATAGCATCTCTGTATAGCTTTGGTCCCGTTTCCTTCAGTCTCATTCGATTCGTGGACGCTTTGATATGCATAGTTGGTTATGACTAGCATGGATACAAGGAGTAGTAGACTGGGGATCCGGACTATGTGCCGATGAATCCAATCTGCCTGCCGTTGTTTGTTGCGGCCGGGGCTGGTAACCCTGAAGCCCTTGTGATTCCATGGCTAGGAGCACATAACAGTATGTATATCTCTGGGTCCGGGGTCGTGACAAGTCATGGTATCAGAGCAGGACTGCCTGTAGGAAAACCTTACTGCTTGGTCGATGTTGAGTCTAGTGTTTGTGAAAACTACTTTAAAACTCCAAATGGATTGTGAAAAACCTTCTTAGGATTCTTTTTACTCCTTACCTGGTGTCGCTCTAACTCTGGGTTATCTTACCTGGTTTGATTTGAAAAGGTTCTGATTATTCAAAACTTAGGTGCCCTCTATGGCAAGACGTTCTTTTACCCAAGTTGACCTAGTGTTAAAGTTTCTAGAGTCGTGTGTGTTCCTTACTCCGTTGATTGTTGTTCCACTGGGAGATTCCTTTCCAACCTAGTCTCTCAGAGTTGTGTGGATTCCACATTCCTACATGTTTCCAAGTTCTAAATCCTGAACCTCGAGATCTGCTTGCCATCTCGAATATATCCGTTATCCTCTGCTCAAGTTCTTCCGGAGCTATCGTTGTTTTTGGAAAGATACTCCATGATTGCTATTCGTAGTGTCCTTCAAGGCACTAAGATAGTAGTTATTCCTTTCTCAATGTTTTAACCTTGGACTTGAACCGAAGGTCCCGGAATGTGCTGAGTTGCAGTGGGTTGAGTCATGTGGTTTCTTAACCATGTAATGCTCACGCTATCAGTAAAGGATGCTGACCTTTAACCCAAGTTCTGTTTCGTTGAATCCCAAGGAACATCTTCTACCTCAGGATAGCTAGAAAATTCCAACTCTCATAGCCATAGGTTCTCTACTGGAACCAAAAAGGATCACAGCAAGAGTGATCATCCTGAATTCCACATCTTCGTTCTTATTTCAGTTATATTAACTTTTTTGCATGGGTTTTACACATGAGTATTACCCTGTGCTTCAACTTGATCTGAGGATCTTCCCTGAGCATGATTCTACCCTTCAGTTGCTCTCAAATCTCTAACCGTTGTTATGGACACCAAGTTGCATATGGGTGTTGGAATCCTCCAATACATTTGCTCTTGTTTTCCGTCAGAACATTCCACCTTGGGATGTCAGGAGAAACAAACTCCACTACCTCGTTCATCTCTAAAACCAGGTCAAAGTTTTGTAATTCACAGAATAAAGAAGTTTCATTAGCTTCTGTTCTGTTCCATCTTCGAGTATCACACTCTTTCATATCACGAGACTGTGTTAAGTTTCAAGGCCTTACGGATGAAGTGATGCTCTCACACATCTTCACTCCCCCTTTCCTCGAAGCTTGAATGCATGAGAATGATGGGTCTACTCATTGACATGTGTATCAGGTACTCCTAACAATTCTTATTGCTTCGAAAAACCTAAGAAACATTTGTATCCTTCTTAGCACTATTGGTCACCCGGTCTCTACTTGAAGTTGACTGTGTTACCAAATCTGTTCATTCTGGTGCACATTCCTGGTCAAAGAGTTAGGTTTACACCAAAGCTCTCAAGACCATATCGGTTGCTTTGACAAGAAAGTTTCCTTCCAAACTCCGAGACATACCGATAGGTTGTGGTATTCTGGTTGTCTTTCTAGAAGTATCACCAGGTTTGTCACCTGACCGTGATGTCTAAACAAGGGGTACTTTGAATCCCTCCTTTCTCCAAGAAACCTTGCTGGATACCCTGGACTAGTTGGTTGAGCTTAAACAACAACTGGAGAGTTGTAAGGCAAAAGCTCCGCCTAACTTGATCCTTCGTTAAGGGATGTCTAGTTTCCTTTGTGTTGAAGAAGGATAGTATCTCCTTAGTGGACATGCTATCATCCTAACCTTTGATCCGATTTGGGCTATCGTCAAACCAAGGCCAGATCCAAAGACTATTTTGATGGTGGTTTCACTCATGGTGTTTTGCTCGGGTACACCTTCATGTCCTTTGGTCAGACCAATATTTTGCCCTGTTCATGTCACATATGAATCCCTCTTCTTGGAGTAACCTGATAAGGGTGTTATTGAGCCCATCGATGACATTCCTATTTTCCCCAAGTTGCGAGAGGTTCATGTTGAACAATTGGCATTAATGTTGTAAATTTTTGAGAACCATCTTTTTGTCATCACGAAGTTGTGTTCTGGATGTTCGAAGTGGCTTACTCCAGTCCATGTGCTTATGGTGAAAGTTGTCGCCGTGGATTCGAGTATAGTTTTCTTGTTCCTTCGGGAATAATCCCAAGTCAGTCATGCTTGTCTGGACTATCCTTGAGATGGTAGGTTGTTACCTCCATTTAGTTGAAGAAGCTTGCATCCACCCCAAGCCACTGACTGATTGTTCGTGAAAGAGAAGAAGTCTAAAAACTTCATTATCTTTGTATCGTCTCCCCAACAAGGACTCCGATGTATTCTTTTGCAAGTAAGTCATGTAGGTGCAACCGTCTTTCACAAGTTGCTAATACATGAATTCCATAACCCTGTTCATCTTCTTGAGCTTGACATCGCAGTCCATATCTTGAGAATCTAGCATATGTATCTCGTTGGTAACTGGTGCAACCTCTGTGATCAAATATGCTGAATTTGAATCATCTTCCCACTAACCAGAGCTGAACCTCAAGCAGCAACGATGGTTGGTGCTTCTTAAAGGGTATTGACTTAGGTCCTTTCGAAAATACGGCATGGTTGATGTTGTGGTTGACACAATTAGCCGTAAGGACTAATGTCATATCTCTTTGAATCCGTAAGAACAACCACTCTCCGTGAGAATACTTGCGTGGCTCGCTTTCAACAAGTTTTCCTCACCCTCCTTCCAAACCGAAGTTCAAACTTTCACTTTATGACCTATAGAAGGCTTGTGATGAGCCTGTTGTCGGTATCTAGAACATCCAGCAGAACCTGGAAGTTGATTCTTCCAATGTCTCTTCGTCAATCCTCGGAACGTTTGTTCCGGTGGAAACAAGTTCATCATGAGACCATCTCGTCGTATTTTGTAACCGTCCTTGATCAGTTCCCTTTCTCAAATTGTTTGTACTTGAAGTTCTGTTCATCTCACACATTGTGTGAATTTGTCAGTTACTTCAGCCATGGGATCTTAACCATGTGGTAAACGTATTGCTACGGATAAACCACAATAGGAAAGAGATTCCCTGTTTTCTTCCGATGTTCCAATCCTCGTTGATTAACCAGCCTTATGGTCTGACCAAGAATTACTTCTTAATTACGGTGTTCCATCGTCCTTTGGTTACTTATCTTCCGTTGTGAAGTAACATCCCGATCTTTGACAAAGTTTTCGACAAAATTTGACGGAATGAAAGTTCCTTCATCTTCCGTGTCCACTCCGAAGAGTGAACATGATCCTGTATCCACTTTTCTCCGATGCATGATTCCCGTGGTTCCTCGTGTTTTGTTTTCCTCGTCTACGGATATTACTTTGTGGTATCCAAGACCAAACTTTCCATCTTGGTTTTCTGTTTGAAGAAACCTCGGTGTTGCAAGTTGTCCAACCTTTCTTTTTCAAAAGGATTTAAAGTCTTGTGCAAAACTCATATTCTAAATCCTTTCAAGAACCATCGTCCAAAACCTTGAA
The DNA here is from genome assembly GCA_028641055.1 of Alopecurus myosuroides. Classification (NCBI taxonomy): domain Eukaryota; kingdom Viridiplantae; phylum Streptophyta; class Magnoliopsida; order Poales; family Poaceae; genus Alopecurus; species Alopecurus myosuroides. Next base: position 299,778,132 of record CM054057.1, on the reverse strand, counting down.
ACCTTCTCTTATTCACTCTGTTACCTTGATGTGTTTCATGCCTGATAACTCAAAAGTTCTTTATGAACATCTTGTCATGAGTGACCCATGGGATACTCGATCTTCATGAAGATCATTTTCCTAAGAGTTTTCCCCCTCACCTAAGGTGTAGCCGCTGAAGAATCTTCGCAAGTGCTACGGATCAACCTCTTCGAGAAAAGAACCGTAAGGTTCAAGAAGATCGTTCAAAACCGGTGTTCCTCCTTTCTTCTCCTTCGGGAATCTCGGGACGAGATTCTTGTAAGGGGGGTAGATTTGTAACATCCCAAATTTTGCTACCAAAGGGTTGTGGTGTTGTGTTCATATCATACATGCATGGAAACAAAAATTTAAACCATGTTTGAACCAATTTAAAACTTGAATTTAAATGGTTTGAAAAAGATCCCACAAAAAGTACTTAATTTGGGTTCCAAATTTTTGTGTTGAAAAATAATTCAATTTCACCAATGAAACACATGGGTTTGTTGGAAATTTTGTGAGCTTTCCAAATGCTATTTTTGCCAATTTTTCTGATTCCAAAAAGGCCCTTAAAACTTTATTTTCTTGTGCTGTTTTGGGGCAGAAAAGGGCTAGTTTGTAATTCCTGGAACTCTAGGGGGGTTTTCAGAAAACCATCTTTGTCTTCTACCTCCGGCCGGTAAGCAGCTCCGTGGCCGACGCCCTCGTCGCCACGTCCTCCCTGCCTCTCTTTGCACGGATAGGTTCCAGGAGACGCCTCAATCTCTCTCACTTTCCTCCCACCTCGAGTGCTCCAGCCTCTCTCTGTATCTCTCCCCCGAGAGCAAACCCTAGCCGTGGTGATCGCCGGCGAGCGCCGTCGCCTCGAGCAACCCCGCGGCCTGCCTTTCGTCCCACGAGCTCCGCATGGTTTCCCTCCACCGCCTCGTGCAACCACGCTTGCCGGGATTGCGCCAGTCGCCGGAATCGCACCGTCTTTCTCACCACCGGCCGCCGGCCTCCGTCGCTTGCCGGCGTCGATTAAGGCCGCGCCTCGTCTCCCCGGCGCCTTCAAAATATTCCCGGTGAGCTCCTGGTGCTTGTGCACCCCTCCATCCACTCCCTCTCCCTCTGAATCAACATGGCACCGAGGACCACCACCGGCCGCCGCGCATCCTCGTCGCCGGTGAAGATTCCGGCGACCAAACGGTCACCTGCTACCACCCCTCAACTCCCCTCGGCCTCCTCTACGTCGTGGCGTGTTTTAATTTGCGAATTTCGCGCTATTTTTCGACGAATTTGAACCCAACCGTGAAGAACACAGCACTGTGATGTCACAGTGACATCACAGTGATGTCATATCTCCCCTGTTTTATAATTTCAGAAAATGATTTAAAATTGTAAAATCAATATCTATTAAAATATTAATCAGAAAAATGAAATAAAAAATATGGTTGTGTTCAGAAAAATGAGATCTATCCAAATATGTCATTTTCACACATGTTTGACATGTTCAAAAAAATGAGTATTATTTTCATGTTGTTAATTCATTTAAAAATAGAAAATAAGTTTTTAATCAATAAAATTAGAAAATTAAAAGTTATATGCCAAATTGCTCAAAATGATAAATGCAATCTAGCTATGATGTTTTCAAACCAATTTGAGCAACTAAAATTGTACTCACTTTCAGAATCGCCCGAAACCCCCTCCGGGGTCTATTTTCGGGGTAATTTCAGTAAAATTGCTTAACCAACATCCAAACCCTAACAACCCATCGAACCTGTCTAGGGCTTTATTTCAGTGCATTAACCTGCTCATGCATACATATTGCGCATTGCATCGATGCCATGGTTGATTGTTCTTCTCTTTCGGTGTTGTTTCCCTCTCGGTAGAACGTGACTCCGAAGTGAAAGCCATCAACTCCATGACGAATACTTGATCCTAACCGACAAGTCAAGCACTTATTCCAGAAGATCTTTATCTGGTTTTCTTATAACCAAGGCAAGCATAACCTCTTATCTGCTCATATATGTTTTCGAACAACATTTGATTCTCGTACTTTGCATTCGATTCTAAAGTATTTGATGCTACTAGACATAGTTCACCTATATACCGCATTGCCTCAATATCCTGATCCACTGCTCCTAGCCTCCATAGAATTGCTTGTGCGCATCGCCAGAGCCTCATATCTGCTTCGCTTAGCTTTACATGTTTGTTACCTCTGCTCCATCCGGTTGATGAATCAGAGCTGCGATAACCTAGTATGATATGATGACGTGGTGAGATGAGGACTGTGTGGTTAACTTGACTAAGGCTTGGACGGGAGGCCACTTGGGAAGTGGTTGTTCGTTCCGTACTTGCCAACCCTAGGAGTAAGGTCTCGCCGCGAAAACCAAGACTGAGCGTGCAACCACACGCGGGGCCTAACAGACCGCGCTCGACTAACTAACTTGTTTGGTTCTATCCGTGAGTCACGTAGTTTGGGATTTCCATCTGCGTGTGAGTCAAAAACCTTTTGGAGGTGTTTAGGGCGTGACCGGGACAAGTGATGGACGTACACGGATCTTGATCCCGACTCACAGAACAGGTGCCGTCAGGAGGTGGCCAACTCCCTGTTGACGGGGTGGCCCTGTTTGGGTTGACTCATGGATAGGTCTCGACAAGGTAAAGGTCGTGGCCAACCACACTCTGCCGGCACATCGTCGGAATTGTGCCAATAGCTTGGCATTAAGAGTCGGATGGTACGTGTGGGTAAAGTGTACCACCCTGCAAGGATAAATCTTTCGGAAAGCCGTGTCCACGGTTATGGACGACTTGGTGAAAGTCACGGGGTCATAGATAACTTGAAAGTGGCGTAAAAGATGTTGGCAATGTTTGAAGGGTGCCTCCCCGGAGATGCCGGGAGGGGTGATCCTTGTAGCATGTGAGTGTCTGGGAAATGATGTTGGTGGATTCAAAAGATGATGATTACAGTAGTTGAGTTTCTCATCTGTTTTGAAAACATTCCTTGAGACGTGCTATTCTTCCTCGATTTGGAAAACAAATATTGCCTTACGCAAAACAACCTTCATAAAACCTTTCTGAAGTTAGCAGATATATAATAGGTTAACTAAGTCTTGTTGAGTACCTCCCGTACTCAGGTTTGCTTAATTTGGTTCAGGTGGAGTTCCTCACTTTGGTGGTGGTTCAACGTGGACATCGACGAGTAGTTTGGGGTTCCCAGGTAGCAGCCTGGAATCTATGGGCTGGGACGTCGCCTTATGTTGCGGCCTCTTAGGCCTTTTTGGTTCTTGTTGGTTAGCAACATAATTTGCCTTCCGTTGTCTGATGTAATGTTGGGTCGTGTGACCTCTGTTTGTAAGCTATACTCTAGTAACACTTGTTTAAAAAAGCTTCCATGTCTAGAGTGTTGCTTTGATCGGTTGTTGGTTTCGAGCTCATTGTTATACAGTTTTGGCTATGCCTGCATAGTTGTCGCAGTCGAGGGGTTGTGGAGCCGATGATCCATGTCCGAGCCCGCCTGTCGATTTGATCGGCCTGGGGCGAGGTAACCCCAGTAACCCTCGATTGTTGTTGCACTTTCTGGACACATAGCATCTCTGTATAGCTTTGGTACCATTTCCTTCAGTCTCATTCGTTTCGTGGACGCTTTGATATGCATAGTTGGTTATGACTAGCATGGATACAAGGAGTAGTAGACTGGGGATCCGGACTACGTGCCGATGAATCCAGTCTGCCTGCCGTTGTTTGTTGCGGCCGGGGCTGGTAACCCTGAAGCCCTTGTGAGTCCATGGCTAGGAGCACATAACAGTATGTATATCTCTGGGTCCGAGGTCGTGACAATGTATTCCCGTATTCTGCTTTTAATTGAAATGTTGTTTTGATATCTTGAGGTGCTTCATGTCATTGAATTGTCATGAGTTCTCCCGATGGGAGTAGCCCCCGAGCACCTGTCAAATAGGTGGTGTTATTTCTCGAATGGAGCGTCTTATTTCTTAACTATCTTTTATCTTTCCAGGTAACTGGAGTTCTTGCGGAGTCCTCGAGTGGGTCCACTGCCCGAGTAGATCCTCTTGTTGCTGCTGTTGGCACCTTTGCCGGCCTTCGTGACCACGTTGCGGATGGTGAGCGCAAACTAAAGATTTTGCGCGGGGTGGCGGATGTGCCAAGTCCAAACAAAAACTTGCGATTGAACGTGAGCAGTTTGTGATGGATGAGTTGGCGGTTGTTGCTAGGGATCTGCTCTGTAAGAATCTTAGCCCCCTGGCTCTCTGTATTTGTTATCATTCTTTGATCCTGTGCCTTTCTTTGCAGTTGTTCAGCCAGATGACAGGAATGAGAAATAGTGGGTGGAGAACCATATTCTGCACGAAGCCGGTAGTTCGAAGCCCCATGCAAATAATTTTTGGTCCGATCGTAGTCGAGGCTTTGTGCTTGCTACCTTGAAGTATCGAGTAATCCAGGCCAAGATGCTTGTGAGTTCTTTCCACGATATTTAGATTGCTGTGAACTCCGCTTTTTATCCATTGGAGAGGGGTCCAGAAGATTGGAGCTATCTCCTCAGAATTTTCGGGCGAGAAGGAGAAATCCGCGAGTGTGTCCGTAATCAGATGATCTGTGGTGCGGTAGTGGCACTCTCCTTCGTCCGGTTGTGGCATCCAGAGGTGAATTTCAACTATGTGGCTAGGCTTCCTGATGGTCGAGTTGATATGTCCCCTCATTATAGTGTTGTTCGGCGTGCCGCAGAGGAGATTATTCGATTGACCTCAGAAGAAGTAGATCGAGTGTTAGCCGAGGAAAATACTCGCCGCCATATGTAATCATAGGATGTATGTATCATGTATAGTTGCTCAAATCTTTGTAAGGTGTTTACCTTGTGTGTAACATTGTGTATATGAAATTACTCCTGTTGTGCTATTTTTAGGCGTAGCCCCCGTGTATATTTTTGGGGTGTGTACCTGTTCTTGAGCACTTAAGGATGGAGATTGCGAGTAGCTATGGTTGAGGAACCATGTATTTTTTGAAATGACTGAGAAGCCATGTGTTTCGGGCTACAAGATGACTAATATAGCCTTATTTGTATGAGTAAAGGTAAATCTAGGGATAGAATTTGCGGAGGTGTGCAACATTCCATGGGTTGGAGTAGACACCTCCAGTCGTCGGGTTCTTCAGTCGATAGGCGCCATCTGGGATAATTTCATGTATTATGAAGGGTCCTTCCCAGGGTGGTTCGAGCTTGTGTCCTTCTATCTGCTTGAGCCGTAGCACCAAATTTCCCACCGCGAAGGCTCTGTGGCGTATTCGGCGACTGTGATAGTTTCGCAACGACTGCTGGTATACTGCTGATCTTGTGAGTGCAATGTCGCGTATTTCGTCGAGTGCGTCCGTATCGTCTGCGAGTGCCTTGTTAGAGGTTTCTTCGCTGTAAGCAACGACCCGTGGGGCGCTGAATCGGACGTCCTCGGGAAGGATGGCTTCAGCCCCGTATACCATGAAGAATGGTGTGTAATTTGTGGATCGATTCGGAGTTGTGCGGAGGCTCCATAGCACGGAGGATAACTCTTCTTCTCAGTGTCCCGCTGCTGGATGTAGGCGATCGAGTAGTCGTTTCTTGATACCAGCCGAAACTAATCCGCTGGATCGTTCGACTTGGCCATTTGTTTGCGGATGAGCCACTGAAGCGAACTTGAGGATGGTTCCTTTTTCTTCGCAAAATTGCAGTGTTTCCTTTGCCGTGAAGTTGCTTCCATTGTCGGTGATGATGTTGTGACGATGGAATCGAGAAATTTGACAGCGCATTGGGCGCTAGCCGAGGTCACTGGCATTGCTTCGATCCACTTCGTAAATTTTTCAACTGCCACTAGCAAGTGTGTGTAACCGCCGGGAGTAGACTTGCGTAATGGCCCTACCATGTCCAGCCCCCATTGTGCAGAGGGCCAGGCGATAGGTATCATATGCAACTCTGTAGCAGGAACGTGAGGTTTGGGTGCGAATCGCTGGCAAGCGTTGCACCTGTCGACCAATTCCTTTGCGTCTCGGGCTGCTGTAAGCCAGTAAAATCCTGCTCGAAAAGCTTTGCCCACGATTGCTTTCCAACTGGCGTGATCTCCGCAATCTCCTTGGTGAATGTCTCGTAGTAATTCCTTGCCATCTTCAGGTGCTATGCATCTTTGCAGTATGCCTGAGATGCTCTGCTTGTATAACTCGCCGTTGAGTACCCGAAAAGATTTGCTGCGTCTCACTATTTGCCGAGCCCCGCGAGGGTCTGCTGGGAGCTGTTTGGCGGACAAGTAGTCGAGATATTTCTGCGTCCAGACTGTCTCGACCAGAAAATTTTGTCGTGAGATGCCATGGCTGAGCTCGATGGTAGCAATTTGCGGGCTGACCCGGGTCTCCAATATTGTGGGTGCTTCAGCAGTTTTCTTGACCTTGACTGAACGCTTGGTCATCCTTTCAAAATATATACCAGGCGGTATGGGTGTGTTTGTGGACCCCATGTTTGCCAACCTGTCTGCTTCTTCGTTACTGGATCTCGCAATGTGCTTCAACTCGCATCCTTTGAAACTTCCTTCGAGTAGATTATACATGTCCCAGTAGGCGACCATGTTTTCTGCAATAGCGTCGCACTCCTTTATTGTCTGTTGCACGATGAGATTAGAATCGCCATAGATCATCAACCGGGTGGCTCCACATGTGATTGCCATCTTCATCCCATGTAACAAGGCCTCATATTCTGCGTCATTGTTTGATGCTGGATCGTCGGGGGGAAGTCCAATCGCAGGACGTACTGCAACTTATCTCCTCTCGGTGATATTAGGACGATACCAGCTCCTGCCCCTTCATTTCTTTTTGACCCGTCAAAGTACATGATCTAGTTACTCGTATATTCCGGTGGTCCGGGTGTTTGTAGTTCTGTCCATTTTGCTCAGAAATTCCACGAGTACCTGTGACGTCACGGAATTGGGCGTCCTGCATAGATGAGTGTCCGGCAGTGCGCGCTAGCTCGATGCTCCTCTTCGCGGTATTCTTGGGTCCTGGTGCCATTGTATGGTTCATTATCGTACCGAGTGATGTGTCGTTTACCACCGTTACGGTATGCTCTCTGGAAGTAGTGTTTAAGCGTTCGAGCTGTATGGAGGCTGGAGCATCCGTATGCATGCTGTCTGGTAGTGATGATAGCGCTGTTTGCATGGCGAGAGGACCTCACTATTGTAGTAAATTGGTCCGTTTGGGCACTCCATATGCCTTGCCTTCTTCTGGTCTTTCTACTACTATGGCTGTGCTGATCACCTGGTTTGTTGCGGCTAGGTATAGGTATAGCGGTTCCCTTTCGTGTGGAGTAGCCAGGATACGCCTGCTCTGTTGTGTTTGCTTCAAATCTGCAAATGCTTGCTTTGCTTCAGGTGTCCATTCGAATTTATCCTTCTTCTTCAACAGTTTATAGAAGGTTAATGCCTGTTCGCCCAATCGTGCGATGAATCTGCTCAAGGCGGCTAGTCGCCCGGCGAGCTGTTGGACTCCGCGTAGATTGGTGGGCTCCTTCATGGTCAAGATTGCTTGTATCTTCTCCGGGTTGGCTTCAATTCCTCGAGCGGAGACCAGGTACCCCTTAGAAGTTGTCCTGCGGGGACGCCAAAGACGCACTTGGTCGGGTTGAGTTTTATTCGGTATGCGTTGAACGCATCGAATGTTTCTCTGATATCGTCGAGGAGCGTGTCCTCCACTCAAGTCTTGATGACGATGTCATCAACGTACACTTCTACGTTCTTGCCAATGAGCTTCGCGAGGCATTTTTGCATGCAGCGCTGATATGTTGCGCCTGCGTTCTTGAGCCCGAAGGGCATTGTCGTGTAGCAGTATACACCGTGAGGTGTGATGAATGTTGTCTTTTCCTCATCTTCCTGTTTCATTCGGATTTGGTTGTATCCCGAGTAGGCGTCCAGGAAGGAGAGGCGTTGGCAGCCTGCAGTGGAGTCCACGATTTGGTCGATTCGCGGGAGGGGAAAGTTATCCTTGGGGCAGTGTTTATTCAGCGACGTGTAGTCGATGCATACTCGAAGGATGTTGGTGTTCTTCTTCGGGACCAGCACTGGGTTGCTAACCAAGTGGATATCTTTATTTCTATGATGAATTTTGCTGCGAGCAATCTGTTTATCTCTTCTCCGAGCGCTTTCTGCTTAGGTTCTGAAAACCGTCGGGTGGTCTGCTTGATGGGCTTTGCGTCCTTGTAGACTTCGAGTGAGTGCTCGGCGAACTCCCTGGGTATTCCTGGCATATCTGAGGGCTGCCAGGCAAAGAGTTCTCAGTACTCACGGAGGAGTTCGACGAGCGCGCTTTCCTATGCTGGTGAAAGGGTGGTGGACACCATCGCCGTCTTCGCAGAATCCGTCGGGTGTATTTGATGCTTGCGGGTACCGCTATTTGTGTTGAACTCGAGCTATGGAGCGTTCTTCTTGGTGAGGGGCATCACGATGTGATCCGTGGTTTTTGCTATTTCCTCTAGTTCTTCCTGCATCCCGAAAGATTTCGCGATCTCGTTGAATTCGATGTCGCACTTGTTGGACTTCTGAAAATCGCCGTCGATGGTGATTGTGCCATATTCTCCGGGTAGCTTGAGCTTCAAATATGCGTAATGGGGTACTGCCATGAATCTGGCGAACGCCGTTTGACCAAGAATGGCGTGGTACTGTGAGGGCCAGTCGACAACTTCGAAGTCGAGGAACTCTCGTCTGTAATTGCTTCGGTTTCCTAGCACCACCTCTAGGTTGATTGTTTCGAGTGGATGGATTGCCTTTCCTGGAACTATCCCGTGGAAGGATGTCTCTGATTCTGCGAGTCCGTCCAAATTCTTGTTCATGCGCCGGAGCGTGTCTGCGTAGATGATGTTGATGCCGCTGCCTCCGTCCATGAACACGCGAGCCAGCTCGTAATTGCCAATTTGTGCTTGTATGACAAGTGTGGCGTGTCCTGGTCGATAGAATCCCGGAGGGTGATCTTCCTTGGAGAAAGTTATCGGGTGCTCCGCCATCTTCAGATACTCAGTTTTTGTAGCTGGAGTTTGCACAGCCATGCACAGCTATCGCGTGTTTGTCTTCTGAGCTCTGCGGGATGGGCAGACCTTTTGTATCATGCCTAAGAGGCCTGCTGGGTTCGGGTGGCGTGGCTAGCATCGCGTTTTGGTTTCCTGCTGGGGGCAGGGCTTGTGGTTGTTGAAATCCTTGAGCTCCTCCTTCGGGAAACTGCGGGTAACCCTGACTAGTGGCTGCTCTGTTTTTCTTCCGGAGGGCCTCGTGGATTTCGATGAACTTTCGGCAATCCTTGAGAAGGTGTGTAGCCTTAGTTTTGCCTGTGTGCTTATCTGTGAATAGATGTAGCGTGCAGTAACCGTCGAGGTCCTCCTCGGGGGTCTTTTATTCTTGCTTAGGTTTCCACTCGCGCTTCCCACGATATCCGTTGTCGCGGTTTTTGGTGAACTCCGTTGCCACGAATTCTTCTCGATCATCATGGTCGTAGTTCTTTCTTCTTTTCTTTCGGCCATGGCGGTCGTCATCACGTGCTGGGGATGAATCTTTCTCGTTGCGCACTGCGTCTTTGCCGTTTTCCCATCTATCGGCTATGGCCATTAATTCTCCCATGGTTTTGGGTGCTAGTCGCCCTAGTTCTTCCCTGAAAGAGGTTCGCCGTGCTCCTTTTGCGAATGCTTCAACCGCGACTTCTTCTGGTATATTTCCCGCCGTATTCCTCAGCGTGGTCCATCGCTGAATATATTCGCGAGTAGACTCGCCACTTTTTTGCTTGCAGGCTCGTAGCTCCTCGATGGTTGAAGGACGTTTGTATGTTGCTTGGAAATTTTTGCAGAAATCCATGTTTAGGTCGTCTCAGGACCCGTAGCATGCTTTCGGCCTTCCTTCGAGCCATCTGCGAGCTGCACCGACCAGGTGTAGGTTGAGGTACTGCGTAGCTATGTTTTTATTCCAACGTTGGCATTTTACTGCCGTGAGGTAATCCGACAACCAGGTAGAAGGCTCCTGCGAACCGTCGTATTTCTGTACTTCCGTGGATAGCTTAAACCTTTTGGGTAGCGGTGCTTCACGGATGCTACGGGTAAAGCATAGGGCTCCGCAGACTTCATCATCGGAGGATGTTGATGGGGAGCGCACGCGATTTCTGGCCGCCCGACCTTTATCGACCTTGCGCTGGGCGATGTCCGATCGTGCATTGTATCCGGGCTCATCTCGATTGGCGTCTCCTCTCGGATCTTTACTGCGATGCCGCGAGCGACTGCGATCTCGATCTTTTCGCGGGCTGCGATCACGATTTCCTCGCGGGCTGCGATCACGATTCTTCCGTGGGCTGCGACCTCGACCTCTTCTCGGGCTGCGGCTACGGTTACGAGCCGATCAGAGGTCCACTCCTCAACCTCGGTGCTGGTTACACTGGGATTCCACGCTTTGGAGCACAGGGAGCTGACGCTATGTACTTCACCACACCTAGAGTCGCTCTCAGGCCACGTCAGATCTATGTGGATCGTCGTTCTACCTACTTTCGTGGGCCTCCTCCTCACCGTACCCCTCGTCGTACTACTCACCGCCGTCCTGCGTGATGAGCATGGGAGTACCGATGTATCAATTCATAGCTATGTTTAGTTATCCTTTGGATTTCGAACCATGTATTGGTGTTGGATATTTTGATGTATTTGAACATGTGATGATGTACCTGTTGGTTATCTATTCATGCGTCGGAATAATCTCTCTTCCGGTTACCAAGTCTATCCTTTTTATGTTGTTGTGCTAAAATGCATGTCTATTCAGGATGCCGCCAACAAGGAACAACCCGCCTGAGCCACCGCCAATCACGGAGCTATTGACTCAGGTGACTCAGGTCGTGACGCAGATGGCCCAGATCCAGGCTAACCAGCACAACAATCAGAATGCTCCACGAGTCAGCATCAAGGAGTTTCTGAGTCTGGGTCCCAGAGCTTTCGTGGCAACACGCGAGCCTCTGGATGCTGATGACTGGATCCGGGAGATGGCCAGGGCTCTGGACATTGCTCACGTTGCTGAGGAAGACAAAGTCAACTAGGCCACCTACCTACTGAAGGGTCAGGCACCTACCTGGTGGGAGAACTACCAGACCATGAGAGCTGGATACCCAATCACCTGGGGTTGTTTCAAGGATGCCTTCCTGAAGCACCACATCCCAGATGGTCTCATGGAAAGGATGCGTGAGGAGTTTTGGTCTCTCAAGCAGGGCAAGCTGGACGTCATTGGCTATCAGAATGAGTTCAATCGCCTCGCTCGTTACGCTGGTGATGAGGTGTCCACTGAGGCTAAGAAGATGGCAAGGTTCCGTCGAGGTTTTAACCCGGAACTCAAGTACGCCCTCACCAACATCAAGTGCAAAGACTTCGAGGAGCTCGTGAACACCGCGCTCAATGAGGAAAATGGGCGCAAGGCGTTCGAGGAGTCCCGCAAGCACTCGCGTGAGGGTGGTTCCTCCTCCAACATGACCACCCCTCCGCAGAAGCGCCGCATCTGGGTGCCAAATGGTGCTGTCACTAGGGCTCCATATGCCCAAGCTTCTTCAGGCTTCGCTTCCCGCCCACCCAACCCAGCTCAGATGCAGGCTCAGAGGTTCTCAATGGGGCAGCCAAGGCCAGATGCACCTCGTGTCGTCACTTGCTACAAATGCAAGCAGACAGGGCACTATGCTGACAAGTGCACTCAGAGGCAGCTACCTCCACCACCTCCTCGCCCCAACAACAACCAGGCAATGGTGCGTGCTCCCCCGGCTAAAGCCTTCAACTCCAACAACAGGCCTGTCGGGAGGACCGCGAGGGTGAATCATGTCAAGGTCGACAAAGCTGAGGAAGCTGCTGACGTCGTTCTCGGTACATTCCCCGTAAACTCTAACCCAACTAAAGTGTTGTTTGATACCGGAGCATCGCATTCTTTCGTGTCAAAGATCTTTGCGACAGCAGTTAAACTACCTTTTGTCGGTTTGGGTTCCCCGCTAGTAGTAAACTCCCCTGGAGCAACTATGCAAACTTCCAAGATCAGTCATGAGAATCAGATTCTAATTGGAGGTCACATATTCCTTGCTTCCCTCATTCTGCTTGGCAATTCTGACATTGATGTCATTCTGGGCATGGATTGGTTCAAGGCCAATAAAGCTACGATTGATTGTGCTCAGAAGTCGATAACTCTGTTCCACCCTTCTGGCCAGATAGTCTATTCTCCAAATGAATCAAGTTCTGTTCAGCTGTACACACTCGATGCAAAACCTCTACCTCTACTCGAAAATGTTTCGGTGGTTTGTGAATTCCCTGACGTCTTTCCAGAAGAGTTGCCAGGGATGCCTCCGGACAGAGCAGTTGAGTTCGTGATCGAGCTTGAACCAGGTACTGCTCCAATCTCTAAGCATCCATACAAGATAGCTCCTCCTGAACTGAAATTGTTGAAAGAGCAAATCGATATGTACATGGAGAAAGGTTACATTCAACCTAGTTCCTCCGCTTGGGGTTGCCCAACTCTGTTCGTTGCCAAGAAGGATCAAACAAAGAGACTCGTGGTTGACTATCGTCCTCTCAACGAGAAAACTATCAAAAACAAGTATCCAATTCCTCGTATCGATGACCTTTTTGATCAACTTGCTGGAGCCTCAATATTCTCAAAGTTGGACTTGAGGATGGGTTACCATCAAATAAATATCAGAAAGGAAGATATTCTAAAAACAGCTTTCACCACTCGGTACGGTCTATATGAATACACCGTCATGTCCTTTGGTCTCACCAATGCACCGACGACGTTCTCTAGACTCATGAATTCTGTCTTCCATGAATACCTCGACAAGTTCGTTGTGGTATATCTCGATGACATTCTAGTCTACTCAAAATCTGAGGAAGAGCATGGAGAACATCTTCGTCTCACTCTCATGAAACTTCACGAGCATCGTCTATATGCCAAGCTCTCCAAATGTGAGTTCTGGATTCCAGAAGTTGCTTACCTTGGTCATGTCATCTCCGCCAAGGGCATAGCCATTGATCCGGAAAAGGTTAAAGGAATTGTTGATTGGAAACCTCCTAAGACGGTGAAGCAAATCAGAAGTTTTCTTGGCTTAGCTAGCTATTGCCGTCGTTTCGTCCAAAACTTTTCCAAGATTGCCAAACCTCTCACTGATCTCACCAAGAAGGACAAGAAGTTTGTTTGGTCTCCACAGTGTGAGGAAAGTTTCAATCTCCTGAAGACTAAACTCACTTCTACCCCAGTTCTGGTTGGCCCAGATACTACCAAACCTTTCCAGATATTCTGTGATGCATCTCTCCAAGGTCTAGGTGCAGTTCTTATGCAAGAACGTCAAGTTGTGGCTTATGCTTCACGTCAGTTGAACCCACATGAGCAAAACTATCCCACACATGACCTAGAACGTGCAGCAGTGGTGTTTGCCCTCAAGAAATGGAGACAATACTTGTTGGGTAATCGCACTGAAATCTTTTCCGGTCACAAGAGTCTGAAATACATCTTCACTCAACCAGATCTAAACCTCATGCAAAGGAGATGGATTGAAAAGATTAAATACTTTGATCTCACCATTTCTTACACTCCAGGCAAGGCTAATGTTATGGCCGATGCTCTCAGCCGCAAGTCCTATTGCAATAATCTCATGATCATGGAAAGCCAACCTCCACTTCATGAAGAATTCCAGAAGCTGAACCTTGGTCTTGTTCCTCAAGGTTATCTTGCTAGCTTGACAGCCAGTCCAACTCTCGAGGACAAGATTCGTTCTGAACAACTTCGTGATGCTGAAATCAAGAAGATGGTAGAACACATCAAAGAAGGCAAGGAGAAATTCAAGTCCTTCTCAATTGATGACAAAGGAACTGTGTTCTTCGAAGGACGCATTGCAGTTCCTCAAGTTCAAAGTCTCAAAGATATCATTCTCAAGGAGGCTCATGAAACTCCTCTCTCCATCCACCCTGGAAGTACAAAGATGTACCAGGATCTTAAGACACTGTATTGGTGGCCTGGCATGAAACGTGAAATTGCTCAGTACGTTTCTGAATGCGACGTTTGTCAACGTGTTAAGGCAGTCCATCAGAAAACAGCAGGTCTACTCCAACCTCTGAAAATCCCTGAGTGGAAGTGGGACATGATTGAAATGGACTTTGTTACTGGTTTTCCAAAGTCCAAGAAGGGCAACGATGCAATCTTCGTTGTTATTGATCGTCTCACTAAAGTAGCTCACTTCTTTGCTGTCAAAGAAACAATCTCAGCTAGCCAGTTAGCAGAACTGTACACATCAAAGATTGTTCCTCTTCATGGTGTTCCATTGGAAATAAGCTCAGACCGTGGAAGCATATTCACTTCTCATTTCTGGAAAAGCTTTCAAGAAGCATTGGGCACCAAACTTCTGTTCAGCACAGCTTATCACCCTCAGTCTCAGGGGCAAGTCGAAAGAGTCAATCAGATTCTCGAGGATATGCTCAGAGCATGTGGTCTCTCCTTTGGCATGAAATGGGAGGATTGCCTTCCATATGCTGAATTCTCCTACAACAACAGCTACCAGGCAAGCCTAGGCATGGCACCATTTGAAGCACTCTATGGCCGCAAACGCAGGAGTCCAATCAATTGGTCTAGAGCTGGTGAACGTTCACTCTTAGGCCCTGACATTGTTAAGGAAGCCGAGGAGAAAGTTCGCATCATTCGTGACAATCTCAAGATTGCTCAGTCTCGCCAGAAGAGCTACTATGACAGCAAGCACAGGGATATGATCTATGCACCTGGTGACAAGGCATATCTCCGTGTAACTCCCCTCAGAGGCACTCATCGTTTCGGTGTGAAAGGAAAGCTTGCACCAAGATACATTGGCCCTTTCAACATTCTCTCGAGGCGTGCAGAAAATTCCTATCGTCTTGAACTTCCAGAAAAACTATCCAAGGTGCACGATGTGTTCCACGTGTCACAGCTCAAGAAGTGTTTCAAAGATCCAGATCGTGCAGTTGATCATGATTCCATTGAACTGCAAGATGATCTATCTTATGAGGAGCACCCTGTTCGTATTCTCGATGAGACAGAGCGTAAGACTCGCAACAAGAGCACCAAGTTCTTGAAAGTGCAGTGGTCGCATCATTCCGATAAAGAGGCAACATGGGAGACCGAAGAGGATCTTCGCAAGAAGTATCCGGCCCTTTTCCTTTCTCAGTACGAATCTCGGGGCGCGATTCCTTCAAGGGGGGGCGTTTTGTAACATCCCAAGTATGAAAACTCCCCTTTAGAATGTTTGTTTCATGATTATTAAAGTATTGCATCATGTCATCATATTGTTCCATTTGTTTCCATTTAGTTTGCATCTGATTTTCTCTGTTTTCACAATTCAAATTCAAACAATATTCAAACCTTTATTTCATACTTGTTCTGTTACAATCTTTTTCAAATTATAATGTCAAATCAAACCCTCATTTGTTTCCATTTTATTCCATAATGATCACTTATTAAAATGATGGTTTTAATCAATCAATTGATTCCAAATTGCATTCAAAAATTCAAATCAAAGCATCAAACAGAACCACTTTGAATTTAGGAATATTATCTAAACAAATCAACTCCTTTTGTTCTAAATTAACATAGGGTTCACCCTATTAAAAGGTTTGTTTTCATTAAGGTTCACTTAATATAAAAATCATCCAAATTTGGTTTAAATACAAACATCAAGTTGTTTTTTTTAACTTTTGAAAACAGAACTTGGAAAAGGGTTGTTGTTGATCTAATTCACCCACACAAATTTTTCCAAAATTTATCCTAACTTAAAATCCATCAAATCCTTCCATTTATATTTCTACAAAAAAAAAACAGAAGGAGAATTTTAAAAAAATAAAATTTGGCGCCAGGGCAATGGGCTGCGCCCAGCCCATTTTCCCTTCTCCCTTCCGCGCGGCCCCTTTCTTTCTTTCTCCCCCGCCGCGTACCGATTCGTTTTTCCCCCTTCTTCCCGCAGTACGGCAACGCATCCGTGATGCCACGGCGGCATCAGCGATCCCCGATGGCCAGGAGAGCTCCTGGATCTCTATAAAGCCCCCTAGGGCTCTGCGCCGCAACCCTAACCCCTAGGTTTCCTCCTCCCCTCGCGATCGCCGCCGCTCACCCTCTCTCTGCTCGGGCTCCCCTCTCTGAAACTCCCTCCGGCGAGCATCTCTCTGAAACCCCGATGAGCACCGCCGCCTCGACACTCCATCTACCCACCTAGCCCCGGGAATCGAACCTCCACCTCTCCCTCGTCCGTTTAAACACCGGAGCCATCCCGGAGACGCTCTGTAGCCGCGCCGCCGTCCTCGTCCACGCCGCTGTCGCCGACGAGATCGTCCCCGAGCCTCTGCCACGGTTGCAATCGCAGGTGAGCCACCCTGCCTCCATCCCCTCCTCTCTGCCGTGCACGTTGCCGCATCCACAGCACCCACCAGCAAGCATCGCTTCCAACCACCGCGGTGATCCCCGCCGGCGAGCAACGATCTGTTGTTTCCCGTCGAGGTTTAGTTAGCAACGCGCGCAAAAGTTCAGTTAACGCGCATGTTGAATCATAACCTGAACGCGTCTCTGTATCTGTCGAATCTGAAGCGAGTACCGTAGTGGCAGCAGCGCTAGCGAGCGCGCAGCAGGTCGCGAGTTCGATCCTTGCATCCGCGGATAAAACCCAATTTTTGCGCGCAGTGCTGACAAGCATGCCCCACCCGTCAGCGGCCCTCGCTGCCACGCACGCGCGCGCATGCCACGCTGGCCCCAGGCCCACGGGCAGTGGCTAGGGCTAGTTGGCAGTGCGGTAACAAATAATTTCAGCGTTTTCCTTTTTAAATCTAAGCCCTTATAATTTACAGATTGGTCCTAAAACCTAAATTGTTAATAACTTTTGAAAATATAACTCCAAATAATGAAAATAAAATATGTGTGTTGATCCAAATTTAATTCTCTATCCAATTATGCTATTTGTTTCCTGTTTTGAATTTTTCAAATGCACTTCAAATTTGAATTCAAATAATTCAATTGTAATTTGCTAAATTGCATAACTAAATCATAATTAATCCAAATAATGCAAATAAAATATGTTTTCCATGCTATTTCAAATAACCTTTTCAAATATAAAATTTGTTTCATGTTTTGAATAATTTAAATTGCCTAAATAATTTAAACCTTATTTAAATCATTTAAAATTGCTAAAATCATAACTTGCTCCATTTAAGTTATTTTTGAACATGCAAAATATGTTTTCAAACTAGAAGAACATAACCTTTTCAAATATGAGTTTGAATTTATGTTTTGAACAAATAAAATTCAAATAAAATTCATGCTTGTTTAATTTTGTTTAAGTCATAATAAATTCATCCTAATTCCTTTTTCAATATTTGAAACATGTAATCCACCCAAAATTTGATGATCTTTTCAAATATGAATTTTGTTATTTATTTTGCACAATTTAAATTGGTGAAAACAACAACTATTTGTGGAATCCCTTTAAGGAACCAAAAAATTCCCTAACTTAATAATAAATTTCTAAATTGGCAAACCCTATTTTAAATTGGTTCTATTGTTGTTATTTTGTTGTTTTCCACATCCATGCATCATACTAATCCACCTTCACCTGTTGGTTAGTTGGAAAACAAATAATCTAACCAAAATTCATGGGCTTTTCATATGCAACTCAAAATTGCATATGTGTCCATTAAACTTGTGTTACCATGTCAACTAGTTTATTTTGATGCATCCATTAACTTGACATGCATCATCCCATGATTGTGCACTATGCCATGATATTGATTGTTTATCTTCCTGCATTGTTTGTTTGCTTCTTCTCGGATAGACGACGACGTTGAGACCGACGATCTTTACGACACCCCTTCTGAGGATCTAGCCCAGTACCAGGCTACTGAGTTTGCAGGCAAGTTATCACTCACATGAACCACCATGTTCCTTTCAACACTGGTTACCGATACTTTCCGTTGTCTATTTTTGCTAGCCCTATGTATCGTTGCTTCTGTTACGAACCTATCACATGATACCCTGAAACCTAATATTGCCTCACCTCCAATCCTATAACCCCGTTGCTTGGGCCCGTGTCTTACTAGCATGCTTAGGGTTGTTTTTGCTCGAGTCTGTTATCAGTTACTTTCTGTTATCGTATCTATTTATATTCTTGGGCTCGATGTTAAACAACAACCTGTTAATTTGAGGTAATAATAATTTGCTGATAAGGCACCGGCAGGAGGCCCGGCGTGGTTTTGAGGCCTGCTAGTGTCGACCCTAATAGGAAAAGGGTCTTGTCTACTGAGCCATGATGAGCGCACTATCCGCATGTGGGAAGCGTGTATGGGCGCCCCCCTCAATTTGATTCGATTCGCATCTCGTCCAAATCACCACACTTAGTTCGGGCTTTCCATTTGATGCACGCATATGCAGGTACGAACCCGAGGCCAGGGTGGAATTTTTGTAGTCGGCATTTAGGGCGACGTGGTCTTCCAGTGCTATGAGGGTCCCCTTTTCTTCGTGGGGCTCGATTAGCCGCGCACGCACAACACGTGGTGCTTTGGGCTTGATGCGAAGAAGAGTTGAGTTGTGTAGAGTGCCTCGCTTGGTGGAAGTGCATTTCCATCCTGGCGGGATATTCTTACGTGTACGGCCAAATTGGTGCACCCCTGCAGGGATAAATCTTCTCGAGAAGCCGTGTTTTCCGCGGTTATGGTTAACTTGGTGAAAGTACTGGCTAACAAGTACTCAGAACAACTTACACCTAACTAATGATAATTTGACTAGTAATATGCTTATTGACACAACAATTTGATCCATCATTAATCCAACTGTGTGAGTTATCCTCGGATTGCTTCTTTGGATAAGGGGCGAGATCCAGGATGGGTTTGTTTGGTGGTTGGTTGTAGTTGGTTACGATACGCTATCTTATCCCCATTTCTGTTACCCGGAAGTTGTAGTATGTTCTATAGTTGTTTAGTGCAGCCAGTTGCAGCATCTTTTATATCCCTTTCTTCCGTTGAACCCAAGGCATCTGTGCTTGGTGTTGACGGGCTACACTTTGGTGAACTGCGAGTCTTGCTTGCCAGTACGTTTATGTACTGACCCCTTTGGGGCTGTGGTTTCCGTAGACTACGCTTACGAGGATCCCCGTGACGGCTACTACGTGGAGTTCGACGAGGCTGCTGACGAGTAGGTAGCGGACCCGGGCAGGATCCGAGACATCGTGGACGGGCTTCGTTTTCTTTTCATTCCCGGCTTCTTAAGCCTATTTGGATTTGTCTGTACTCAGACCCTTTGAATGCTTCCGCTGAGATGTAATGATGTTATGTTGGGACATGTGTCCTCTGGATGATTGTATTTGCTATTCTCTGCCCTAGTGAGGGCCAGTTGCAACTTATTTCAAGCTTTTGTGTCTTAGAGATTTGTTGTGTTATCATCTTGTTCAAAGCCGTTGACGTACCATGTGTGTATGGTATGAAGTACGTCAATGGTGGTGTCCTGATTTCTATGGGATAGTTTACATCGACGGTGAATAGTAAAGATTGGTTGTCACACATAAGTGTTGGCCTACTCGTAAGAGATGCGGGTGCCGGTAAGCCCCGTAATCCAATCAAAATACTGTTCAGTTCGTACGGTGAGTATCCTCTAGAAGTCCGGGTGCGACAAATTAGCAGTTTGTTCTGGTTGTGAAAAATAAAATGGAAAAGGCTGGGGTTAAACCGCGGGGGTGGGATTCGATCCCACGACCCCCTGTGCGCTGCGCGGCTGCGCTAGCCACTGGGTAGCTGAAAGTTTGTTGACAGGTAAGGCTCGGGGGGGGGGGGGGGGGGGTTAACCTTCAGCTAGCGGTGCTAACTGAACTTTCTGCAGGTTCGTTTCTGAACCTCGACGGAGGCAGGAGGCAGCCGGCGGCAGCCGTGGCTCCGGTGGCCGTTGTCGTGCTGCGGCGTGGTGCGTGTGCTGTGGGTGCGTGTGTGTTGCGAAGGGAAAAAGCAGAGTACAGCGAGAGGGAGGAAGGGGAGGTGATCACCTCGGGCGAAGGAGGAGCAGGCGGCTTGGCTCGGTGGTGTCGACCGTCGACAAAGAGGAGGATGGCAGCGGCGCTCCGGGCCTTCCCCGTCCGCGCTGAGTGGTCGGGGAGGATGAGGGTGGCGAGGAGGTCCGATTCCCGGCCCTACCCTGCTCGGAGGGGGACCAGGTCGCCGGCGATCGCCGGAGGGAGGAGGTGGGGTTTCGGTGGGGTTCAGTTACAGAGAGGGGCAGAGGTGCAGTTGCAGAGAGAGAGGAAGAGAAAATGGAGGCGGGGGAGAGGGAGAGAGGGAGGTAGGTCTAGGGTTAGGGGAGGAGGTGCTCGGGCTAGGGCTATAAGGGGGAGGTGGGCGAGCTCTTGTCCGTTGCTGCTCTGTGCCTGTCAATGTGGACAGGTGCGATGCTCGGCCGTACAGGGGAGGAAGAAAGAGGGGGTATCGGGCCTGAGGGAGATGGTGGGCTGGGCCTGCTGGGCTGGCCTGCCCCCTCTCCCTTTGGTTTGGTTTTTATTTTTTCTTTCTGTTCTTTTTTTTTGCAGATTTGAATAGGAAAGAAAATGAATGAGTTTTAGGGTTAGAAAATTTAGTAGAATTTTGTATTTGATTAAGTTTTGTAACAGCACCAAAATGCAACTTTTGTTTTCTCAAACATTTCAAATTTGTTGATGTTTGTAAATTTAATTGAAATTGAGTAATTTTGATATTAGATGAATAATGGTGACTTAAGCAATTTAAATGTTTTTGATTTCAAGTTAATTTGAAACAAAGGAGAGTTTTGTAATTTTCATAACTTTCAAAAGGGTTGCTGTTTGGAAATATAATTGAATTTGAAAATGGTTTGGTATTAGATGAATTTTTGATAGAAACAAAACAATAGTTTTGAAATTACAACTTTAATGGAAACAAAAGATTGTTTTGATTTGAATATTCATTTTGGAAATTGTAACATAGTATGAAACAAAAGGTTTGAAATTTGGTTTGAAATTCAAATAGAAAACAAAGGAAAACAAAGGAAAACAGAGGAAAACAATTGGAAAACAAATGCAAAACTTAAGATGCCATGATGCAAAACATAAAATAAGAGAGAGCAAACATTCTAATGGCTATTTTTCATACTTGGGATGTTACATGGTAGGCGACCATATCTTCGTGTGGGACCCCGGCTGCAGGTGGTTTGCTTGTGCGGATGGCCTCCTTTGCTCGGAGCCAGGCGTCTCGTGAAACATTGATCTCGGCGCGTTCTTTTGCGCTTTGTTCAGTCTCTGCGGGTGGCTGTTCCGGTCTTGCCATGCAGACTTGAGCCAGACGTGGCTTGTGAGTCCTAGGCATAACTCGAAAGGCCTTCCTGACCCGTGAGGGTTCCTCTGTAGAGAGGGTGTGGAAATTGCTGGTGTTGAGGCGGATTGATTCGCCACTTTTTGCCAGATAGGGTCGTGAGTCGACAACTCCTGGGCTGGAGATTGACTCAGATCCCGATTCTTCAGGGAAGTGGAGGATCCCGTCTTTGTTGGTATAGAACTTGAAGCTCCCGAACGTCAAGCTGACGCTTTTCTCCAGATTGCTGAATTCCGGGCGTGATTCCGACGAGTGAGTGGTGACTACGACAGATCCGATCCGGATCGGGTTGGTTGGGGTCGAAGTCGAAGGTTTCCAACGCGAGTTGGTTGTCGATGAAGCCGAAGACGACGGCGATCCAGCGCCCGCCGTTCCCACAGACGGCGCCAATTGTCGAATCTGCATCTCAACAACTCCCTCGGGTGAACCCATAGGGTTTCGAATAGGAGAACCTGTGGACGCTGGTGGCGATCATCGGCTAGACAGGAGACACGATTTACCCACGTTCGGGGCCCTCGTAGAGGTAAAACCCTTACTCCTGCCTCTGTAGATCTGTATTATCGGATAGATCGGTTACAATGGGGGATCGCTCAAGTCGAGAGTACGTTCTCGAGCTCAAGGCTTGATGGTGCGGTATTGCTTGGTCCTCTCCCGGTGGCTCTCCTGGCCTTATATAGATGGCCGGGTCCCAAACCGTACCCGGGGAGGACTCAAACTCTAAACCTAAGTCGGTTACAAGTTTCCTATCTTATCCCGTAAGGCATTGCGGGTGGTCTTCAACTGGGCCTTCTAGAGTAGTCCAAAGCTTCTCGTATTGGGCCTCAGTTTTGGGCCTAGGACCAGGTATCCTTATTCGCCGGGTCCAAGGTTCATCCCTTTGTCAGTATAGTGGACACATTTGGCAAACTTTGATTTTTGGGAGTTGGATGCACGAGTAGAGCTCATACTCAGTACAGGTGAAGGCTAGCAAATAGACAGGGAGCGACAATCAAGAGAGCAACAACTATCATAATCATGTTTGCGACAAAGTAAAATTAACCGAGGCATAAAATTGATGCTAGAACTCTGAGGCAAAATAAATCATCGAGGCTTATTGACCTTTTGTTTTTAGTCTTAGCATGCGTTTGCATGTGCTAAGTCGATTCAAATGAAACAGTCAGAGGAGGCTAGCACAATATCATACCCTTTTATGAATAGAAAAATGTGAACAAATATTTATATGACAAGTCATTTACTATAAATAAATTAGAACAAAACATGAGAGAGAACGAACCATTAAACATCCATTAAGTCACATATATCTTATACGAACAAACTAAGCATGCTCACATAGATGGATATATGTACAAAAATGAAAGAAAATAGAATTCATACCAGCCTCTCACCACAACTTGAATTGTCGTTGACGAAGGGATGAACCTTGGACCCGGCGAATAAGGATATTTGGTCCTAGTCCCAAGACTGAGGCCCAATACGAGAAGCTTTGGACTACTCTAGAAGGCCCAGTTGAAGACCACCCGCAATGCCTTGCGGGATAAGATAGGAAACTTGTAACCGACTTAGGTTTAGAGTTCGAGTCCTCCCCGGGTACGGTTTGGGACCCGGCCATCTATATAAGGCCAGGAGAGCCACCGGGAGAGGACCAAGCAATACTGCACCATCAAGCCTTGAGCTCGAGAACGTACTGTCGACTTGAGCGATCCCCCATTGTAACCGATCTATCCGATAATGAAGATCTACAGAGGCAGGAGTAAGGGTTTTACCTCTACGAGGGCCCCGAACCTGGGTAAATCGTGTCTCCTGTCTAGCCGACAATCGCCACCAGCATCCACAAGTTCTTCTATTCGAAACCCTATGGGTTCACCCGAGGGACTTGTTGAGATGCAGATTCGCCAATTGGCGCCGTCTGTGGGAACGGCGGGCGCTGGATCTCTGGCATCTTCGGCTTCATCGACAACCAACTCGCGTTGGAAACCTTCGACTTCGACCCCAACCAACCCGATCCGGATCGGATCTGTCGTAGTCACCCCTCACTCTCCGGAATCACGCCCGGAATTCAGCAATCTGGAGAAAAGCGTCACCTTGACGTTCGGGAGCTTCAAGTTCTACACCAACAAAGACGGGATCCTCCACTTCCCTGAAGAATCGGGATCTGAGTCAATCTCCAGCCCAGGAGCTGTCGACTCACGACCCTATCTGGCAAAAAGTGGCGAATCAATCCGCCTCAACACCAGCAATTTCCACACCCTCTCTACAGAGGAACCCTCACGGGTCAGGAAGGCCTTTTGAGTTACGCCTAGGACTCACAAGCCACGTCTGGCTCAAGTCTGCATGGCAGGATCGGAACAGCCACCCGCAGAGACCGAACAAAGCGCGAAAGAATGCGCCGAGATCAATGTTTCACGAGACGTCTGGCTCCGAGCAAAGGAGGCCATCCGCACAAGCAAACCACCTGCAGCCGGGGTCCCACACGAAGATATGGTCGCCTACCACTACCATCTAGTGAGAGCGTCCACTGCTATCAAGGAAGCTCGAGAAGATCTGGTCGTGCGAAAAAGAATGGCGGACGAGTCAAGCCAACTCCGAGCGCAGCTATCCCTATCACCTTCCGTCGGGAACCGCCCCCAGAAGAAGGGACGCGCCTCGAGAACCGCGACTATGGACGGCGAGTCCTTAAGCGGAATCAGCAAATCACTTATGCGTGTGGACGAAGATGGAAACATCCATCTACAAACCCCCGCAGCCGCAGTGCTGGCCGCAGCTACCTACATGCAGATAAATCAACCAGGGGAAAACGATCCCCGCGCGGAACAATACAAGCAAGTACAAAAAGGACTAGGCATGGCAGCCGCAAAACTTGCCTCCTATGATCGCAGGAAGGCGGCCGAACCGAAGGACAAAGAAACGCCCCGCGGATGTAGAGACACTTCACCCGACAAGGAAAGATCGCCCCGCCGAGCACGGGGAAAAGAAGCCCAGCGACGAGGAGATAGCCCGAGTGGCAGCGATAGCAGCCCAAGAGGTCAAAACCGTAGCCGCATCCGGAGAAGAGGTCGAGGTCGCAGCTCACGGAAGAATCGTGATCGTAGCCCGCGAGGAAATCGTGATCGCAGCCTGTGAAAAGATCGAGATCGCAGTCGCTCGCGGCATCGCAGTAAAGAGCCGAGAGGAGACGCCAATCGAGATGAGCCCGGATACAATGCACGATCGGACATCGCCCAGCGCAAGGTCGATAAAGGTCGGGCGGCCAGAAATCGCGCGCGCTCCCCATCAACATCCTCCGATGATGAAGTCTGCGGAGCCCTATGCTTTACCCGTAGCATCCGTGAAGCACCGCTACCCAAAAGGTTTAAGCTATCCACGGAAGTACAGAAATACGACGGTTCGCAGGAGCCTTCTACCTGGTTGTCGGATTACCTCACGGCAGTAAAATGCCAACGCGGGAACAAAAACACAGCTATGCAGTACCTCAACCTACACCTAGTCGGTGCAGCTCGCAGCTGGCTCGAAGGAAGGCCGAAAGCATGCTACGGGTCCTGGGACGACCTAAACATGGATTTCTGCAAAAATTTCCATGCAACATACAAACGGCCTGCGACCATCGAGGAGCTACGAGCCTGCAAGCAAAAAAGTGGCGAGTCTACTCGCGAATATATTCAGCGATGGACCACGCTGAGGAATACGGCGGGAAATATATCAGAAGAAGTCGCGGTTGAAGCATTCGCAAAAGGAGCACGGCGAACCTCTTTCAGGGAAGAACTAGGGCGACTAGCACCCAAAACCATGGGAGAATTAATGGCCATAGCCAATAGATGGGCAAATGGCGAAGACGCAGTGCGCAACGAGAAAGATTCATCCCTAGCACGTGATGACGACCGCCATGGCCGAAAAAAGAAGAAGAAAGAACTACGACCATGATGATCGAGAAGAATTCGTGGCAGCGGAGTTCACCAAAAACCGCGACAGCGGATATCGTGGGAAGCGCGGGTGGAAACCTAAGCAAGAAGAAAAGACCCCCGAGGAGGACCTCGACGGTTACTGCACGCTACATCTATTCACAGATAAGCGCACATGCAAAACTAAGGCTACACACCTTCTCAAGGATTGCCGAAAGTTCATCGAAATCCACGAGGCCCTCCTGAAGAAAAACAGAGCAGCCACTAGTCAGGGTTACCCGCAGTTTCCCGGAGGAGGAGCTCAAGGATTTCAACAACCACAAGCCCTGCCCACAGCAGGAAACCAAAACGCGATGCTAGCCGTGCTGCCAGCACCACCCGCCCCTAATCAAGGATCCAATGGGTACCCGAACCCAGCAGGCCTCTTAGGCATGATACAAAAGGTCTGTCCATCCCGCAGAGCTCAGAAGACAAACACGCGACAGCTGTGCATGGATGTGCAAACTCCAGCTACAAAAACTGAGTATCTGAAGATGGCGGAGCACCCGATAACTTTCTCCAAGGAAGATCACCCTCGGCGAGTCTATCGACCAGGACACGCCGCACTTGTCATACAAGCACAAATTGGCAATTACGAGCTGGCTCGCGTGTTCATGGACGGAGGCAGCGGCATCAACATCATCTACGCAGACACGCTCCGGCGCATGAACAAGAATTTGGACGGACTCGCAGAATCAGAGACATCCTTCCACGGGATAGTTCCAGGAAAGGCAATCCATCCACTCGGAACCATCAACCTAGAGGTGGTGCTAGGCAACCGAAGCAATTACAGACGAGAGTTCCTCGACTTCGAAGTTGTCGACTGGCCCTCACAGTACCACGCCATTCTTGGTCGAACGGCGTTCGCCAGATTCATGGCAGTACCCCATTACGCATATTTGAAGCTCAAGCTACCCGGAGAATATGGCACAATCACCATGGACGGCGATTTTCAGAAGTCCAACAAGTGCGACATCGAATTCAACGAGATCGCGCAATCTTTCGGGATGCAGGAAGAACTAGAGGAAATAGCAAAAACCACGGATCACAACGTGATGCCCCTCACCAAGAAAAACGCTCCAGAGCTCGAGTTCAACACAAATAGTGGTACCCGCAAGCATCAAATACACCCGACGGATTCTGCAAAGACGGCGATGGTGTCGACCACCCTTTCACCAGCATAGGAAAGCGCGCTCGTCGAACTCCTCCGTGAGTACTGGGAAATCTTCGCCTGGCAGCCCTCAGATATGCCAGGAATACCCAGGGAGTTCGTCGAGCACTCACTCGAAGTCTACAAGGACGCAAATCCCATCAAGCAGACCACCCGACGCTTTTCACAACCTAAGCAGAAAGCGCTCGGAGAAGAGATAAACAGATTGCTCGCAGCAAAATTCATCAGAGAAATAAAGATATCCACTTGGTTAGCAAACCCAGTGCTGGTCCCAAAGAAGAACACCAACATCCTTCGAGTATGCATCGACTACACGTCGCTGAATAAACACTGCCCCAAGGATAACTTTCCCCTCCCGCGAATCGACCAAATCGTGGACTCCACTTCAGGCTGCCAACGCCTCTCCTTCCTGGACACCTACTCGGGATACAACCAAATCCGAATGAAACAGGAAGATGAGGAAAAGACAGCATTCATCACACCTCACGGTGTATACTGCTACACGACAATGCCCTTCGGGCTCAAGAACGCAGGCGCAACATATCAGCGCTGCATGCAAAAATGCCTCGCCAAGCTCATTGGCAAGAACGTACAAGTGTACGTTGACGACATCATCATCAAGACTCGAGTGTAGGACATGCTCCTCGACGATATCAGAGAAAAATTTGATGCGTTGAACGCATACCGAATAAAACTCAACCCGACCAAGTGCGTCGTTGGCGTCCCCGCAGGACAACTTCTCGGGTACCTGGTCTCCGCTCGAGGAATTGAAGCCAACCCGGAGAAGATACAAGCAATCTTGACCATGAAGGAGCCCACCAATCTACGCGGAGTCCAACAGCTCGCCGGGCGACTAGCCGCCTTGAGCAGATTCATCGCATGATTGGGCGAACAGGCATTACCCTTCTATAAACTGTTGAAGAAGACGGATAAATTCGAATGGACACCTGAAGCAAAGCAAGAATTTGCATATTTGAAGCAAACACTACAGAGCAGGCGTATCCTGGCTACTCCACACGAAAGGGAACCGCTATACCTATACCTAGCCGCAACAAACCAGGTGATCAGCACAGCCATAGTAGTAGAAAGACCAGAAGAAGCCAAGGCATATGGAGTGCAAAGGCCAATTTACTACATCAGTGAGGTCCTTTCGCCATGCAAACAGCGATATCCTCACTACCAGAAGCTTGCATACGGAGTTGTCCTTACAACTCGAAAGCTTAAACACTACTTCCAGGAGCATACAGTAATGGTGCTAAACGACGCATCAATCGGTATGATAATGAACAATCCAATGGCATCAGGAAGAATAGTGAAGTGGAGCATCGAGCTAGGCGCCTGGGACATCATCTATGCAGGACGCAATTCCGTGAAGTCACAGGTACTCGTGGAATTTCTGAGCGAATGGACAGAACTACAAACACCCGGACCACCGGAATATACGAGTAACTGGATCATGTACTTTGACGGGTTAAAAAGAAATGAAGGGTCAGGAGCTGGGATCGTCCTAATATTACCGAGAGGAGATAAGTTGTAGTACGTCCTGCGATTGGATTCCCCCCCCCCCCCCCCCCGACGATCCAACATCAAACAATGACGTAGAATATGAGGCCTTGTTACATGGGATGAAGATGACAATCGCATGTGGAGCCACCCGGTTGATGATCTATGGCGATTCTAATCTCATCGTGCAACAGACAATGAAGGAGTGCGACGCTATCGCAAAAAACATGGTCGCCTACCGGGACATGTATAATCTACTCGAAGGAAGTTTCAAAGGATGCGAGTTGAAGCATATTGCAAGATCCGGTAACGAAGAAGCAGACAGGTTGGCAAACATGGGGTCCACAAACACAACCATACCGCCTGGTATATATTTTGAAAGGATGACCAAGCGTTCAGTCAAGGTCAAGAAAACTGCTGAAGCACCCACAATATTGGAGACCCAGGTCAGCCCGCAAATTGCTACCATCGAGCTCAGCCATGGCATCTCACGTCAATTTTTTATGGTCGAGCTAGTCTGGACGCAGAAATATCTCGACTACTTGTCCGCCAAACAGCTCCCAGCAGACCCTCGCGAGGCTCGGCAAAT
Source organism: Alopecurus myosuroides (assembly GCA_028641055.1). Classification (NCBI taxonomy): domain Eukaryota; kingdom Viridiplantae; phylum Streptophyta; class Magnoliopsida; order Poales; family Poaceae; genus Alopecurus; species Alopecurus myosuroides. The sequence continues at coordinate 299,749,582 of CM054057.1, read as the reverse complement.
AGTGAGACGCAACAAATCTTTTCGGGTACTCAATGACGAGTTATACAAGCAGAGCATCTCAGGCATACTGCAAAGATGCATAGCACCTGAAGATGGCAAGGTATTACTACGAGACATACACCAAGGAGATTGCGGACATCACGCCAGTTGGAAAGGAATCGTGGGCAAAACTTTTCGAGCAGGATTTTACTGGCTTACAGCAGCCCGAGACGCAACGGAATTGGTCGACAGGTGCAACGCTTGCCAGCGATTCGCATCCAAACCTCACGTTCCCGCTACAGAGTTGCATATGATACCTATCGCCTGGCCCTTTGCACAATGGGGGCTGGACATGGTAGGGCCATTACGCAAGTCTACTCCCGGCGGTTACACACACTTGCTAGTGGCAGTTGACAAATTTACGAAGTGGATCGAAGCAATGCCAGGACCTCGGCTAGCGCCCAATGCGCTGTCAAATTCCTCGATTCCATCATATGTAGATTTGGTGTATCACACAACATCATCACCGACAATGCCAGCAACTTCACGGCAAAGGAAACATTGCAATTTTGCGAAGAAAAAGGAATCATCCTCAAGTTCGCTTCAGTGGCTCATCCGCAAACAAATGGCCAAGTCGAACGATCCAACGGATTAGTTTCGGCTGGTATCAAGAAACGACTACTCGATCGCCTACATCCAGCAGCGGGACACTGGGAAGAAGAGTTATCCTCCGTGCTATGGAGCCTCCGCACAACTCCGAATCGATCCACAAATTACACACCATTCTTCATGGTATACGGGGCTGAAGCCGTCCTTCCCGAGGACGTCCGATTCAGCGCCCCACGGGTCATTTCTTACAGCGAAGAAACCTCTAACAGGGCACTCGCAGACGATATGGATGCACTCGATGAAATACGCGACATTGCACTCGCAAGATCAGCAGTATACTAGCAGTCGTTGCGAAACTATCACAGTCGCTGAATACGCCGCAGAGCCTTCGCGGTGGGAGATTTGGTGCTATGGATCAAGCAGAAAGAAGGACACAAGCTCGAACCACCCTGGGAAGGACCCTTCATAATACACGAAGTTATTCCAGGTGGCGCCTATCGACTGAAGAACCCGACGACTGGAGGTGTCTACTCCAACCCATGGAATGTTGCACACCTCCGCAAATTCTATCCCTAGATTTACCTTTACTCATACAAATAAGGCTATATTAGTCATCTTGTAGCCCGAAACACATGGCTTCTCAGTAATTTCAATAAAAATACATGGTTCCTCAACCATAGCTACTCGCAATCTCCATCCTTAAGTGCTCAAGAACAGGTACACACCCCAAAAATATACACGGGGGCTACGCCTAAAAATAGCACAACATGAGTAATTTCATATACACAATGTTACACACAAGGTAGACACCTTACAAAGATTTGAGCAACTATACAGGATACATACATCCTATGATTACATATGGCGGCGAGTATTTTCCTCGGCTAACACTCGATCTACTTCTTCTGAGGTCAATCGAATAATCTCCTCTGCGGCAGGCCGAACAACACTATAATGAGAGGACATATCGACTCGACCATCAGGAAGCCTAGCCACAGAGTTGAAATTCACCTCTGGATGCCACAACCGGACGAAGGAGAGTGCCACTACCGCACCACAGATCATCTGATTACGGACACACTCGCGGATTTCTCCTTCTCGCCCGAAAATTCTGAGGAGATAGCTCCAATCTTCTGGACCCCTCTCCAATGGATAAAAAGCGGAGTTCACACCAATCAAAATCTCGTGGAAAGAACTCACAAGCATCTTGGCCTAGATTACTCGATACTTCAAGGTAGCGAGCACAAAGCCTCGACTACGATCGGACCAAAAATTATTTGCATGGGGCTTCGAACTACCGGCTTCGTGCAGAATATGGTTCTCCACCCACTGTTTCTCATTCCTGTCATCTGGCTAAACAACTGCAAAGAAAGGCACAAGATCAAAGAATGATAGCAAATACAGAGAGCCAGGGGGCTAAGATTCTTACAGAGCAGATACCTAGCAACAACCGCCAACTCATCCATCACAAACTGCTCACGTTCAATCGCAAGTTTTTGTTTGGACTTGGCCACATCCACCACCCCGCGCAAAATCTTTAGTTTGCGCTCACCATCCGCAACGCGGTCACGAAGGCCGGCAAAGGTGCCAACAGCAGCAACAAGAGGATCTACTCGGGCAGCGGACCCACTCGAGGACTCCGCGAGAACTCCAGTTACCTAGAAAGATAAAAGACAGTTAAGAAATAAGACGCTCCATTCGAGAAATAACACCACCTATTCGACAGGTGCTCGGGGGCTACTCCCATCAGGAGAACTCATGAAAATTCAATCACATGAAGCACCTCAAGATATCAAAACAACATTTCAACTAAAAGCAGAATACGGGAATACATCCCAAGGTTCATTACATGAAAAGCACAAACTACGGAGAAACTATCCTAAGGAGCTGCAGATGTGCTGCCACTCGCAGCAGTGTGCCCTCTACGACTAGCACGGGCAAGCAAATCGGACAACTTCCGGGCAAGCACTCCAGCTGGATCGCCGAAAAGACGAAGTGCTACCTTTTTGCCTTTAGCAGCGTCGACAGGAAGGTTCGAGTACGCCTCCTCCAAGCCCGCGACTCCGTGCGCCAGTGCAAACTGGATAGCAGTCTTCGCTGCAGACTCTGATTGAGCAACCGAGTAGGCATCAAGGAGATTGCTCTCCAGAAAGACCTTCAGAAGATCACTCAGCAGGGGCGGAACCGCGGCGTCGACCAGAAAACGCCCATGAAGCTGCGTCAACACTCGAGTAGCATCACTAATCAGGATACAAACCCCGTTAGAATGATGTCAAAGTTGAGCGCAGGATTCTGTCAAGGCATCTACTCACTGAACCCCTGGAAGCTCAACAGCGACACCAAGAAGACCTGTAGAAAGATAAGTCAAAATCCAAAGAACTTACCAATCGGTTGAAAGATAAAGGATAAGAACAGCTCTCCTGCAAAACGCTGGGCCAGAGGACGAAGGAAGTCGACAAGATCGTTATCTTGCTGCATGCCAGTCTCTTCCAGCTTCTTCAGGGCATCTTGTGCATCCGCAAGCTTTCCCTCAAAGTCAGCCGACTGCTTACGAGAAGATTCGAGCTCCTCTCGAGCAGTCTCCAACTGAGCCTCCAGGGCGCCTACTAGAGTGATAGCGGCCACCTTTTCAGCCTTCAACGCGTCAATTTGAGCTGCACAAAAACAAGTTTGAAAACCAAAGGAATTTATGCGAATGGAAAGATGATATAGAAAGAGTTGATAATTTTACCTCGGAGAAGATCGTTGTCCGAGACAAGTCGATCGCGATCCCCCCGAAGGGTCACGCATTCTGTCTCAGCCGAGATAACGTGACGGCCAACGGCCACAAGGGGGTCAAGAAGAGACTGCAAGAGTATAAAGATGGAAAAGTCAAAGAGGAGAAAATTGAGCCTATACACGATTGCAAAATTCGAGTATAGCCTCGGGGGCTACTCCCATTGGGAGCACTGCCGTGCACCCGATAAAATGAAGAAAAGAGAAAAGAGAGAGCAGGTCTTTGAGCCTGTTGCCAATCATACATGATTAACTACAGCCTCGGGGGCTACTCCCATCGGGAGCACTGCCGTGCACCCGATAAAAAATCCAAACAGACAAAGTACAATATGAAGAGGAAAACAACAATATTTACCTGGCCCTGAGCTATGGAAAGAGGGTCCGCCGAGCTACCCGAAACTTCTTTCGGAGTCGAAGCTCCAACAGTGAAGCTAGGGATCCTGTCGTGGGATAATCACGACAGACGTTACCGGGGGTAACTTATCTTGGGGCAATTCGACTCTGGTGTTTGGGAGAGGGTTTTGCTCAGGGGAAATCATGCTGATAATCGATCTGGTAGCTCTGGCAATCAAGTCGCCGAGTCTCCGATCTAGGGTTACAATCTCAAATCTCGTATTACAGGGGATACTCGAATAGCTAGTAAAAAAACTCGTGTTCAACTAACCCTAGGAGCCGGCTTATATAATATCCGGGCCCCTGGCTTCCTATCCAAGGCATACTCGGAGTCCTACCCGGTAACCGCATACAAACCCTAAGTTTCCTTATCGGAACCCACAATCCGGGTTTCGAGGCCTACGCTCTTGGGCCTTCTAGAAACTCCTTTTTCTTAAGCCGGGTCTTGCGCAGCTCCCTTTGGGACGAGTTACACCTTGACGTTAGCCTACCGGGTTATCATCCCTCCATCAGTAGTCCCCAGAATAGCCTGGGCTTCGCAGGATCTTCCTTGAAGCGCATGCTATTCCCTGCAAAAATAATAAACATACAAGTTCATAAAATACCGGTTTAGGATAATTTGATAATAGCTAGGCCTAACTCCACAGGTGGTCCATATAATAACGCGGCTTTCTCCGAGTCCAACGTCGTTTTCCCAGGTCAACATTCCGAGGAAAACACAGAAGACCTGGCTCACATCGTCCATTAGTTAATCCGAATATCGCGGAAATGATCTGCTCTGATCTTTTCCGGATATCTCGTAACGGGAGCATTTACTGCTTATCCCAAAAAATCAGGTCGGGTACCCCTTTCCCGAAATTTTGGCTCCCGCTCCTTAGGCCTAGGGCACTCCTCCCGTACCCATAAATAGGCGTTCCCAGGGTAACCCTAAGCTCAACAGTCCATTTCCCCCATCTCCTTCATCTCCAATCTCCCTCGGCGCTTGTTTGCTCGAGCTCAAGGCCGCGCCGCCATGGCGTCTACGGGCACGCAGCCGGAAGCGAACCGCCGCCGCCTGCGCTCCGCATCGGCTCGCACCGCGCCGCCGTTGACCACCGCCGCTGCGCCCTCGAACAAATCACCAGAAGATCCAAAGGGCCACCGCGACTTTGCCATCTGCCGCCGCCGTGATCTCCTCCCGATCCCGCCGGTAAGCAACCTAGATCCTCTGATCTCACCCTCAATCTTATTCGAACTAGATTAGATTTAGATCCGCTCTTGGATGGTTTTCGTGCTCCGCCTCGATTGGATAGCTCATGCTTCATTCTTTCACAACCAAGACTCAATCTAGATCCAATAGTACACCTCACAATGCACCTTTATTACTTGTAGCCACAAATTTCCCCGTAGATTTTTCCGTCTAGATCCAATCTGTCAAGGTATCTCATAGTTGCTCTTTGGTTAATCGGATAATCAGTCATTTCCAGGTCTTAGGTTACTTACACTCTGCACTTTTATCTCCTGTTTTTAGACTGCGCACATGGCACCCAAAACCAGTACGAAGACCAAGGGGAAACAGCCGGCGAAGGCAAAGCCGACTCAATCTATATCCGCCAACTGGGCAAGGTCCACTGTGACTAAGGCAAAATTGGATGAGCTCGCAGAGTCGGGCGTCCTCCCCACCCGGGAGGATATCCACTGGCGCGTCCCTGGGGAGGAGACTCGGCCCACTCCGGGTATCGACGAGGTAATCTGCTTCGTTGAACATGTGATCCGGGGATTCCGTCCCCCGGGTCACCCCTTCTTCCGCGAGTTGCTGAGCCATCATGGTCTCCGAGTTTTTGACATAGGCCCCAATTCTATGTTGAATATTACTCATTTCATTGTTCTGTGCGAATCATATTTATGCATCCCCCCGAATCTTGCGCTATTTCTCGAACTGTTCCAATGCAAACCGTGCCGCGAAAGCGGTGACGGGGACCTCCTGGCTTGCGGGGGGGGGGGGTATCTATCCAGAGGCGGAAGAAATCCTTGATGCCGACTCTGAGCCTCAAGTCCCACGTCAAGCACTAGCAGAAGACCTACTTCTACTGTCAGGACACCTCCTCACCCGGTGAAAAGACTTTACCGGGTTTCTCCGAAGGCCTTCTTGATCTTTCCGACAACCTCAACTCCTTCGCTTCTGAGTCGGATAGGGAGTCCATCAAACCCCTCCTTGCCAAACTCGCTGTTCTTTCGGCCCAAGGCCTTCTTGGGCTCAACTTGGTTAAAACTTGGGTAAACTTCCAAATCCAACCAAATGCCATCCGGCCCAAGCTGATGTGCGAATATTCTGGGCATGTCACGGATTCACTCCGTTACTCACTGAGGAACTACCCGGCCGCTGACACGAACAAGATAATCAAGAGTTTCTTGACCGAGAAGATGGAGGTGATCCGAACTATTGCTGGTCTAGACCCCTACACGCGGGACAACCCGGCTCCAGCGGTAAAATCCGGCTCTTATTTTTTATTCAACTTGCCATTTTTCTGATACAACCACTAACCTTCATCACTGTACCTTTACCTCAGGAGGATAGCCCTTTCTGGAAGATTGAGACCCCGCCTCCTTCCGAGAACTCAGAGGAGGACGAGGAGCCGGCTGACTCGGACGAAGGTAATATCCGGGTTTCACTTATTTCCATTTCTATTGACTTTACTTTTCCAACCTGTTTTCCTTTTCCGACAATGTGTTATGCTTTTCAGGGCTGGAGGATGAGGAGGAGACTCAGTCGGACGAAAGTGAGGCTGAGCCGGACGTCGATGTTGGAGCCAAGAGGAAGCCCCGAAGGGTGGTGTTCAAGGTTATGTATTCCACTATCACCTCCGAACCATATTCATTCGCTAATATGTGCGAACTTAACCAACGCTTGTCCGATTCGCCACAATTGAAGGAACCCGCTCCAGTCAAGCGCAGGGTAGCCCGGAACTCCCCAGGTGATGATCCTCTCAACCCGGGTATCCCTTCGTCCCCAGCTCGCCGTGCCGGTATTCCCCAGACCCATCCTTCCGATTCTCCTCGAAAACATCCTTCTCCCAATCACCCACTAGCCGGACAACTCCGGGTCTCACTTTCGGATTCCTTGACAGCCTCCTCCGGGTCTAGTAATGATCTTCCGGCGGATTTCTTCGTGAATACCTGGTAAGCTATCTTTTCTTGCTATCCGATACACCAACACTTTCTATACGTTTCATTCATCATGTACTAACTGCTCCTTTTATTTTCTTCAGATCCAAGGTCACAACCAGTGATCCGGACGACATGGACGTGGATAACCCGGCGATGGAAGAGCCGGTAGATACTGTGAGGGCCGCGGCTGGCGGCGCTGAAGAAGAAGAAGACCTGCTGAAAGACCCGGCCGATCAGGAGGTCGAGTATACTTTTCCCTCGCATGGATCCGGGGGTGATGACGTCGAAGTCCTGGGTGCAAGGATGGGTGACCCCACTCCTGAGACCCCAAGCAACCCGGGTGTCCCCCCTCAAGAAGGAAAGGACTCCTCCTCCTCGTAACCCGGCCCCCAGCTCTTTCGGGGTGAAGCTTGATGAACTGAGCTTTGATGAGATGCTAAGTTGTCTCTACACCTTGAAAACTGATGAACCAATACTGCTTATACTCTCACCTAGTACCCAAGTTCCGAGTGAACTATGTGTAGTTTACTTGGTACTTTATAACGCTATAGTTTGTCACACCCGGATTTATTCCTTGCTCCGACTTATATTTCATTTGCTCTTTTCGCAGGCTTACGTGACCCAATCTGAGGAGGTGTTGGATAAAACCAACAAACTCCTTGAGATGGAGACAAAGCTGCGTGAAGCGCTGGAAGCTGATGCTGAAAAGCTTGATAAGAATGTGAAAAAGTATAAGAAGAGGTCCCAACTTGCTGAAGCTGAACTGAAGAAACTGTCGGCGCAAATTGCCGATACTTATCGCACGCTACTTGGTAATAACTTTTAACCGATTAACATATAACCCGGATTTCCTGTTTCCGCAAAGACTCGGGATTTTTTGCTTTAACCTTTCTGTTACTCTGCAGGGCCGGGTGAGGCAATGCCAGACGAGGATGATACCGAGAAATTGAAGACCTTGAAGGCCTGGAAGCGCTCTTCGTGCCGGGTTGGAGTTACCCGGGGACTCGCTCTGGCCAAGGCCTATGTCGTGGGATAATCACGGCAGATGTTACCGGGGGTAACTGATCTTGGGGCAAGACGACACAGGTATTTGGGAGAGGGTTTAGCTCAGAGGAAAACATGGTGCAATTCGATCTGGTAGCCGGCAATCAAAGTCGCCGAGTCTCCGATCTTGATATAACAACTCAATTCTAGGATTACACTGGATGCTCGATATCTAGCGCTATTGCTAGGGTTCTGAGATCACTGTCCAAAACTAGACCTGGGGGTCGGTTTATAAAGCACCCGTACCCCCTGACTTATTCCCCAAGGCGCACCCTGGGTCCTACCCGGACACGGCGCACAAACCCTAGCTTTCCTTTACAATAACCCACAATCCGGGTTGCTGGGCCTACAAACTTGGGCCTTCCACAAGCTTCCTTATCCTTAGCCGGATTCTGCGCACCGTCCTTTGGGCCGGGTTACTCCTTGGAGTTTGGCCTACCGGGTTATCATCCCCCCGTCAGTAGTCCCCAGAATAGCCTGGGCTTCATGGATCCTCCTTGAAGCGCTTGCTATTCCCTGCAAAGATATCAAACATACAGGCATATAGAGGCCGGGTTAAGATGCTCTGATATTCAGCTAGGCCTTACTCCACGGCGGCCATGTAGTAACCCGGGTTTTTTCCTCCAAACACCTTTAATTTTCCAGGTCTAAACCCTAATAAGAATGCCAAAATTCCATACTTGATAATCGATCCTGATATCACGGGACGGATTCCCTTCTCTCTTTTATCCAGATGCCTCGCCCAATATTTGGCGCAAATCTCGCAGAAACTTAAATAAATAGCCGTTTTACCTCCGCAACTCCCGGCCCCCACTCACCGAACCGGGCTTACCCACTTATACTATAAATAAGCTCCTTGGGGGTAACCCGAACCCTAACGGCTCATTTCCCCCCATTCCGCTTCCTTTCTCCTTCTCAGCTCACTCCCACTGAGCACCACCACGGAAATCCCTCGCGTATCACCGGAGCCCATCGGCCGGAGGCTGCGATCCGCCACGACTCGCCCCGCGCCGCCGCCGAGATCCGCCGGCGAATCCCCATCCGGCCCGCCAAGGACCGCAAAGGGACACCAGGCTTGCGCCATCTGCCTCCGCAAAGCCTCGCTCAGATCTCCTCCGGTAAGCCACTTGCGTCCGTTAATTCGCCCTTGCACTTTTTTATTTCACCTTAGATTAGATCCAAATCGACCCGCCAACGATTCCTTGGCCATGCCGAATTAAGTTGCTAACATTCTTTCCAGCTTGCATAATAGACAGGTTATGGGTTCCAATCCATTCTCCTACTACCTGCAAGTACTAATTTCGCCACAAATCCAAAGATAAGATTCCCAATCTGGGCCCGATACACTCAAAATTTCCGCCTCGGCCTCAATCACCCGGCCGGACTTCCCCCTTTCAGTTCCTTTTATTCGCGATAAGTGCCTATGCGGCCATCCATCGTCCCCAAAGAACCCCTTCAACATTTAGATCTCCATAATTTTCGTCATAATACTTGATACCCGGACAATTTCGAGCTTTACTCGGTGAACTAACACCCGGGTTACACGCAATTTTCCATGTCTCAATATTACCCCACCAATACTCGGCCGGCTAACAACTTCCGGGTCTTAGTCCTCTTATCCTTTTACTTTGTACTTTTGGAGGTCGACCACATGGCTCCCAAAAAGCAAGGGAAAACTCCAACCAAAGTTAAAGCCGCCAACTCCATCTCCGCCAACTGGGCACGGTCTACAGTCACCAAATCCAAGTTGGAGGAGCTAGTGGAGCTGGGAGTCCTTCCTCCTCAAGAGGATATCCAATGGAGAGTGCCGGGTAAGGAGACCCGGCCCACCCCGACAAAAGGCGAGGTAATTTGCTTTGTGGAACATGTGAACCGGGGCTTCCGCCCACCGGGTCACCCCTTTTTCCGTGATGTTTTGAATCATTACGGTCTTCGCGTCTTTGATATCGGGCCTAATTCTGTTCTCAACATCTCCCACTTCATAGTCCTTTCCGAATCATACTTGTGCACTTCGCCAAGTCTAGCTCTTTTCATCGAGCTTTTTCAATGCAAACCGTGCCGCGAGAGCGGTGACGGGGCGCTTCTCGCTTGCGGCGGGGTTTCCATCCAGCGCCGCAAGAATTCTCTGATGCCACCCCTCACCCTTAATTCCCATGTCAAGCACTGGCAGCTCTCCTACTTCTACTGCCAAGACACCTCCCCACCCGGTCAAAAGAAGCTGCCGGGTTACTCAGAGGGTCTTCTTGACATCTCTGATAAATTTAGTGCCTTTGCCCCTGACTCGGACAGGGAGGCAATTCAACCTCTCACAGCCCAAGGCCTCATCGGGCTAAACCTGGTGCAGACTTGGGTAGATTTCCGGATTCAACCCAACTCTATCCGCACAAAGTTAATGTGCGAGTATTCAGGGCAACCTACAGACCCGCTCCGGTACTCCGACAACATCTTCGCAGCTGGCGATACTCACAAAACCATCAAGGGCTTTCTGACTGAAAAGCTTGAGGTAATCCGGAACATATCCGGGTTAGAGCCCTTCACGCTTGAGAACCCAGCCCCCAAGGTGAAAACCCGACTTTGATGCCTTTACCTTTGCTCTTTCCACTCAATGCAGTTAATAACCCTTATGTTAACACTTTTCAGGCTGATGATGATTTTTGGAAAACCAATGCCTCCCCTAGCTCCGAAAGTCCAGAGGAGCAAGAAACTGTTAACTCGGACGAAGGTACTTTCCGGATTTTATTTGGTTCCCTTGAACTCACCATAACCCCTTCATTTCCAACCATAACTTTGATGATATCCAGAACAAGAAGATGACGAAGAAGAAAACTCCGATGGCAAAGTAGAATCTGCCAGCGACGAGGAAGAACTGGAGCCGACAGTCAAGGTCGGATCCAAAAGAAAGACTCAAGAGGCCACCTCCAAGGTTTCATATCTCCCCCTTGCATTCAACTCACATTACTTTAATGATATACTTGAGCTATCTTGTCGTTATCCCACTGGCCGTTCTTGAAGGAGTCGCCCGTGCCCAAGCGTAGGTCAACTCGAAATCACCCGGGTGATGATGCCCTCAACCCGGGTATTTCATCGACCCCCCCGCGGCGGGATGGTAATTACCCTATCTTTTCTGGGTCAAAACATTCTCTTTAAACCATTCCCATATGACATCTAACTTGATAATCTCCAGCTTCTCCCGAGTCCAGCGATGGATTTCCTTGTGACTTTGCGGTGAATACCGGGTAAGATCCCCTTCCTGATGTTCCACCATATTTCATCACCCTTTCTTGACTGTGTATTTAGCTACTCACTGACAACATCTTATAGGGCCACGGTCGTTGTCAGCGATCAAGAGGGAACGGGGACCGAAGGCCCGGGTAAGGGGAGCCCGGCTGATAAGACTACAGCTGCGTCCAGCGGTGAAAAACAAGCGTCGCTGCCAAACCCGGACACGCAAGGAGCCGAGTATCCAATTGCTTCCCATGCAAGCGAGAAGAACAAAACCACCGTCTTGGGTGCAGAAGAAGGAGCGTCGGATTCCGACACACAAATGACCCGGGTTCCGCCTCCTAGTAAGAAGAAAGCTCCTTCCCGGAATTTCCAAGGCCCCGGGTCTTCTGATACGAGTAAAGACACTTTCGATCAGTTGATGGACACTCTCCTGACTATGAAGACTTCGGAGAGCCAAATCTTGGAGCGCATGGCTGCAGAGCACCAGGTAAGGACACTTTGTATCTCATATTGCATACCTAGTCCCCAAGTTCCAAGTATGACTTGCAAAAGTGATGCTTGGTACTTTACGCCACATTCGGCTTTCCCTACAATCCAACTAATACTTGCGTTCCTTGCTACTTACAGGCACAGATAACCCGGTCTGATGAAACTTTGCTGAGGACCGAACAACTTCTTCTTGCCGAGATGAAACGAAGGGAAATCCTTGAGGATGACATGAAAACCTTAAAGAAAGATGTTTCCAAATACAAGAAGAAGTGCAATGCCGCTCAGACCGAACTGAAGAAACTATCGGACCAGGTCTCCGATACTTATCAGATCTTGCTCAGTAAGTTTTCTACTGTCGATCGGCTTCATGTCTTTGCTTTATTGTAACAGACTCGGGATTACTGATACGCTCTTTCTTTCGTTACGACTGCAGGTGCCAACCTTGCGGCCCCAGAGGAAAATGCCATTGTCAAGGCTAGAACCCTCAAGACTGTGCTCCGGACTTTCTTTGCCGGCACAAAATTTATATTGGATGCTGTGAAGTGGCCTACGGAAGTATATCCGGGTGAAGAGAACCTCGTTCAAGCCTGTTCCACTGTGCCTGGGTGGATTGAAATCTGGAAACGCTCATCATGCCGAATTGGAATGACCCGGGCTTTTACTCTGGCCAAGGCTTTCTTTCCAAAGCTTGACCCGGCAAAGGTAACATCCGGGTTTCCTGAATTCAAGGCTGACGGTTCCAAATTTACACCCAAGGATTTCAAAGCCATACAAGCCGCAGTGCGCCCCTCAGCTACCGCTTTGGCAGATAGCTTGGATCTTAATACGATTATGAGTGCATACGACGCTGATGGCAAAGTTATTACGGAGGAAGCGCCCCCACCCTTTGATATCTTGGAGAAGTGGGTTTCTAGCTCGGCCAGGAAGAGGGAGGCGACTGCGAAGAGAGAGGCCGAGTTAGGATCGGGCCCGTCTGCCTCTATACCAGCCGTCCCTCCACCAGTCCGCCCTGATGCAATGAGTCCGGGTAAGGGTGCCGGGAAGGCTAAGCAGCGAACCTAGGACTCAGACCCGGAAGGCCGTGCTTAGGAGGCCGAATGGGGCCGTATTATCATAATACCTTGTAATGCTTTGTATTCACACTGTTATGCTTTTGATGGTGCGCCTGTGCACCCCTGAAACTGGCACCGTACCTTGTAACGTACTTTTAGTCCGTGATATACTTTGCGGCTTTCTTGGCCTTTTGATAATCGTATTGCTTGCCTATTCTTTGAACTTTTTCTCGATACCCGATTCTCTATTTTGGCTCCCTTCGTAAGACTCGGTTTTCCGAGTACCAGGGGCTTTGATACGTGGACTTTTTTTTTTTAAAGTCCCCAAGACTCGGATGGTGAGGTTTTTCGAACTGCGATAGCCAAGTAGTTTGTTTCTGTCTCGAAGTCCCCAGTCCCCAGGACCCAAAGTACGAGTCATGGGGGTGCGGCCTTTCTCAGAGAACAAATTATTTTTTACCGAATCGCAAGCCTAAAGCCATTCCGTCTGAATACTGAAGTTATGCTTGAT